>JAAGEH010000038.1:18244360-18281847 GCA_011751065.1 Lasiurus cinereus | reverse complement strand
GACAATCAACTATATCCTAAGAAAAAAAAGTACAATTTTAGTATCCAGGACAACCAAGTGCGAGAGGGCAGCGAGCTGCGGTGGAGACAGGCGGCTTTGAATCTTGCACTTTCTCTCTCTTCAGCTGGGGAGGCCCTGGGCAAGCCCGCTTTATAACTCAGCACCAAACTAGTCCTTCCCCTCGATGGGCCAGAGAACACCCACTGCACCCAGTCCAGGTAAAATGCACCAAGTGGAACCATAAATTCCACTTCTCTAAGAACAATGAGACCTGGGGCTGAGGAAGCACAGGAGGAAGCGATGGCCCAGCACCAGCCAATCAATAAAACGCGCAGACCAGTGAGTGCCACTTTCCTCCTGGGGTGGCCTGGCCGTGGCTAAGGGCTGGGGCGGGCGGCACAGATTTACTTGTGGTGATCGAACAATTCATGACAGTTTTTGTCTTTTGTTCCCCTTTCCAGCCCCCTGTGCATTCCCTCCCAATTCCAACTCCGCTCCTTCTCCAGACACCCCACCTCCTCAGGTTAGTCCTTTATCACCAGGCTCATTCCTCAGCGTTAGGAAGGGATCTGGTTAGCCCACCGCTCCCCACTGTACTCCCAACCACACTCGAGAGAAAAGCCACTCACGTCCTCCCCTGCTCTCAAAGTTGGCTCTGTCTTGGATAAAGACCATCTCGGAATTCCCAGCCTGCTCGAAACCTGCACTTGAGCGAGGAGGCTGACCTCCTACCTTCTTTTGTGTGGACTTCAGCAACCCCAGGAGGGACCTGCAGCGCCCAAAGTCTGCCTCGGTGACGCGGTGGGGGTACGGGTGCATCAACATGTTAGGCGGCAGGCAAAGTAGCAAAGTAGAATCTTCCCAGAGCTGTGGAATGCTCCTAGAGCGCCTAAATCCCCCAAGGCTTTCCCGAATTTACATATGAATTGCCCGGAGTCCCCCAGGCTATCAGAGCAGGGCCAGTTCCAAAGGATGGAGCTGGAATTCTCTGCTAACTGGAATGAGAAGCAGAAGAGGGGTCTTGCCTTTTGCTCAGGCTCAACAAACACCTTTTCCTTCTAGTGCTTCTGTCACTGCTCCCCTTCAGAAGCTGTTAATCCCAGAGTATTCTCTTACTTTTCCTTCCCCGGCTAAGCGTGGCGGGTGGGGTGCTCTCGTTAGGGAAGACTTCTGGAGGCCCCTCTATCTCTTCTGATACAGAGGAGGCAAACTGGAAAGTGGGCAGCAGCTGTGTACTCCATCTGCACTAGGACCTCCCTGCAGGCCCCCTCCCAGGCCAGGCTCAGCCTCACTCTGCCAAGGGAACTGGACCCCCTCCTTTAGGAACCTTATCCTAAAGCCATCAGAAGGCTGGTCCCAGGCAGCAGGAAGAGCACAGAGTAATTCACAGGGATTGGAAGCCCTGCTCACAGCTCACACTTCGATTTTAAAAGAAACCGAGGGAAAATGTGGCAGAACGATATGCCATTTTTAGAGACAGAAGCAGAAAGAGAAAGAAAGAGAACGGAAAAGAAAACCTGCAAAAACCTCCTACATATTTCTATACATATAGGGGTGGGCAAAGGTAGGTTTACAATTGTAATACAAATAGATAATACTATAATTAATAAAAGTAATAACATAAGAAGAAACTCTGTTTCACATATTCACAACTGTAAACCTACGTTTGCCCGCGCTGTACACATGCTATGATATGTAAGTGTACAGAGAAAGGTCTGGAGCGAGAACAGTCCAAACTCATCAGTTTGCCCTAGGGAGGAACTGGGATTTGGGGTTGAAGAATCAATGCAGACTTGAGCTGAATCAGTACTTTTTAATCTCACAAGAATTTATTATTGCACTGCCAGTGACTTAAAAGAAACTGCCCCTAATTAAGATCCATTTCTGTTGATAAAATTCTAAGCAATCCGAGAGAGGGTAACTCTTGGCTAAGAGCCTTCCCACGGCTTCTAACATCGCAACATCAACTTGTGAGGCTTTCCTGGGTGGTTCGCCCCTGTGTTGTTGCTTCCCTCCATCCTTCCTGCTCTAAATTTTAGTTTAAAAAAATCAATATTTACATGGCACCTACCATGTACCAAGCACTATTCTAAGCACTTTACAAATATTCGTTTATTTAATTCTCACAATGACCCTACTAACAAACCCATCTGACTGATGAGGGATGAAGAGAAATTCAGTAACTGGACCAGTAAGTGGAAGACTGGGATAGAGCCCATGCTGGGCTCCTAACCAATAGCTATTCTGCCTCCAGGGAAATCATGAGAGTTGTGACCTGGACTTCTACTTGTCTGTGAGTGTGGGTGGCCACCTGGTAGCCAATGATAAAACAGGACGATTCCAAAGCACAACTTGACCTACATAGAACTACAGTTCTCTCACCATTTAGACTATGAACAATTATGTATTTAAACATCTATGCACCTTATCTCATAAAAGAGTGATATGCAAATTAACCATCACTCAGCTACACCCACAAGCCACTCCACCAGTCAATCAGGAGCTAGTATGCAAATTAACCCAATCAAGATGGCTGTGGCTATGGAGTGAGCAGGAGTTGGGTTTCCCTGGCAATGGAGGAAGCCAAGCTTTCCCCACACCCTGGCTGGCCTAGGCCTCCACTCAAGGCTACAAAGTTTCAATTATAGAAGATAAATAAATCCCAAATTCCAGGGCCTCTGCTTGGGTTGCTGGAGGGCGTGGCAGGTCTGCAAACCACTATAGGCCCCTTGCCCAGGCTGCCCCATCCCCCAAGGGAACCCCCACTCTGATCCAGGACACCCTTCAGGGCGAACCAGCTGGCCTCCACCCATGCACCAGGCCTCTATCTTATCCAATAAAAGAGTAATATGCAAATTGACCATCACTCCAACACACAAGATGGTTGCCCCCATGTGGTCAAAGATGGCTGCCACAAGATGGCCAGCAGGGAAGATAGTTGGGAGGGATCAGGCCTGCAATGGAGGGCAGTTGGGGGTGATCAAGCCTGCAGGGGAGGGCAGTTAGGGGTGACCAGGCCAGCAGAGGAGGAAAGTTGGGGGTGACCCAGACTGCAGGGAAGGGAAGTTGGGGGGGGGGACCAGGCCTGCAGGGGAGGGCAGTTAGGGACAAACAGGCTGGCAGGGAAGCAGTTAGGCATCAATCAGGCTGGCAGGGGAGTGATTAGGGGATGATCAGGCTGGCAGGAAGAAGCAGTTAGAGGCAATCAGGAAGTCAGGCAGGCGAGCAGTTGGGAGCCAGCAGTCCTGGATTGTGAGAGGGATGTCCGACTGCCCATTTAGGCCTGATCCTACGATCGAGCCTAAATGGGCAGTTGGACATTCCTTGAGGGGTCCCAGATTGGAGAGGGTGCAGACTGGGCTGAAGGACACCGCCCCCCCCCCATGCATGAATTTCATGCACCAGGCCTTTAGTATGTTCATATGACTGTAGCTATAAAACCCCACTCAATGTAATGTAAATAAACCCTTAGCATGATTGAATCTGTGTAAGTGCCATCACTGTAAATATTAAATAGTATCCCAGATAATTTATGGCAGAAATTATGTGAAATGAAGGGAAAGGCCTTTTTTGTATCATGTCCTTTGATAGGTCTTTCTTACTTCTACACTGAGCATGTTACTCTAGCACCCAAAAGGATAGGGCAGGAAGTAACAACCTTTAGTGCCGTCTCAACTTCTTTAAAAAGAAAAGGTAAGCTTTTTAACTGAGCAGTCTACTTTCAGGAATTGATTCTATGTAAATAAATGGGTCCGAGTACAAAGATGTACATATAGGAATGTTCTTCGTTGTATTAAAAAAATGTAGAAACAACCTAAACAGAAATAGCCAAACTTTCTCCACAAAAGGTCCTGGTTAAATAAATTATGCCATATCTGTGTAATGGAATATGATAATAACCATGGGGATACAGGTTTTTATTTATTAATATGGAACACTGTGTGTTATTGATTAAAAAGCAGATTACCCACAGACAATAGGGAAGGCTTGGGGCGGGGAGAAGAGTGGGAGAGGGCAATGGAGGGAGGGGAAGTGGCCACGTAATACTTTCAACAATGAAGATTTATTTAAAAAGCAGATTACAATGTAGTTTATGAAAGAAATGCAATTCTGTTAAAAAGGGGAAATGCAAATATTTGGAAATGATAAAGTCTTAAAGGTGATAGAAGTTCTGATATTTTCTTTCTTTTCACTTATTGCATTTTCTAGTTTTTCTATAGTGAATATGTAACAAAGAATAATAAAGTAAAAACAGAACATTTGCTGTAAATGAGAATGTTGTAATGCTAATAGCTCACAATTATCCTGTTAATCCATTTCAAATTGTCTTCACTTTTTAATAATCTGAGGTTTCTTTCCTGAGCTAATCCCTTTACAATGCTGAAGAGAATGAGTAATAAAATGCTGTTGAAATGACCATTTTCGGGTTTTAGGAGAAAAGCCAAACACAACTGCCTGCTTAACAATCTGTGGAGCAAACCCTGAGAGGAAGCAATCTGTAAATTTGCTCCTCTTCTCCCCAAACCCACCTGCAGGAATCATAAATCCTGGTTTTCCATATTACCACATCACTCCAGCCAGCCCACCCAGCCCCCACCACCTCTTCTCCTTTAGACCCACACAGCTGCTATAGGAGAAAGTTTGCTCAAGGTAAAACTTCCTGAATTGTGGTCGCTGGTGCTCCTGCCTGGCTCACAAACCACTTTTCCAAGATCACCAAACTTCAGGTCCTGAATCTCAGCGACAACTGACAAAACTTTCCCTGTGGTTTGTGTTCAGTATCCGCCCGGCCTCTTTTGGCAAGGGGCCTGGAGTATAATCCCTGCTGCGAGGGTGTCCACCTCGGGAAACCTACTTCAAAGCCTCGTCTCCCTCTTCCTCTTCCAGGAGCTAGCCAGAGAGCAAACAAGAGTGCAATTTCTTATGCTGCCAGAATGGCGAGTTTAAAACTAGGATCAACTGAATCACCATTTTGAATACTCACCAAATACACATAAATCCCAGAGAGGTGTGCTATTGGTGTGCTTAAAACTGTGAGATTATTATTATTTCACCTTTTTTTTTAAGTGAACTACAGTATAGGTATTTTTATTATTTTTCTTATTAATGTATTACATGTGTACATATTGTCCCATTGCCCCCACACACACACACTCCACTCACATGCATGCCCTAACCCCCCAGTGTCTTGCATCCATTGGTTATGCTTATATGCATGCATACAAGACCTTTGGTTGATCTCTTATCTAGAGTATAGGTATTTTTTAATGTTTTCTTTTTCAGAAAGAGAAAGAGAGGGAGAGAGATAGAAACATCAATAATGAGAGAGAATCTGATCTTGATCGGTTGCCTCCTATAAATCCCTTCCTGGGCATGTGCCCTGACTGGGAATTGAATAGTGAACCTTGGTTCATAAAGCCCACACTCAACCACTGAGCCACACTGGCTAGGTTTATTTCATCTTTAGATAGCAGAAGTGAAGTTATTAGGAAGGCAAAGACACTTTTTATAAAATAATTAAAAATAAGTTATCACTGCTTAAAAAAGCAAAATTTGATTATAATCAACCAATAAAACACTATTTTCTACACACACACACACACACACCCCTGAAACTATATTGAACAAGCCTCTTGAGGAAAGCTATTATTATTCTTATTCTCATTTTACAAATGAGGAAACGAGCACAAAACAATGAAATGACTTGCCCGAGACTACACAGCTAATAACGCTGCATATTAAAAACCAGCCAGTGCTTCCTATTAAATGCCAAGTCCTATTGCATGACCATTCCCAGTATTACATTTTCATATTTAATAATACTACAGTGATTGATTCTCCAAATGTGCTTGTCTATCTGGGCCTCTGGCTATTTTTCTAGCCTACTCTATAAAACTGGATTTTCTTCAGCTTCTATTAGGTGGTTTACTTTTATTACTTCCATTTGAACTCATAATATTTTATGTATCTTTTATAATTGTGCACCAAAATAACCAGTTTGATCTGAACTATAATCCTGTTCCAAGTTTTAATTACAAAAATGTATAAATAATGAAGAGAGAGCTACCAACAGATGGGGCAGAGATCTACAATGTGGAAATGCCTTCCAAGCTTTCTTCAGTCTCAGGCAAGTCATGCTATTAGTTCGGTGTTCAAGAACAGCAAATAGAGTGGCATTAAACTAGATGGCTTTAAAGTTATTTCCATTTGGCTTAGTGAATCTATGTGAACAAGCAAGACATAAATTCATAAAACAAGAGAATAATACATAACAGTATGGTGATTACCAGAGAGAAAGGGGTAAGGGAAGATAGAAAAGAGTATAGGTGGGGATAAATGGTGATGGAAGGAGACTTGACTTTTTATTAACCAATGTAACCCCAATAACTTCAATAAAAAAGAAAAAACATAAAACACAATGATCTTTAAGCATTAGTGTTTTGCATATATTTACTTAAAAGGGTAAACCCAGTCTCTCAATATAAGGATTATTTCCAAGTGTAATCCTATATTTTGATGATAAAATTATATGAAACCTAGAATATAGGTCAGTATTATCTTATTTTCTAGCTGAAATGTGGGAAAAAAAATAAAGTCTCAGTATAAGAAAACGTAAGTTTGGGTTTTCCCCAGGAACTCAGTCATACTTGCTGCATAGGTTTAAATGAGCTCTAGCATCCTAAAAGTCACTCTAAGCCCTACATCTCACTGGCTTCCATTTCTCGAGTTATACTGGTGGTCAGCAAACTGCGGCTCACGAGCCAGTTTGCCGACCCCTGTGGAGCTGCTTCTAGATCTTAAGAGGGCATCAGGAATCTAGAACTGGGATCTAGCCCAGCTTCCCCTCCTATCCGTGTGGTACACAGCCTTTCTGGGCCTTGTTTCCAGGTGTGTATATAACAAAGGGGCTGGACCTCTTTGTTCACGTCCAGGCTCTGAAATCTTACCCGACTTCCCCCTCTGTTATGTCACATACTCCTCTCGGTTTGGAATCACCACACTAGCCTCTACTAGCTCCACAGGAGTGTCACTGGCAGGTGAGGCCTCTGTGGACTCATCTCGGCAGTTAGTCACTTCCTCTCAGTGAGCCCGGGGGACTGCTCACTGGCTGCTGTCGTGGAAGCTCACACAATGCACTTTAAATGCTGTTTCCTTATTGTTTCTTGGACGTGACGAGCCCACTAGACGAAGTCCCTGGATGACTCTGTTCCCTAACCTTCAGTTCTCCAGGAGCAATGCAAAGTGATATTACTGTTTCTCTTTTGATGTCCATGGTCTCTACCCCAAAATAAAAGATTTCATTTCACAACAAATATTCACTGAGCACCTGCCATATGCCAAGTTCCATGTGAGGGTCTGGGGCTTTGACCCTTACATTATTAAAATTTAGAGTGCCCTCAGCATGATTGTGATGAAAAATACTACCCAAAGGTTTTTTTAAGTCATTAAATACCCTAACTTTTGTTTGCTTTAGCTACGTAGCTGCCACAGCTGGTTAGGATTTAGAACCTACGCGCTGGAATAAATCAGGTTTCAGTCTTCCTCTCAGGAGAACAGAGAATGAATAGGGGGAAAAGGAAAGCTGGAAAGCAGAAGAAACCGAAGTCCCTACCTTCAAATCACTGGGGAGGGAACTAGAGGAATTCTACAGTACACTTTTTTTCTTCTTTTAAGTATTGCTCTGAGGTCGCAGTTAAATGGAAGCATCTCTGTATTTCAATAGATGCTAAGATGCACATTTTTTCTTTTCACATTCTAACATCTCTGAGAGCAAGGTATGTTTTCCAAAAATCAATTTAATAAAAGTATTCCAGTTTAATTAGAAATCCTCTGTCTTGCTAATGATACATAAAATCACTCAATGTCTTACAAATAGGTAGTGCGTTAGATTTAATGAAATGCAACAGATTTCATCTGTCTGTCCCCTCCCAGTTTATGATTAGAAGAAAGGGTTTCTTGGTATCGTGGAATAAGGTCAGCTGTGCAGCCATGGACACAAATGAGTACCTTGCCATTAGAAATGACTGTATGGGCACTGTTACCCCCCTGCCCCCCAGGTGACTTGACAGCCTGATGTTTATGCAGTGTGGGCACTTCGGTTTCTCAGGAAATGTCAAAATGATCCACCTTGTGGCTTCAGGGTGGGTGTGTCAAGTTCCTGAGCTGCCACCCTGACGTCCCATTGAAGACTAAGCCTGCCTTGGCCCTGCAAGTTCGCTGCTTTGACTCAGCCCTCCTCCCTCTACACCGGTTAACATCCTCAGGTCCACATGAAGGAAGATGCCCTAGAACAGTGGTCAGGAAACTGCGGCTCGAGAGCCACATGCGGCTCTTTGGCCCCTTCAGTGTGGCTCTTCCACAAAATACCACAGCCTGGGCGAGTCTATTTTGAAGAAATGGCGTTAGAAGAAGTTTAAGTTTAAAAAATTTGGCTCTCAAAAGAAATTTCAATCGTACTGTTGATATTTGGCTCTGTTGATTAATGAGTTTGCCAACCACTGGATAGAGGCTTAATCACAAGCAACAACAACAGCCTGTAATTATTGTAATTGAGAGTCTGGGTCAGTGGTCGGCAAACTCATTAGTCAACAGAGCAGCAAACCGTGGCTCGAGAGCCACAGTTTGCCGACCACTGCCCTTAGACGCTTGCCTCTTCCTATCTATCTCCATTTCTTGCCTGTCTTGAATATGTTTTGCTTTTAGTGAGACCTGGATTCCTCCCAGGCCAATATTCCTTACTATTGATGAAACATAACATAAAAATAATTGAGGTAACGGCTTGTAGAGAAAACAGACAACCTAGCTTCTTGAGACGACAACACATGACCCCAATAGGCAAAGTCTTTGAGTTGGATGGAGTCTGCCAGATTGGATCATTCTAACCTCAGAAAAGGAGTGCCTTCTTTTCTCTAAAGCTTCAATTATTTCCCAACTCTTGAAGAAATATGGCCCTACAACATATTTCTTTTTGCTTCCACATATTTACTCTTTCCTTCTCCTTTGCCTCCCACCCACCCATCTATCTTCAAATAAGGACTGACACCCTGATTTTAATATATTTTATTGATTTTTTTTAACAGAGAGGAAGGGAAAGGGAGAGAGAAACATCGATGAGAGAGAAACATCGATCAGTTGCCTCCTCCACACCCCCCACTGGGTATGCGCCCGCAACCAAGGTACATGCCCCTGACCTAAACCAAACCCGGGACCCTTCAGTCTGCAGGCCGACGCTCCATCCACTGAACCAAACCAGTCAGGGCAGACACCCTGATTTTAAAAAGTAAGCACATAAGGCTTCTGGCCAAGATGGCGAAGTAGATAAACAGTGTGCTCACCTCCCCTTTAACTACATTAAAATTATAACCAGATTATGCAACCACCCTTAAAAACCATATAAAGAGCCAAAACTGGTTTGGCTCTTTAAAATATATATATTTTTAAAATATATATTATTAATAAAATATATATTATTTGTAAAATATATGTATTAAAAATAACATATAAAGACTAGCCAAACAGAACTCCTATAACTAAGGATACAAAGAAGTCACATCAAGACTGGTACAAGGGGTAGAGACACAAATAAACTGACCCACACGTGGCTGTTGAGAATTGGGAGGATATCTTGGCTGTGCAGGTCCCCACTAAAGAAATGGGTCCCAGCCCCATCCTGGGCTCCTCAGCCCAGAGCATCAATGCCGAGAAGTCCCCACAGGATCTGGCTGTGAAAATCAGGAAGGACTCAGTCTGTTAGATGAAGGGCTGCTATAGACCCATCCTGCTAAATGTCCTGATCACACACACACTCACTCACTCACTCACAAACACTTGCCCTAAGCTCCAGTGAAGGGACAGTACAGATTGCAGGCATAGGCAGGCACTCAGTCTGAGTCTCTATTAGCCTGATAACACCACTCTCACCCCACCCTGGTGACTCCCTGCCCCACCCAATTCATGTGGAACCTCTTTCAGAGGCTAACCTACACCAAAAGCCAGCCTGGGCCAGTGTTTTGAACTTTCCTATAACCTCTCAAAGGTTCACAAAGCCCAAACAAGCAGCAACTGGCTGTAACTCTTACTAAGTGGCCCCTAGTCCAGCATTAGTGGAAGTCAGCCTCAGGTCACAGCATAACCACTCCCAGATGCCTCCAAGCCCAGCAAAGGCAGCTACCAATCAAAGATCACTCTGTAGCTCCTACCGTAATTAATGCCCCGCCAGACACAGGCAGTGGCTGACCTTGGCCTGCACCAGAAACCTCCCCCCAAGAGGTCCCAGAACGAACACACCCTGTGGCCAGCTTCAGACCACACCAGAACACCACCTGATTAGTGCCACAAATGACACACCCAAAGGGTGAACTCAGCAAGCACCTGAGACCTGCTAAAACAAATAGTATCCTGTGGGGTTACTCCAGTGGTTGGCAAACTGCGATTCTCGAGCCACATGCGGCTCTTTGGCCCCTTGAGTGTGGCTCTTCCACAAAATACCACGGCCTGGGCTAATCTATTTTGAAGAAGTGGCATTAGAAGAAGTTTAAGTTTAAAAAATTTGGCTCTCAAAAGAAATTTCAGTCGTCGTACTGTTGATATTTGGCTCTGTTGACTTAACGAGTTTGCCGACCACTGGGCTACCCTTACAGAACAATTTGTCTGCTAAACAGCCAGTGCTCTCAATCAGGCAGCCTGAGGGCCAAGCCCACCACTGACATGCCGACAGCATATAATGGCTCAACGACAGCAGGAGGACACACACAGCCCACACAAGGGACCTTAATGCAGAAAAACAAATAGAGAGGCAGCTGAAACGAGGAAACAAAGAAACACCCCAAGTGAAAGAACAGAACAAAACTCCAAAAGAAGCATATAAAACGGAGGAAAGCAGTCTATCAGAGGAGAGTTCAAAAAGTTGGTTATGCCCTGACCTGTTTGGCTCAGTGGATAGAGCGTCAGCCTGCGGGCTGAAGGATCCCCGGGTTGATTCTAGTCAAGGGCATGTACCTTGGTTGCGGTTACATCTCCAGTAGGAGGCAGCTGATCGATATTTCTCTCTCATCAATGTTTCTAATTCTCTATCCCTCTCCCTTCCTCTCTGTAAAAAAATCAATAAAATATGTATTTTTTTAAAAGTTGGTTATAAGGATGCTCAATTAAGTTAGGGGGAAGATAGATTGTCTACATGAGAACTTCAACAAAGAGAGGAAACATTTAAAAGAAAATAGAGCCCAGCCGGTGTCAACCTATGAACCAGGGGAGCACAGTTAGATTTCAGGTCAGGGCATATGCCTGGGTGGCAGGCTCAATCCCCAGTGTGGGGCATGTAAGAGACAGCCAATCAATGATTCTCTCTCATAGATGTTTCTATCTCTCTCTCCCTCTCCCTTCCTCTCTGAAATCAATAAAAATATTATTTTTAAAAAGGAGATAGAAAATATTTTAAAAAGTCAGGAATGAAGAATACAATAATGGAAATAAACAATACATTAGACGGAATCAATAGCAGACTATAGAAAGCAGAGGCTGGCATCAGGGATTTGGAAGACAAGATAGAGAAAAACATCCAAATGGAACAATAATAATTTTTTTTTTAAATTGAGGATAGTTTAAGGGACCTCAGGGACAATGTTAAGCATAACAACATCTGCATCATACAGGTACCTCAAGCAGAAGAGCAAGGAAAAAAAGGAGGAGGAAGAGGAAGAAAAGGAGGAAGAGGAGAAAGAGAAGAAAGGAGAGATAAAAATATAAATAAGAAAATACCCAAAGAAAAAAATTCTTATTGACAAAGACAAATACATAATAAAAGCAGTGGATCAACCAACACTAAATTTAGTACAAAGGGTAAAAGGCAAAAGTAGGATCATCATATGTAAATACAACAGCAAATTAAGGGATACACACAAACACTCAAAATAAGTAAAGAAACAATGACAAAAACAAAGATGGAGAGAGTTAAGCGACCATCAACTAAAACACACTGTTATAAATATAGCTTGATATATATGAAGCCCATGAGCGACCATCAACTAAAACACACTGTTATAAATATAGCTTGGTATATATGAAGCCCATGGTAACCACAAACCAAAAATATGTAAGACATATACAAGAAATAAAATGAAAGGAATCCAAACACAACACAACAGAGAGTCACAACATGCAAGAGAAGAGAACAAGAAAATAAGAAAGGAACAGAGAACTATAAAAATAATCAGAAAAAATTTTAATAAAACGGCAATAGCTACATACCTATCAATAATTAATTTGAATTTAAATGGACCAAATGCTCCAGTCAAGACAAATGGGCATATATTTAATGGAATATTATTCGATCATAAAAAAGAATGAAGTCTTACCATTTGTAACAACATGTATAAACCTAGAGGGTACTATGCTAAGTGAAATAAGTTATTCAGAGAAAGACAAATACCATATGGAATCTAAAAAACAATATAAATGAGCAAACAAGCCAGAAACAGATTCAGAGATACAGAGAACATTTTGATGGTTGCCAGATGGTAGGAGATTGGGGGGCTGGGTGAAAAAAGGTAAAGGGATTAAGAAGTACAAACCGGCAGTTACAAAATAGTTATGAGGCTATAAAGTACAGCCTAGGAAATACAGTTGATAATATTGTAATAACTATACATACATGGTGTTGGGTGGGTACAAGGCTTACTGGGGGAATCACTTTATAAATTATATAAATGTCTAAGCACTATGCTATACAGCTGAAACTAGTGCAATATTGAATGTCAACTGTAATTGAAAAACAACAAAAAATTTTAATTAAAAAAGAGTAAACACATGAAAACTTTGTTCAACTCTGTCTCCCCCTCAGCTATAGTTAAATCTCTTTGATTCTTTTTGTGAAAAGGTCTTAAAAGATTGGTCTTCATGCCTTCCCTCTATGACCTCATCCCCCATCCTTCACGATTAATTCTGTATCATCACTATTTCAGTAATATTGTCTTTTTAGTCAATTAATAACCTCCTCAACAGATTCAATGGTGTTATCTTTGATTTTCCCATGGCATTTGAAAGTGTTGGCCATTCTCTCTTACTTTCAGTTCTGTTTTTCTCCTGTCACCCTCAAATAATCTTGCTCTCTTACTGGCCTTCCTCCTCCACCTGCCCCCAAGCAGTAGGTAACTCCTAGGCTCACTTCTTAGACCCACGCTCTCTCCCTCGTAGTTCCTTTCTCGGAGAAGTCATCTGTGCACAGTTTCAGTGACTACATCTAAGAGGATGACTCACCATGTGCAGGCCCAGCTCTGACTTATTCCACAGGCTCCCTCCTGGTTTCTAAGATTTAAATACTTTAGTTCTTCACCCAACTGTGTTCTTTGTCATCACAACTCCATATCTCTGCTTAAATAGTTTCCCTAAACCAGGAATGGTCTCCTTGTTTCTCTCTGCCTATTTCAACCCTCATTATTCCTTTAGGCTTTAGCTCAAGTTCAAATATCTTTCTAAAGTCTTTTCTAATAACTCAGGTAAAACTGAGCTCCCCTTCCCCTCTCCCCACTTAAGATTGCCCATGGCAGTTATTATCTATGTTATATACTTGTATACTTTATTTAATTATTCATATTTTTAACTTTTGTCTTTTTAATGATCTGTAATTGTCTATGTGTATGTGTATGCATATGCATATGCGTATGTGTATGTGTGGAGGGTAGAGGGGGTTAGGTATCCTTTTTAGTGTACCCCAGAGCTTGGTTCAGTGCTAAGTACAATAAGAAGTTAATGAATGCCTATTGAACTGAATTAAGAGGGGATATGGGATCTATGTGCAGATTTGATGATGATGATGATGACGATGATGATGATGATGATGATAGCAGTTCATGTTTATTTAGCATTTACTATGTGCAAGACCCTATTGCACTATTCCAATTACTTGTTTTTCTATAAAGTCCCTTAAGCTTCATAATACTATCATGAAGGTATATTATCTGGTTTTATTGATGAGGAAACTACAGCACAGAAAGATGAAATAATTTAAACAGGTGTAGGATGGTCCTAACCACCTAAGGCATTTAGTGTCCCAGGTCTTCTAAACATGAGTAGTCCCCTGCACCCTGCCATTGTGAAAACCAAAAGATACTCTCACCCACTTCAAAATGCCGGGCTGGTCTGGTGTAGACAAATGTTCCCTCCCCAACCCAACACATACACACACACACACACACACACACACACACACACACACACACAGGAGCCTATTACATATCAATTGGCACCATCAGTAGTCCCTGTAGCTATGTTTTAAACGAGATGACCCCATCCCAGACTTCACCACTGCCACTGGACCAGGAATATGTACCTAATCAATGAATGGTTAATTATTATGGCGAGGCCTAACTAAGAAATTCAAGCTGAGTACATCACACTTGCTCTCCTGGGAATTTGAATTAGGAACTATCAGGCAGATCAGAGAGAAAGAGAAGCAGAAACTGCAAGAATGCTCCAACAGAATATTGGGACGACGCTGGTTATGTGTAATGGGAGTGAAATGGGAGTGGAAAATATGAGACTGCGGGGAAGGGAACTCACCAGAAAGCAGTCACAGCTGGAGGCCAGAGGGGCCTGGCAGGGGTTCACAACTGTCTGGGGCTGGGAAGTCAGAGTTTGAAATTCAAGTTCCCCAAGTTAGGAGGTTCAATGAATACTTCCAATTTTCCACCAAGACCACAGAAGAGCTGCACCTGTGAGTAAGCATCACTGCCCAGGGCCAGGGGTCACACCCCCGGACTAAGGACAAAACCCTAACAGACATGCTAACTGTCAAAATGGAGTGAACTGACAGGTGAAGGAAAAGACAAATCCTAGTAGAACAGACCTGGTTTCTAGCCTGGAGGCAGGCTGGGGTAAGCCACAAACAGCTCTTTGTTTCTCAGATGGAGTAAGGGGAAGAGGGAGAGAGGAGGAAGGGACAGGGCATTCCACTTGGATAATTAAACCTGCAAACAGGGTTGGAAGGCAGGTGCCCATTGGGGGTTCAATGAGGAATTTGGGAGGGGATCATGCAAGGACAGTCCAATGGGGCAACTTGTAAGTGGAAAGGAAGGTGGGTCATGAAAGACCACAAAGTCATAATTTCTGGAACATACCTGCTATGTTCCAGACATATGATTAAGAGTTTTATTCAAATGATCTCATCATGAGACAGTATTATTTCTTTATTTTATAAATAAAGAATCCAAAGCTCAGAAAGGTTCAGTAGTTCCCATCTAACCTTACACTATTAGCAAATGATAGAGCTAGGATTTGAACACCAGGTAGACAACCGACTCCAACACTGGCTTCCTCTCCGAAATTACGTGTTGTGACTGTGTAAGGTCAGACAGGGCAGTAGCGCATGTGCTGTAAGACAACTAGCAGAGAATGATAGAGAGCACACAGATTCTGGCAAAAAAACAAGAACCTGTTATAGATTAAAGAAGATAGAGGTATAAAAAAGGGTGTCGCCCTAGCTAGTTTGACTCAGTGGATAGAGTGTCAGCCTAAGGAATGAAGGGGCCCAGGTTTGATTCTGGTCAAGGGAAAATGCCTGGGTTGCGGGCTCAATCTCCAGTAGGGGATGTGCAGAAGGCAGCCGATCAATAATTCTCTCATCATTGATGTTTCTATTTCTTCCTTTCTGAAATCAATAAATACATACATACATATATGAGTGTCAATTGAGCTAAATATGAACATACTATCAAAAGTTAAGTCCTCAAATATAAAGAGAGAAAATTTCAAAAACAGAAATGATAGAGTGGAACTGAACTTGTGTCGGGGAGATCATAGGCCACTTTGCAACACTCAAGAGGAGAGCTTGAGTCCTAAGTTAAACAATAAATACACTTTTATTACAGTTAGGAGGCATAATACAATAAGGAACTAAAGATGGGAAACAAAGTTCATCTAAGAAACAGCTGTGGGGGAAGGGAACAGGAAAGACACAGAAACCAACACCAGGAATCATAGAATCAGGCTTTCTTTTGAGCTGGAAGTAATTTGGAAGTCTTCCAATGCCTATCATTTCAGAGCAAAAATGCACCTAGAAAAAAAATGGCTAAGTACCTGGCCTCCCAACCAAGGCCAGGTTTGTTTTCACTTTTATCTGAATAAATAGAGACAGAGAGCCTGCTTTGTCCACAATGGTGCCCTGGAAATTCAAGTCAAGCCTATGTTAGAAGACCACGGGATAAACCACTGGCAGTTCCAGGATCACACCAGGGTCCTAGATTTTCAGTCTTTGATGGCCCCTACCACCAGTCTAACCAGTGAGCCTATTCTGCAGGAAACATAGAAGAGAAATTTTCCACTAAGGAGAAAGGTCTGAGATGGATTTTTCAGATGGTTCACATTTTCTGACTCTAACCCTTATCCCCTGGTCATTACCAGGACTACCCCAAATTGGCCAGAAAGTCTGCTTAGCATGAGGGTAACCTACATCATCAAAGCAAAGGTTTATCAGGGAGTACAGTAATTGCAAAACCAACAACAGCAAAAATAAATAAATAGAAATTAACATAGTTCATTTCAGAGAACTGCAAGAAAGAAATAACCTCTACATCATAAGACTCTTAATATCCCCATTTTACAGATACCTTAAGTATCTTTAAGTTTAAGGTTCAGTGAGATGAAATAATTTGAATACCTAACTTGTACAAAGCAAAGAATATAAATAATTGTCTGAATTCCACAGGAGTTTTAGTGCTCATCATTCACGTAAGAGGAACGAATAATCCATAAAACAAAGTTAAGTCTTTTTTTCTACCTATGTTTAAAAAAATATAGAGATTCAGAGAAAGAACATGCCAGAAGAGTACATTTTTGCTTGGTGCCTGTTAATGCATTTGCCATCCCCATGAGACAAAAATCGTAAAGTAAGAATGGAAAGGTATCTGGGGTTAGAGACGAACTGACAACACCAAGTAGAGTAAAGGAAAGTTCCTATGAGAGCACTGTCTGATTTAAAGCCATGTTACATGTCCATAGCACGACATAAATTCTTGCTCTAAAGGGGAGGATCTGGGTAAGGGGAAGAGATCAATCAAAGGACTTGTATGCATGCATATAAGCCTGACCAATGACCACAGACACCAGGGAGGTGAGGGCCTGAGTAGGGGGGAATAGGGACACATATGCAATATCTTAGTCAATAAAGAGAGAACAATAAATAAAAGTGCCTCCCAAAGGAATTAAATCTCTAAGGTTGCTCCCACTCAAGATACACTTAATAAGAACTCTCGGAGCCCAGGTTCCTTAAGCACACCAGTGTCCTTGCTCCTTTTTATCTGTTTCCATGCTTTATATACTTCTAAGAAGACTGCATTCTTACCTTGGGTTTTCTTCCTGTTTTGCACAAATTCGGAGCGTCTCAGAGTGCTGGGGGCTGTGCGACGGAAGCAACTATTCCTTTTCCAAGTTTCTGAGCCATTTAATTTTCTCTCTTCCTCTAAGTGCTGGGTGGTATTCTCTAATGGGGAGCCCTGAGGAATGCCACAGAGATGTTCTCCTTGGCTTCCCCTAGTCCGTTGATTCCACAGGATATCCGGGGTGATCCTTCTGCTCCCAAATGCCATCATTCCTGGTCTGTCAATGCCATTAAACTCCAAATTCTTCATCTGATGGAGAGGATCTATTCCCCTGTAATTCCCAAGTTCATACTCACAGTTCTCAAATAAGGAATTATAGACTTTCTTTTCTGTCTCAAACTTGCTCTGATCCAGGGCATGAGTCGTTGCTTTGGGATAGCTTCTATCATTTTGATAAACATTCCTGTCCCCTTCAGAATATTTGACAAATCCCTTACCTCCATTGACACCATTCAAATCCACAGACTGAGCATTAGTATAATTTCCGGGAACATGATATAAATCGTTGAGGTCACTGTAACAAATATTAATTCCTTTACAATCCTCAAGATTATAATTAAAATTCCTGTGGTCCTTATACCAGTTTTGAGATTGACCAAAATTCCCCAAAGAGTCATCCAAACCCCTGTAGCCAGTCCATTGGTCAGTTTCTTTAGAGTCCTTGGGATTATACTCCAGATTCTTGCCACGGACGTAGCCGTTTGTCCCCTCATACTCCCCAGCTTTCCAGGTTACGACGGGGCTTCCAGTTCCAGGGCTCGAGTTTCCACAATCTACATTTTCTGACTTCCAATAACCATCACAACCTCGAGTTCCACTTGTGCGGTGCATGTAGTTCTCTCCACTTTCTTTCGCTTCCTCGTAGTCCATAGAGCTTGCTTCACTCTGCTCAAAATCCCAGTATCCGCAATGCCTTTTCCTGTAGGGCCGATTCCGCTGGGAGGTCCGGTCCCTGGAATCCAAGTCATCATCCAGCCCTGGAAGGTCCCTTCTCTGTAGACTCCTGCAGTCTCCGTACTCCCAGCTGGAGCCCCAGTGCCCTTTCGTCTCAGTTTCTCTTTCTCCCCTAATCTCCTGGGTTTCACACATGTTCAGTGTGCTTGAAGACACAAGTTTCACTTCTCTCTTCCATGGGCCCGGGTTGGGCTGAAATGTGGACAGGTGTTTAGCCTAAGGCTGTTATCTGTCCTCAAAATGTCTCCCAAAGCTTTGGAGTCACTCTTCTTGCTGCTCCAGTTGGAGCACGGAGACATGTGGAGTTATTTCAACCTCGGGATCCAATCAGTGAGAGGCTATATCTTTCCCCACAGAGACCAGGGGATAATTAGTAACTAGTATTCATGCGATTGGAGTTGGCAGCCTCGTTTGGTGTTTCCCTCAAGCTGGTCAAACTGGCTTGGCTGCTTTATGAACTAGACGCATTCTGCTCGAGAGGTTTTGCAGAAAAAGCAGTGGGAAAGAGAAACAGCCCCCTTTAAGAGCCCCAGGTAAGGTCATATATCAGTCTCATCTGCCTCTTTCATCCTTTAGTAATCAACCAGGGGGATGAATACATGCTTTCATGTGCAGCTCGAACTGGACCTCAACCTCTGTCCTCCCAGTTCAGCTTTCTAATCCGGGGACATCTGAAACTCTGGGACTCCCTTCCCTTTAGCTAGAGGCAGAACCCTTTCTTCTCTGGGAGCTCTGTTTTATGGGATTCAAGTTACCAACTTGAATTTTAGTTTACACTCAAACCACAAGCTGTTTAAGCTCCTGCCTTCCAGCACGCTGGACATCCCACTGAAGGAAGAACAAGCTTTTACTCTGACCTGTGGTTTGGGTAATTTTATAGTGTGAAACTCTTTGCCAGAAGAAGACAGTTATGTATGCTCACACTTTCCTTGATACTTGTCATGCTAGAGAAGCATCAAAAGCACACATTTCCCAAATCTCTTTTCGAACTAATTCATACAACATATTTACGACTCGGATCAAGAATGAGACGAGAAGTCAGAAAGTGGGGTACAAAAATACCTACTTGACTTTAATCAGCATTACAGAGATACCTGATATGTATGAGGCAGTGCGGAAGAGAAAAAGATGACCTAGTTAGTCCTTGCCTCTTACAATGCAGGAGCAACACACTATAAAGTAAGACTGAAGGTGATAAGTGCTCTAGGGAACACCCAACGGCAGAGGCAACAAAGCAAAGTCCCTGGTGGGTCAACTGGAGGGTGCATGGAGGGGTGGCCTTTGAATAGTGCCTTCTACCATAAGCAGGGTTTCCAAAGACTTTCTACATACAGAGAACTAGGACATGGGAAACGGTTTGGAAAAAGTAATAAGAGATGAGGATAGAGGCATAGGCTACGATCGATCCCAAGGGACCTGAATGCCATTGTTTCATTCTATGGATAATGAAGAGTCATGGAAGGTTTCTGAGTTGGAGAATAACATGCTAAGAGATAGTCGTTAATGAGATTATTCTTTTAGTATTTGGTCCTGTCTAGGAATGATTCCTTGAACTTTTATCTAATCCCCATTTGTAAAATAATATAAAGAATACTGAGGAGACCAGGATTATATGCTTTGTCAAATATTAGATGTTTACCCTTGGGGAAACCATTCATTCTCTCCGGGACTCAATCACTTATCTATAAAATGAGCAGTGGCATCAATGATGCTCCTCATTCCTTCAGTTTAAAAAATCTATGTTTCATGTTCCTCAGAACTTCCTTGTTCTTTTCTCAAATACCTACTGTGCTATTAGTCACACCTTTTGGATTCTCTACTAACAGTTACTGAATGAACCTGCAGATTGTCAAATCTTCTGATTTTCTTGCAAAGTCTTTTTGTTCATTTGTTCTGTTCCCTTACACCTTTCAAACCAAGAGCAGTAGCAGCAACAGCTTCCATTCTGTGAGTGCATAATATGTGCTAAGGCCAGGGCTCCAGCTTGGAAGTTGACATGAATTTTCTTTGATCTTCACTACCCTGCACGTAGGGTCTCCTATTATCCTTATTTTATCTCAGATAAACAATCTTTGGGAGTTTGAAAAACCTGCCCACGATCATAAAATCTAACAGGAGGTGGGACCACAATTTGAACCCAGATCTGTTTTGACTTCATGGCCCTAGGCCGAGCATTCAAACTCAAAGGCCAACACGGCCAAATAAACGAGGCATGTGGCCTGTGGGTCGCAAGTTTGACATGCTTGCCCTAGACTGTCTCAAAATACAGTAAAACTTTAATTTCCCTCAAGCCAAGTAAACCAATAATGAATGGACCATTATTTCTGAGGCCGGTTTGCCACACCCCTGCCTCTCTTGATTCTTCATCACCCAGGCCCAAGGAGCACCTACCCAGGAACAGAAAGAAAGACTTATCATCTAACACCTATTGCCTAAACCCAATAAAGACTTTTATTTGGTTCACCAAACCCATAGGATGGCAACATCATTTGAAAGCACAGCTTTTGCCATGAGGTATACAAAGTAACAGTATAAGCTCAATTTCTGCTAATAATCAGCTTGTGGCTGCATTTCACTTCTCTGGCTATCAGTTTTCTTACACGTGAAATGAGAAAGCTAACAGTTTCTCTGCCATTTTAAATCTGAAATTCTATGTCTTATTTCTGGATACAGAGTACAAGTAAAGATGAATTTTTCTCTGTTATGGAAAACAAAGTTCCCTTCAGCCGTTTCGTCTCTTTGATAAAGCTAGCATGATAAGAAACACACCTAGTAAATCAACAAGGAGAAGAGATAAAAAGAGAGGACAAATGAGGGGTAAGGAAGAATGGTAGTTATAAAATGACAAGTAGAAGAAATTACATGAAGCTAAATGAAATGATCTTTGGTTAAGTGGAGAGTGAACAGCTGCTTACAATATGGAATACCGCCGCTGCCCGCTCTCCTTTTCTAAATCCTTTTGCACAAAGATGTAAGGTGCCTCAGCTTTACCACCACATTACTAAAACCCTGAATTAATCAAAAGCTGTAAATGGATATTTTCATGTGATAAATCTGTGTGCAAAGCAATGTGGCCTGAGAGAAAGGAGAGAATAACTTTTCTACTTTTCTCAATCCCGGTACTACTGAGGACATTCAACCTTGCAGACCTTCAGCTCTCCCTTGCCACCCCCTCTCCTTATCCTCCTCCCCCCCGCCCCCCGCCTTTTCAAAAGCCCCAAAGCAGCACTCCACCCTGTGGTTTGTTGTTAGTTACTGGAGGGTAGGTGTGGATAATCACTAGCTATGAGACTCCCAGAGTGGACAGACACCCTGTTGTAAATAGTGCTAGAAGCAGCAGGATTTAGAGGGAGAGGGAAAAAGAGGGAGAAGGGAGAGGAAAGGTTAAAGAAAAGGGAAGAGATAGTAAACCAGCAAGGACAGGTAATTCCCTAAATCCTTGTGAATGTCTCTGTAACTGCCTGTGGGGGTTTAAAGTTAGTCACCCCAAGATGTGTTCTGTGGTGTGCAGATTGTTTTGAACTAAAGGCAACCAGCTAACTGTAGCTGAGGGCTCAGGAAAAACTTTCGCATCAGAGGTAACCTCTTTTGACTCCAGAGAAGAACAAACTGCTATTCACTTAACAATTGTTCTTATCATTCTTCAATGACCCTTTGAAGGCCTCAAGGCACCTTACCCCACCCTTAGCTCACAATGTACCCATGTTCCCTTTCTGTCTCTGAACTTCTCGTGCAAATAGGGTCTCTGAGTCTCTCACGGACATGGGGTTCCCATACTTACTGGGTGGGATGAAAGTAGGTTTACAGTTGTGAGCATTAAATATTTTTATTTTCTCTTGCTAATCAGTCACATATCTGTTTGACCATTAGGCCAGAGGAAAGAACCTTGAGGGCAGTTTCTCCTTCCTCACAGGCCCATGACCTTCCTCCAGTCTGATGATCCACCCTCCCCACCTTCTAAGACTCTAAGACTGTGATTCCTAGGGGTCTTGCTATTGTCCAGAGGACTGCAAATATCTCTCACCTTACAGTCTCGGAGCACCTAAGTACTGGATGTGTTCTGAGAAATACATCATTGGGTGATTTTGTCCTTGTGTGAACATCAGAGTGCACTTACACAAACCTAGATGGCACAGCTACTGCTGTAATTGCATGTGCCATAGTTTTATATATAACTGGCAGCCTAGTAGGTTTGTTTATTCCAGCAAAGCCCTGACAGTGGGCCATTCTTTTTATAATGCAAATGCCTGACTTAAGCTTTGATTGCAGAGGCATCCACTTCAAAGAGGCATCCACTCCAAAGACAGCTACCTGGAATAAACACAGCAGCAGCCACAGAGGAGATCAAGACCCAGGCTACCTCTCCCACTGAGACCCCTTTGTTTTACAGATCTTGGTGGATTTTATAACTGACACTTGCGTCCACTTGTTTTCTCTTTCTGCACTTTAATTCTCACCAATAGAGAGTGAGCCTGTAGAGCCCTAAGACCCTCCCCGCCCCTGCCTCCCCAATCCAATAAAAGCAGACCCCTAGGCCAACTATCTCTCTCACCTCCACCTTTCTGTGTACTCACTGGTATGCACCCAGGACATGTACCCTGATCGGAAATTGAACTAGTGACCTTTTGGTACATGGATTAATGCTCAACTGCTGAGCCATATCAGCCAGCCTCTATACTTTTTTTTAGTAATCTTACTAAAAGTCAGTTTTAAATAATGTCTATGAGCTGTCAAAATTTATCCCTAATTTATGTCTCCAGCCCTATCCTCTCCCCTGAATTCTGAGCCTAGATATCAAACTGTCTAATCAATACTTCTACCTGGATGTCTTATGAGCAACCCAATATAATCAAAACTGAGTTCTTCCACCTCCCCCACCAACCAATATCTCTTATAGTTTTTGATATTAATTGAGAAATTATTGGAAACTCCAATCCTTCCAGTTGATCATCCTCAGGGTCATTCATATATATATAGTGGATATAATAAAAGGCTATGCAAATAGATCGAATGGCAGAACAACCAAACAACCGAATAACCGGTTGCTATGATGAGTGCTGACCACCAGGGGGTGTGTGCAGAATATGGTGGGTGTTGGCCGCCATGGGATGGTGGAGCAGGTGAGCAGGGGCGTCAGACAAAGGTGGAGCACCAGGCTCACTCATCAGGGTGAGCCTCTGGTAGCTACTAAAAATTCTTTGCTCCTGTACATGCAGTCCCACCTGGTGCTTGCACCTGCTCCAGCACCAGCCCCTCTTGCACCCAATGCCAGTGCCAGAGCCACTGCTTGCACCCCACAGCTGGCACTCGATGCCATCAGCAGGTGCGAGTGGTGGCTGCCAGCCCCAAACGCCCCTCACGGCTTCTCCACCTCCTTTTGCTCCTGAGGGGAGATCAGGGCCAGCAGTCACTTCTTGCACCCACTGCTGACAACAGTCCCACTCACATGGCCCCAGTGATCTCCTCTGCACTGTGTCCCTATCCTATCTAATAAAGATGGAATATGCAAATTGATCATTATTCTACTACAGAGATGGAGGCACCCACAGCTAATAAGGAGGAAATATGCAAACTGATATGACAAAAATGGCAGCAGCCAGGCTTCGACACAGGTGTTCCAACCCACCCCAGCTGCTCCGGGCCTCTAGGCAGCAGGCGTGAAGCGGCCAGGGTGGGGCAGGATGCCTGCTATGAGCAGGGAAATGGGGGGCGGAGGGAGCTACAGGAGAGCTGCAAGGCCAGTGTAAAGGCGAAAGGTGGCTCCAGCTGAAGCAAAGGCGGAAGGCGGCGGCCAGAGCAAAGGCCCAAGTCCCAGGTGCCAGAGGGAAGACAGTGCCAGCAGCCAGGGGAAGAAAGGCCTTTTTTTTGTATGAATCTTTGTGCATTGGGCCTCTAGTCCTATCTAATAAAAGAGTAATATGCAAATTGACCATACCTCTGCTACACTCACAAGCCACAACCACCAGCCATGCCCACCAGCCAATCAGAGCAAGTATGCAAATTAAGCCAACCAAGATGGCCACGGCCACAGAGAGAGCAGGAGGGAGGCTTGGGTTGCCCCTGGCAATGGAGGAAGCCAAGCTTTCCCCACACCTTAAGCCTCCACTTAAGGCAACAAAGTTTCAATGGCTGTGCTAGCAGCAGAAGGCTTGGCTCCACTCTAGGCTACAAAGTTTCAATTGTAGAAGATAAATAAATCCCAGATACCAGGGCCTCCACTTGGGTCGCCAGGGGCCATGGCCAACCTGCAAAGCACCACAGGCCCCTGACCCAGGCCACTCTACGCCCCAAAGGAACACCCACCCTGATCCTGCACAACTTTCAGGGCAAACCATCTGGCCCCCACCCATGCACCAGGCCTCTATCCTATCGAATAAGAGTAATATGCAGATTGGTCATCACTCCAACACATAAGATAACTCCCCCATGTGGTCCAAAGATCTTGCCCCCATGTGGACACAAGATGGCCAGCAGGGGAAGGCAGTTGGGGGTGACCAGGCCTGCAGGGAAGGGCAGTTGGGGGGAACCCAGGGCTGCAGGGAAGGGCAGTTAGGGGTGACCAGGTCTACAGGGTAGGAACAGTTAGGGACAAACAGGCTGGCAGGGGAGCAGTTAGGCATCAATCAGGCTGTAAGGGGAGTGGTTAGGGGGTGATCAGACTGGCAGGCAGAAGCAGTTAGGGGTAATCAGGAAGGCAGGTAGGTGAGCAGTTGGGAGCCAGCAGTCCTGGATTGTGAGAGGGATCCCAGATTGGAGAGGGAACAGGTTGGCTGAAGGACACTTCTCGGTGCACGAATTTCATGCACCAGGCCTCTAATATATAATAAAAGTTCTAATCAACTGTTAAGGCAGAACGACTATAATGACGAGTCACTATGATGCGCACTGACCACCAGGGGGCAGATGCTCAATGTAGGAGCTGCCCCCTGGTAGTCAGTGTGCTCCCACAGGGGGAGTACGGCTCAGCCAGAAGCCGGGCTCATGGCTGGCAGTGGCAGTGGTGGGAGCCTCTCCTACCTCTGTGCAGCGCTAAGAAGCAGCAAGCCGAGCGGTAAGGAGCAGCGAGCAGGAGGGTGGTAAGGAACGAGGGGTCCCAGACTCCAAGAGGGCACAGGTGGGGCTGAGGGACCCCCACCCCCAGCACACAAATTTCATGCACCGGGCCTCTGGTGTGTGTGTATGTGTGTGTGTATATATATATAAAACTGATTTCAGAGAGGAAGGGAGAAGGAGAGAGAGACAGAAACATCAATGAGAGAGAATCACTGATAGGCTGCCTTCCACAAGCTCCACAATGGGATCGAGCCTGCCACCTGGGCATATATGCCTGGGCATATGCCTTAACCACTCAACCCATGCCAACCGGCTCTCAGGGTCATTCTTGACTCTTTTCTTCCCTCTGATACCTCATGTCTAATCAACCAGCAAGTCCTACTGGCTCTCACTGAAAATAGACCTAGAGCTGAGCACTTCTCCTCATCTCTCCTCTGCCATCATCTCTTGCCTGGATCTCTGCAGTAGCCTCCTAACTGGGCTCTCTGTCTATTAGCAACACAGCAGCCAGAGTAACTCTGTGAAGTTGTAAGTCAGATCCTATCACTCCACCTTCCCAAGGGTTCTCTTTTACCTAAATGGTGTGCTACCAAGCCAATGCCCTTGCTCTAGCTGAATTGGCCTCCTTGCTATTCCTCCCACACCAGACACACACTCTTGTACTTACCCTGTCCCATCTGCCTGGAGCAATCCCTCCCTTCCAACCCCCTGCACACACACCGCCCGCCCCCCAAAAATGGTTTGGCTGGCTCCCTAAAGTCATTCAGATCTTCTCTAAAATGTCACTTTTCAGTGAGGTCTCCCCTGGTTACACAGATTATGTTGCCTTCTAATACTATACATACACATGTTTACATCTTGTTTCTCTCTCCCCATGAGGGCAAAGATCGCTGCTGTAACTTCAGAACACTGTCCGGAATATAGCAGGAGCATAACAATATCTGTTGAATAAATGACTGCCCCAGAGTTTCTAGTCTTTGGGTCCCGCTACATCTGTTAGAGGGAGGCAGCACGCTCAGAGAGGGGCCTGGTGACATGAATGTTTATGGCTGAGGGGTCCCAAGCTAGCAAGAGACGGATCGGGTCCTTTCACCAGGCTCTGCAAAACCTCGGTGAAATCTGAAACCGATACTTGAAGTCCCTGGATCTTTTCCAGTGTCTCCACCTCTGGGCCTGGAGCTGAGGGCAAGAATATGTCCTGAAGCCACGCTACAAACTACAAAGAGTGATTCACAGGTTGATCATAACTAAGCTAACTATTCTCAGCTACACTTCTTGGCATACATTAAAACATCTATCCTAAAAAAATGCATAACTAGTTTCTGTCCCGAATTAACAGTCTACTAACAGTCAGGCTTCTGACTATGATTGCTGTTTTATCCCAAGATAAAGTCCATTGGAAGTAACTGAGCTAATTTTTACCGAGGCAACACCCCAAACCAGATGTTATACAGT
This sequence comes from Lasiurus cinereus, assembly GCA_011751065.1. NCBI lineage: Eukaryota > Metazoa > Chordata > Mammalia > Chiroptera > Vespertilionidae > Lasiurus > Lasiurus cinereus. Next base: position 18,255,013 of record JAAGEH010000038.1, on the reverse strand, counting down.
TGAGGATACTTGCTTGCTTTTTCTTCTGTATTGACAAACTAGAAAGAAAGGTTGTTATTCCTTTTACATAAGTTTTTATTTTGAAAGATCAGAAAAATTATTTGGCTATTTAAATCTATTATCTTTTACTAATTCAAGAAAGGATTTTTATACACAAAGCATCTCAAGGTGTCTTCAGAATAACAACTTGCTTCTGTACATGGAAAAACCATACTTTCGAAGTTTAAAGATATGTTTGGGATATTATGTATCACTTTAATATAAAGATGTCATTGTTCCGTATCAGTAATTCTCCAACTTGTTAATCTAATGGCTCTCTTTAATGGGCCTTAGGTTTCACCCAATATCTTGCTGAAAATGCTAATTTCCTGAAAATTATTCAAATTTGCTTTGCAACATTTAATTTTAATTAAAATTAAAAATTACCCCAAGAGTCTCTGGTCATCCTTCCTCTTGGCATTACCTTAAAGGGAAGAGAGAAGTTTAGGGGCAAGAAGAGGCTGATGCAGAAGAGGCTGACTCACTCTACAGTTTACCATTCAGCGTTCGGACCACGGCGACTGGCCCACACCAAAAGTAAATAACACGATTCAAAGGCAGCAAGACAGATTAATATCAGTAAAATCACTAGCGTTTCAAAGATACACAAATATGAGTGATACTATGACTGTGCCTTTTTTATTAATAAAAGCTGGCTCATAGTATGTATTCAAGAAATGTTTAGTAGCAGAAACCAGTTTGGCTCAGTGGATAGAGCGTCGGTCTGCGGACTGAAAGGTCCCAGGTTCGATTCCAGTCAAGGGCATGTACCTTGGTTGCAGGCACAACCCCAGTAGGGGCGTGCAAGAGGCAGCTGATCGATGTCTCTCTCTTATCAATGTTTCTAACTCTCTATCCTTGTCCCTTCCTCTCTGTAAAAAAAAATCAATAAAAAATATATTTAAAAAAAAGAAATGTTTGCTGAGTAAAGAAATGAATGCACAACTCTATTTATCAGATTCAGGCAGATGACCCGCTCCTACAGACAGAAAAGAATTGTAATATGCTACAATGAGATCCTCTTAGTGCAGGGTGTAGTCCTAGTCAGAGCTTCCAAAAGTAAATCATGCTGGGAAATCGGAGTATGTGTACTAACCCCGAATGTTTCCACTGCTTCAGAAAGCAACCTGTTTATCAGATTTGAGGGTATTGTGTTTTAGATATGTACCTTAATTAATTAATTAGCAATTCATTTGATCTGAATCTCCTTGGGAGCAGAGAGCACATCCATATTTCTTACTGTGGTGTATACCTTGCACATGATAAAAACTCAGTGAACAGTTGCTGGATGAATGTGTGGCTGAATTCAGTACCATCCCGAAGCCCACAATGTGACATTTCATTCCCCAACATGCAATCAGAAATGCCTCCTAACAGTCTACGCTGACTCTACATAATGATTCCAAATTCAAAACTCCTAATTCTCAGAGCCGAACACTGACTGGCTCATCTGAAACTACTAATTCTGGGCTTTCTATTTCCAATAAGGGAAGTTTAGGTTACTCGAACCCACACTCTCACAGAAAAACAGCTTAAAAAAAAATTAGAGGAAATATAAAAACAAACAAACTTAAAACTATCAACACACTGACAAGATGGTACTGTACAGGCCAAAACCACAGAAACTGCACTGCCCCAGGGTGCTTGCCAGTCCCAGAAAATGGAACTTTTGGTTCAATGGCTCTCTGGGGAGAAGGAGCCCAAAACTCAATGCCAGAGTTACAAGGGGGGGAGTCTAGAAGGAGACCTTTAATGTAATAAGCTAAGATTCCAACGGATTCCTGAGAGTAAATCAGAATTGACTAGCCCTCTTGCAAAATTACAGCTGGGTCCCTGGTCATCCAAGGTACTTTAAGCCTTGAAGTCAATTTAAGGTGGAATTGGGCTGAGAGTGACTAGTGTTTCCATGTGGGAATTCCTTCTCGGGAGATTTGTCTTTTTGAAGCCTAAGAATCAACTGAGAAATCTGGAAACCCAGAGAAAATACGCTCGTAGTCCTGTGAGAATAAAGCTTAACAATTAGTGTAGAGATGTTCCTAGTTTGAAGGAATCCACAGATGTTAAGTTGAAAGAAAGAACAGAAAATACCAACACAGAATAAAAGATTAAGGTCCACCGGGACAAAGTACCTAGGAGAGAAAATAATCAAAATCTAGCCAGATTGTTTTGCTTGTAGCTGTTGCTATGTTACATGTGTGTGTGGTAACAGTGAGTCATTCTTGCAAATAAGGTAAACCTTAATAAGGTTATGCGCAGAGTATATTTTGCACAAATCTTATAGCGATGGTCGAAGACTATCAAGTTTTAGGAGCAAAATAAGGCCTTCCATTGGCAGTTCTGACACATCACTACATCCCCAAAGCTATGGCAAGCCCGTGGATTCTCCATTGTCTTCCATGACAACAAATTTTGAGATATACTTCTAAACTATTCCTGCATTAAACATGCAGGTGGCAGAACAAAAGTCTCCCACATTCCAGCCAGCAAGAATTTCTCAGTAACGATACTTTTGAGAATTAGTACTGTAAAAGATCTACAGCAGGTGGGTAGAGTCAATCAGAATGACTTTTCTTTATTTGAATCCACTAAATACTGCATTCAGTGTATTAATGTTGACTTGATTTTCTTTTATATATCAATTGCTAATATGATGAAATTACTTATTTCTTGCAATCACTGACAGAGCCTCTTCAGGTCATCTTTTTCTATTTTCATAAAAAACGTATCAAAAATAAAATTAGTCCCTTGAAAGAGGAGGAAATTAACCAGTTTAAACGCCAGGCTTAATTCCCTGAATCCAGTCTTGTACAATCTGGAATCTTGACATTTAAGGCCTAAGATTTAAAGAATTTTTGGTACAATATTTACTTAATTCTGGTTGGTATTATATTTAGTGTTTCTGTGCTTCTCAGTTAAGCCTACTGAGAAGACAGATACCATGTACTAGTCAGTGTGTCAGTTCCCACACATTCGCATAGTGTTCTGCAGGCAGAAATACTTGATGAATTTGATTTAGTAACCGGGATGAAATTGAAATTGCTTGTTCTACCTCCAGAGCTTTAAAAGATTTCCTACCATTATTGTCACTTTGAACTTGGACTACCAGGGGCTGGGGTCTGTCAGAGCAGAAATGTCAGTGAGACAAAGTTACTGAGTAGCAAAATAGTCCAGTTCTGTGCCAGACCCAAAATGAAGTTCTTTATTGTAGCTATTTCTGCTTCTCCTTCTCCTCCTCCTCCTCCTTCAAATAAGAAAATGTATGGCCAAATGCTTTACTATGCTTATCACATGGTAGGCATTAAAAAGGAGTTTGAGAACTAGAAGAAAATATTATTAAGAAGCACTTCTAATTTAAAGACTTAAGTATAATTATGAATCTAGTTAGATCATCAGGAAATAAATACATTGAATGAATTAAGTATGGCGTGATATACAGATTTTCGTAATAGTTTATACCTAAATCTATATAGCACTTACACCTTTGTTCATATTGCTCCTGCTAAAGACTATGTAATACGTAACCCGGAATCTTTCAGTCCACAGTCTGACGCTCTATCCACTGAGCCAAATCAGCTAGGGCAGTTTTTTCTTTTGTTTACATAAGGTAATATATAGTCTGTGTATGATATAAGTCTTAGTGGGACTGTTTGTGATGCCACCTGGTTCTCATTAGTGTGGTCTACACTCCCTGTGTGTCTGACTGTCTTTCACTGTGTGCTGGTCCTAGTGTTTGGAAAACTTTAAGACCTGAGAGGAAGGCACCTCATTCCAGAGAGAAAATTGTTTCTTTCAGGTGTCGGTCAGTAGTTTCTAAATTCTGCAAGGATAGCCCTAGCCGGTTTGGCTCAGTGGACAGAGCATCAGCCTGCAGACTCTGAAGGGTCACGAGTTTGATTTCAGTCAAGGGCATATGCCTGGGTTGCAGACTCGATCCCCAGTAGGGGGCATGCAGGAGGCAGACAATCAATGATTCTTTGTCATCACTGATGTTTCCATCTCTCCCTCTCCCTTGCTCTCTAAAATCAATAAAAATATATTTTAGAAAATAAAATAAATTCCGCAAGTATAGTAATCTTTGGGGTTCAGGAACAGAAATTGGAATTCATGGTAATTCCTAAAATGATAAATTATCCCGTATTTTTAATTTAAAAAACTCTTTATTTACATGTTCTTAAAGGATAATAGTAGTGACCTTAATAATCAACAGTGAATAATTTTCCTGTGTTAGTTTAGGATTGTACTAAAGTTTTAGAGATTTTTACATCTGTATATAGATGAGAAATATATATAAAATAAATGCAGTTTATTATTATTATGAACCAAAGTATTGTGACAAGTTTATATATTTTAATAACATGTAGAAGTATACTCTTTCTTTTTTCTTTTTTGAATTATTACCCAAGAATCCTTTCGGAAAATCACTCGATTTCCAGCCTTCTGATAATACTCTTCTTGGGATTTTTAATTATGTTTTTTCATTCACTTTTAGAAATCTAAAGGACAAGGAAGTAGTATGTGTACTTGGTCTGCCATCTTGGCCCAGTCTCTCTGGGTCATCAAACCCCTGCTTCTATCGCTTATTAGTCTCCTGCAATTTCTAGACCACCGAATACTTTCATTATTCACTTTGCTGATGACGCGCGTGCAGAGCCCTCGGGCACATGCCAAAGCGCCCTGAGGTCAGGTTCTCCTTGGGTTTTAGAACAACTGCCGCTGTCTCACTCTCTTACTCTTCCTACTTGGCAAATTATTTCTGCTGGTAGCCTGGTGAACATGAATGAAATCTCCAGGGGTTAGTCACCCCCAAATTAAGGAACAGCATTTAAACTTCTGAATGTGCGAGGTGGGAAGCAGGAAACTGGAGTAGTTAAAACCCTGGGCTCAAATCCTTGCTCCCTGGGCTAGTGACTTCATCTCTACCACTTTTAGTTTCACCATCTATCAAGTAGCCATAAGGATGATCCCCGGTACCTTCAGGGCGGCTGTGAAGATTCTTTGTTTAAGTAAATGGTAACAGATGCTTCTTTACAAGCTAATAGATGTTAGTTATTATTATTGTTGTTGAAATCTAGTCTATAGACCACAAAGATAAAAGATGCAGTTTTCTCGTGAGTCTTAGCCTAGACATCTTTAGTCCGTTAGTAGGGCCAGGTTAGAGAAAGCTATATTTGGGGACTTCCCAACTCCATGACTGCTATGGATGTCATAGCAGTATAGGAGGTATAAATGTCACTGAGCTGCACATAAAGTCAGGAGCCACAATGGTCATAGGATACATGGAAACAGAGCAGTCTAATTGTGGTGCAAGAAGAAATTAGGTAATGAAAAAGCAAGTCATTCTTTGTGAATCCAAGATGGTAACATACCCCTAAAAAATATGGATAGGCTACTACTTGGACTTATGGGTGTCAAGAGATAAGTATATATTATTTCTTCATCACTTACCTCTAAGTTGCTGGAGTTCCATATTCAAATTTTCAATGTTGTTCTCGTAGAATGCAAGATTCTCCAGGGTCTCTGCCCTTAAGGATTCCTCTTGCTTCTCCAGCATTAAGTTTAGCTCTTCGTGAGCCCGGCTATACATATCCAAGTCCTGTTCCATTTCCTGAATTCTCACCAATACCAGTGGACACTGGGAAGCTTGGTCCAAAGTCTTTTCCATGTTCTCCGGGGCCTCCTTTTCTAGGGTCTCCCAGGTAGGACGGGTACAGGTGAGGAGTTTGGGGGGTACCGCATTCATTTTCTGCTGTGCTGAGGGGGGCAGGGGAGCTGGGCGAGAGGGCCGCACGGCCAAGGGTGGCTCAGGTTTCAGGCTCGGGTCCACCAACAAATGGGGAGAAGTGGATGGCGGACGGGGTGGCGGCGGCCTTAGGGCCTTTCTCTTCCCTGGCAGCTCCTGCTGGGTGATCAGCTTTGAGGAACCTCGGACAATATCCTTCTCGGAGCTAAAGTCCATGATTGAAAAGTGGCGCAAAAGTTTATCTGGTTCAGAGCCGGACCCTGACAAGCTCTTCTCAAACTCTATCAGCTGTTGTGTCAACTTTGAATCCAGGTCCACGGTGCTGTCTCCCTGTGGAAGGGCCGATGAGAGCTCCAAGTCTCGCAGACCAGGCTTCATGTCCGAACAAAAGCGGGAAGCATTTTTCCCTGTGGGTGCCTGGTACTTTTTGGTGCACCTTGCCTTGCCCTGGAGTTGAGGGCTCAACTGGCTCGGCCTGCCCACCCAAGAGGCTGAAAGAGAGGCGCCTTCGTGAAAAGGGGACGCTAGCTTTGTAAGCGTTTTCGGCTGGGAGTGTGTTTTTCTGGACGGGAGGCTGGAATAGTCTCTAGCCCTTGCTTCTAGAGGAAAAGGGTCAGAGAACTGCCCTGAGCCGGGATGGCTCCCTCCTGCTCTAGAATAATACTGGTTTTTCTGCAGTTGGGGGTGAAAAGGTACATACGGTTGGGAGGAAACACCATTGACGACCTCTGAAGCATCCTTTGTGGCAGCGTCTTTGGCAAGAGGCTGTTCAGGCCCCGTGCCTGGGCTCCCCCTCGAGGTGCCCTCATCCCAGTGAGAGAATTTGTTTAGTTCACATTCAGAGGCCAGGTGATCTGAGGGAGAAGCAGCTGTTTCAGAAATAACACAAATGGGCTTCTCTTCTTCATACTCATGTGATTCACGTCCTTCTCCTCCCAGTGCGAAGGAGTTCTCTGGGCAGTCCAAAGACGTTTCGGGGACCCTGGTGCGGCTGCTTTCCTGCGGCAGGACCACCGCTTCCTCCGCCTTTGTTTTAGGACACAGTTTTACAAACCGGTGAGGAAAGATGCCCGTCCTGCCCTTCAGTGATCCTTCCAGCCAGCCATCTTCCAGGGTCCCCAGAATTCGGATCCTATCGCCTACCTCAAAATCCAGCTCATTGGGCTCCAGGGCTTGGAACCTGTAGAGGGCGACTCCGTAGGTCCCTGGCTGCTCGTCCTCCTCTTCCAGCCCTCTCTCCTCCTCGGTGGGGGTAGCAACCTCACCGTTTTCCATGCCGCCATCGTGTTTTCCTGACCTCACCGACTCATCCACAGTCCTTAGGGGCCCCAAAAGTTCTACAAAACCTTCGGGGAAAATGCCTCTTCGACCCTCTAGTTCCCCTTCAAACCAGCCTGGCTCGGGAACGCCGATAATGGTAATCACATCCCCTTCCCTGAAGTCCAGCTCCTCATCCAGCTGCGCGGAGAGCCCCATCAGCGCCCGGGCTTGTCCCATGGAGTAGTCGGGAATGTGCAGCAGGGCGCTCTGCGAGTGCCACTGCCGGCTTTGCGAGGACAGGCAGAGCTCCCGCACACACGAGGACGGGAAGAAGCCCCGGGCACCCCAGCAGCTTCGGCCTTGCAGCCATCCGGCAGTGGGAGCGCCATCGAGAATCACGAGGTCACCTAAAAAAGAGAAGCAAGATAACGGTCCCAGTCAGCACCCCAGAAGAATCCTATATATAATAAAACCCTAATATGCAAATCAACCCAATGGCGGAACGACCAGTCGCTATGATGCACACTGACCACCAGGGGGCGGATGCTCACCTCAGGAGCTGCCCCCTGGTGGTCACTGTGCTCCTACAGGGGCAGCACCGATCAGCCAGAAGCAGGGCTCATGGCTGGCCAGCACAGAGTTGGTGGCGGGAGCTTCTCCCGCTTCTGCTGCAGGCAGACAGTAAGGAGCGAGAAACCCCGGACTGCGAGACCCCAGACTGCGGAAGGGATGTCTGACTGCCAGGAGGGATAGGGCCTAAGCCGGTAGGCAGACATCCCCCGAGGGGTCCCAGACTGTGAGAAGATACAGGCTGGGCTGAGGAACTTCTCTCCCCTCCAGTGTATGAATGTTGTGCACCGGGCCTCTAGCCAGTTATTACTATAACTAATTCTCTAAACCATCATTTTAAACATTTACCAAATTCAGGGAAATATACGCCAAGAGTTTTAAGCAATAAACACTTTTGACAACTTAGAGAATTTTGACAATTTAATGACAATATACTGAAAACTCCTATAAAGCAGTGATTTTCTTTCTTTTTTTAAAAATATATTTTATTGAGTTTTTACAGAGAGGAAGGGAGATTTATAGAGAGTTAGAAACATTGATGAGAGAGAAACATCGATTAGCTACCTTCTGCCCGCTCCCCTACTGGGTATATGCCCGCAGCCGAGGTACATGCCCTTGACCAGAATCGAACCTGAGACCCTGGAGTCCCCAGACCGATGCTCCATTCACACCGGTTAGGTCAAGCAGTGATTTTCAAAGGGTAGTTAATGGGATCTGGGGTAGAGAGATCCCCAAGTTCCTTTCAGAGGGTCTGAGAAGGTCAAAACTATCATATTGCCTTCATACACTTCACTCAAAACAACATATTGCAGAATGAAAACAGATACAAATATGAGAATCCAGTTTTCTTTTATTAAATTAAATATTAAAGAAATCTGCAAAAATATAAAACAACGTTGTAAGAATCAAATGTTCATTGCTTAGAAAACTAGTTATTTTTGCTAAAAATATACTATTTATGTATGTCATGACTTTTAAAAAAATGAATAAATATTTAAAATATTTCTCAGTTTTGATAGCTAATATGGTAAAATATCAATAGACCCACATAAGCAAAGCTCTTGTTGTCCATTTGCTAGTGATTCGTCAATTCTATCAAATAAGTGAATTACACCTTCCCTCCAAAACGAGCTCCATGCTGCCAACTTCCTTTTTTCCTCTAATTTCTCCTTTCAGAATATTTATTCCATTCATTACTTGTGCTTTGTTTCCATCTTAGTCCAACTCACATTATCTCACTCTTATAAACCTTGACCTTAGACACTGTCTCTGCCAGTCTACCAAGTGATTCATGCCTAAGATTATAACTATATCAATTTTATCATATCCTTCCCCTGCTTAAACATTTACCCCAAAGCATGAAGGCTTCTTCCTTCTGTCAAAGGCTTCTTCTCTAATAATCCTATTCTTACTACCTTGAAATATATAAAAAATAAGTTTGCTCTGGATACTCTCCAACAAGGTTTAGTTACTAAGCTACATGTTTTTGCCTCAATGTAACTTGTCATTCATATCCAGTCATAATATCCCCTGCTCCCACCCCCAGCTATCCATATATGTCACCTATAAGACCCTATTTCACACGAAGGGACTCTCATTGTCTCCTATACCAGCCTCTTCATCCGAAGCCTTAGCATGCCACTTTAATGATCCATATTACCAATTTTGACACTTGTATTTTTATATACTACACAGCCCCTAATGTAAAATTTTGCACTTAGTGGTAGACACCCAATACATTTTCACTGATTTGATACTGTATTCCTGAGAAACAAGGTCTTGATCCTATATTTCTATATTCCTTTAATTTATGATTCAATACTCATTGGTCAGAGCTTGTGGTCCACATAAGTACAAGTGATTTACCCGCACCAGCTCTAAGGCCATTCCACCAGTACCACAAGGGAGCTCACTGGAAACGGCTACTGTTCACACACAATAGGCCTTTTGGTGAATAGGCCTGTTGGTGAATAAGAATAAAAGCATGCCATACCTCCTACTCTATTAGCTTTGAAATGAATTGGACTTCTTAAAGCTGTAGAATTATAATATTTTCCTTGTTTTGTCAAGATCTCCATAAAACTCTTATAATAAGACTTGTTTTCCTATTTTCAGCTGGGTGACAATAATCTTCCTGAGCTTTATTACCTGACTAGAGGCCTGGTGCATGAATTCGTGCACAGGTGGGGTCCCTCGACCTGGCCAGTGATCAGGACTGACCAGGGCCAGCTGGCCGGGCGGAAGGGACCTTGGGAGGTTGGCCAGTGGTGGGAGGTTGGCTGTGGGAGTGCATTGACCACGAGGGGCAGCTCCTGCATTGAGCCAGTGTGCATCATAGTGACTGGTCAACTGGCTGTTTGGTCAACCAGTCCTAACAATCGCTTAGGACTTATAAATATAGATAGACTGCCATTCTGTTGGTTATTTCTATATAATAAAGGTGATTTTTTAAAAAATCACCATTTAGCTTCCTGAAAAGCACTTTAGAGCTCATTGTTCAACACCCTTCTTTTATAATCCTGTTTGCTGAATTTTTTGCATGAGTCTCTCATTTTCATCTGAAAGAGCCATGCAGCTATTCCTCTGGCATCCTAGGTGATTCCTTAGGAATGGAGGATACTGTGTGCTCATTTCTAGGCTTCTGAGACACCAACATGAGGAACTCCTGGAGTACAGTGGCCAGATTTCAGGAATTGAAAAATAAGAAGTGTGGGGACTCTTAGCCTGAGCCTTTCACTCATGCACAATTAACCCCAGAGGCCACACTGCTTGCTTCTTCAGGTTGGATTGTTTTATTTAAACAAGAACTGCATTAGGAATAAATAAGAATGAATGCAAGTCCTCCTAGAATCTGAATACAAGTAATCTGACTCTGAGTATTAGTTACCTCATTGAATCCTAATGCCCAGGGCACTGTGTGCTTTGTGCAGATTAACCACATATTTTACTTACATTTACATATGAGCATGTATATTTTTCCAGGGAGATTCTAACTAGAACCCCAGAGATTCTTCCAGCAGATGTCACCCTTTCTCCTCTTCCCA
>JAAGEH010000038.1:18087488-18244350 GCA_011751065.1 Lasiurus cinereus | reverse complement strand
TGGGAAGAGGAGAAAGGGTGACATCTGCTGGAAGAATCTCTGGGGTTCTAGTTAGAATCTCCCTGGAAAAATATACATGCACACAAAGCTTCACCTAATGGTTGGGAAACAAAGTCCCCCAGAGCACCTCTGTGGACTCTAGGAATCCCAGGTGAAGAATAATAAACATAGCCTGGCCACTGTGGCTCAGTGGTTTAGCATCAACCTATGAACCAAGAGGTCAAGGTTCGATTCCCTGTCATGGCACATGACACCCGATCAATGATTCTCTCTCATCATTGATGTTTATATCTCTTGGTTCCTCTATGAAACCGGTAAAAATATTTCTTTAAAAAGAATAATAAAAATAGCTCATCTTTGTCCGGGTGTTTCTCAGTGGTTAGAGCTCTGGACTCTGCACCAGAGTCTTGGTTTTGATTCTCCATCAAGGGCACATACCTGGGTTGGGGGTTTTCTCCCCATCCCCAGTCAGGGAGCATGGAGGAAGCCCTTTCTCCACACCCTCTGAGTGGCCTGACTTGGGTCACAACCCTCCAGTGGGAGGTGAGTAGGGACAGATAAGATACTCTGCCATAGCATCTTGATCTATTTCTGCCTGCCTTCCCAACACTCACTAGCAAGGAAGTACACAGAACGCAAGCAGTGTCTCAGTGTAAAGTGAAGTGTAAGAAACTTTCAAATTTGGTTTTGAGATTAAGATAAAAATGCAATATTCCTTTCTTTTTATTGACCCAGGGTTAAAGAGGTTTGTGAGGTTTGTGAGGTTTCTCCCCCTTGTCTCTCTCTCTCTCTCTCTCTCTCTCTCTCTCTCTCTCTCTCTCTGTGTGTGTGTGTGTGTGTGTGTGTGTGTGTGTCTGTTTCATATGCAGGGCTTAAAAAATTAAGCCATATTCAAAAGAGCAGGTAATAATATTAATAACATAACTAGTAAATTCTACCATTTTGAGACCGTTTCTGAATCATCACAAAATTGCATTGATATAAGTGTCTGTGCTTATGCAGAAATGCACGGGCTACATCAAATATACTTGTTGAAACAGTTAACAGTCCATCTTTAGAAGGTCACACGTCTATTAGAGCAGTGATCACCAACCGGTGGTCCGCGGACCACTGGTGGTCTGTGAGGTCCGAAAGGTTGGCAAAGTGGGAAATACTTGGGATATCATTTGAGACCTGGCTATGACTATCCATTTTAAACTGCTTCCTTTTAAACTGGTTCTGATGAGAACTTTAATAACATTACCGAATGCAGAATAGTAAAATAGACCTATTTTACATCTGCCTCTTAATTTCCATACCACAACTGCTGCCCTACTATTATGCATTAATAAATAGTAATGTGGTTAGTAAAACCATATCAGTTTTTATGAGAAAAAAGAGATATGTAGTTAAGTGTGGCCATAGCATGGAGCAGTTGAAAAACAAAGCTGGACTTTTCACTGAAAGGATTTCACATTCTGAGGCCAAAACTTCTCATCTGCAGGTAACATTGTTTGACTCTCATTTTCATCATTTATTAAATGCAGTTAATAATACCCACTTTGCTACCTCCTAGGTCTGTGTTAAGAATCAAATGAGAATGAAGTTGTGAGAAAATACTGTGGAAATTATAAAATGCTGCTAAAACAGAGGGCATTGGCATTGTCAGCACTGTCTTAGTATTGCTGGAGACCTTCCAGAAGTTAGTCACTTTAAAAAGTCCAAAAAAAGGATCTATTTGTCAAAATGGACCAACTCCACTGATCTAATTATTATTGTTATTTTTAAATATATTTTTATTGATTTTTTACAGAGAGGAAGGGAGAGGGATAGAAAATCAGAAACATCAATGAGAGAGAAACATCTATCAGCTGCCTCCTGCACGCCCCCTACTGGGGATGTGCCCAAAACCAAGATACATGCCCTTGACCGGAATCGAACCTGGGACTCTTGAGTCCACAGGCCTATGCTCTATCCACTGAACCAAACCGGTTTTGGCTAATTATTTTTAAAATATATTTTTTTTACTGATTTCAGAGAGAAAGGGAAAGGGAGAGAGACAGAAACATCAATGATGAGAGAGAACCATTGATCAGCTGCCTCCTGCACGCCCCCCACTGGGGATCGAGCCTGCCACCCAAGCATGTGCCCTTGGCTGGAACTGAACCTGGGACTCCTCAGTCTACAGGCCGATGCTCTATCCACTGAGCCAAAGAAGCCAGGGCTCCATTGATCTAATTTTAAACAGTCTACTTTATATATATATATTATTGATTTTTTTACAGAGAGGAAGGAAGGGGGATAGAGAGTTAGAAACATCAATGAGAGAGAAACATTGATCAATTGCCTCCTGCACACTCCCTACTGGCTATATGCCCACAACCAAGATACATGCCCTTGACCGGAATTAAACCTAGAACCCTTGAGTCCGCAGGCCGACGCTCGATCCACTGAGTCAAACTGATTAGGGGTAAACAGTCCACTCTTTTTTTTTTTAAAATATATTTTATTGATTTTTTACAGAGAGGAAGGGAGAGGGATAGAGAATTAGAAACATCGATGAGAGAGAGACATCGATCAGCTGCCTCCTGCACGCCCCACACTGGAGATGTGCCCACAACCAAGGTACATGCCCCTGACCGGAATCAAACCTGGGACCTTTCAGTCTGCAGGCCGACGCTCTATCCACTGAGCCAAACCGGTTTCGACTAAACAGTCCACTCTTGATCAACTTACCTCGATAGAGAGGAAGACTGTTCAATTCTTGGGATGTAAATTCACAGATACAGACAAACAGCCTTTCTCCTTCTTTTAGGCTGGGAATGGTCACAATTTCCACAAAACTACTGGGGAACTGTCCTGAAAATAAAAGCAAACATTTTGAAAAAACATTTTTATGCCTATGTACCAGGACAAAAATTGTTTTTTCTGAGCCCATTAATAGGGCCCAATTAAAAACTCAGTGAGAAAATGCAATTCCAGCCAATGAGTATTTATTGGGTGTCATTTATGCAAGGTGCATTGCAGAGGTGGGAAAGGAGTAAGACAGTGTTGGCCATCAAAGATCTGAAAATCTAATTCAGACAAAATCTAGTTTAGACATAAGCAAAAATTCAATTCCAAAATCCAGTGTCACAGTTCAGATACACATATTACTATGGGATTTTAGAGAAGGGAGAGAATGGGTCAGGAAGAATATGAATAATTTTATGAATAATACAGCATTTGAGTCTAAAGATGGGTAGGTTTTAATAGGTAGAGGTAGACGAGAGATAGAGCCTGTCAACTGGAAAGCATCAGAAGGTTTAATTGATTCCAACTGTCTCTGGTACCTGTCCACTTACCTCCAGACCCCCCACGCTGGTCCAAGCCATCAGCATCTCTCACCTGGATTACTCACCAACCTCCCATCCCACCTTCCTGCCTCCGGTTTTGCCCCTTCCTACCATCTTTTTTTTTTTAAATATATTTTATTGATTTTTTACAGAGAGGAAGGGAGAGGGATAGAGAGTTAGAAACTCAAGGGCATGTATCTTGGTTGTGGGCACATACCCAGTAGGCTGATGAGAGAGACATCCATCAGCCGCTTCCTGCACGCCCCCTACTGAGGATGTGCCCGCAACCAGGATACATGCCCTTGACTGGAATGGAACCTGGGATCTTTCAGTGCGCAGGCTGACGCTCTATCCACCGAGCCAAACCGGTTTCGGTGCTTCCTACCATCTTTCAATTGGCAGCTGAGAGCTTTCTAAAATTCTGATAAATATCTTAAAGCACATGAATGGTTTGTCATTTCTGTGACTCCTTACCAAGGCACAGTCTGTCCTCCATGATCTCACTTCTGCTCATCTCCCAAGCACTGTCCCCCTCCTCTACCATTCACACTTCATGCCATACTGAACTTTTCTCAGTCCCTCCGTGTTCTCTCTCATCCCAGGGCCTTTGAAGAAGCAATTCTCTCTGCCTATCCCCTTTGCCTTGCCAACTCCTACTCATCATTTCGTCTCAGCTGAGATATCATTTCTACTGGGAAATAACTGATTATCTCACAAGTGTGGGCTAAGTGTCAACATCCTCCAACCCAGATTTACATAAACATATATAAGTTAGGATGGGATTTAACATAGGGGCATAGTGGGGGGAGGGAGAGCAAACTGCCATCCTTCCCTAAGCTAATTAATGAAAGAAATTAGTGGTAACTTATATTGTAAAAAAGGAAACCAGATGCATGGAAAACGTGGGATAGATGCCTCTTACCTGTAACATCCTCTTTCTTTCCTAGAAGCCAAAATTCATCCACCACTGCCAACACCTCAATAACATCCCCCACAAAGAGTGGCAGTTCTTCTGATACACTAGGGCAGAAGTCAAAGATGGCTCGAACCACTGATCCAGCCTCCATGTTTTATAACCTGGACAGAAAGGTCAAAGGAAATGGGAAAGCATAAATATTTAAAACACTGTAGTATAGATAGGTATCTTGAGAATGATATAGCTTAAGATATAACAATACTTAAATAGTCAAAGGTAAGCAAATAAAGATTATACGTAAAATTATCAAAGCAGTCTCATTTATTTCTTATAAAATAATAATTTCCTCATACATTTTTCTTGGACATTTTTCATTCGATTCTCCAAATCATTCTGGAACTGAAAAAAAAAAAGTGACCTATATCTGTGATAGAAAAGATACAAGTTGGGCAATACAGACTTTTCAATATGCCTGCAGAGGGCAATAAGGAAATTAACATTTTTCAAAGACAAGACTACGGAGTATTTTTTTAAAATATATTATTTACATGTGGCATTTCATTTACTTCCCATAACCATCTTAAAAATTAGGATACTGAGACTCGGCAAGTTAGAAAACTAATTTGTCCAAGCTCACAGAGTGAGTTCATAGCAGCAGAGCCAGAATTCAGACTGAAGTTCTACCTACTGAAACTGTGTCTGCCAAAAAAAAAAAAAAAAAGTAACGTGGAGTAAATAACAGCTGCAGACAAGTGGCTGAGGTTTCAAACATACTGAAAAAGTAAAATTGATAAAAAAAGAACAAAGATGGGCAATGTAGATGACACCTCTAGACAAAACTTCGTACATTACACCAACTCAAGAATGTGTTTTCGGCCCTAACTGGTTTGGCCCAGTGGATAGAGTGTCATCCTGTGGACTGAAAGGTCCCAGGATCGATTCTGATCAAGGACATGTACCTTGGTTGCAGGCACATACCCAGTAGGAGGTGTGCGGGAGGCAGCTGATCAATGTTTTTAACTCTCTATCCCTCTCCCTTCCTCTGTAAAAAAATCAATAAAATATATTAAAAAAAAAAAAAGAATGTGTTTTCGGTTCAAAGCCACCTATGTCCCAACCTTGCGTAATATCCTTGCATGGATATGGTGTCATATATTATTGGTTCCCAATTTCACATGTGAGGACACAGGCTCAAAGAGGTGATGTCATTGGTCCAAAGTCACACAATAAGTCAGAGATGGAATTGGGAACCCAGATCTGCCTGTCTCCACAGTCTAGGACAGGGCTGGTACAGTAGGTGCTCTGTAAATGTTAGCAATCATTACTATACATCATTCCCATAATCAGCTACAAGCTCAAATCTGTGTCACTGATCTGGCATCACCAGACAGTATGCTGTTTCAAGTTTATAAACACTACAGAATTTACCATTTCAACATGTCAAAACTTGGACCATGTTTACAAGGACACACTATGTATCTCTCTGCCTTCTTCAAAAGACACTGCGCATGACTTAATTCTTTGGCTGATGGATACAAGTGCATTATGAAGACCATACGTTGCTATACTGTGTTGTAACACATAATACCAGTACTGTAGAGCTTCTAAGTCTTTCTCTTTTGATATCAGCCTTCCCTCTGCTATCAGTTTATCTCCTCTGTCAACTTTCCCAAACCTCTTCCTAGATGGTTGTTTATAATCTCCTGGGGAAGGGGGACCACACATATGCCGCCAACATTGTTCAAAGTTCCCAGATAAATAAAAAGTAAACAAGCTCCAAACGAGAGGCTAACAGACTCTCCTATGGTGGTAAAATACATGTGTTATTGCTAGAGTTTTTCAACAGTTATTTTTTATGTGCTCTGCGGCTCTGTTCTTCGTTTCTGGCCGTTTTCCAGGGAGCTAAAGCTGCCAGATGTCAGATTTCCACAGAAGGGTGTGTCATAAATATGTGTGTGTGTGTGTGTGTGTGTATGTGTGTGTGTGTGTGTGTTTTTCTAAAACGAACATAGTATTTTTGCAAGCCTGTTAGCCATCTATACATTATTAAGACAACTCCCCAAGATTGGGACAAGGTGGATATTATTTTCCTTCTACTACATTTTCTCACTGCAAATTCCATCTCACTATCTGGCTAAAGACACACCTCATTATCTTTAAAATACCAAGTAAACAGTAAGTATAAGCCCCAAGGACGACTTAACTGCCCATCACCCGGAGGAGTGACCTTTGTCATCTGAAAGAGTTAAAGCTTCTCTCTGAGAACATCTTTGCTCTCCCCGACAATGACTCAGAAGCAGAGGAGGAGGGTCTGGCTCAATAAATACTTTTACTGACTGACCTCCTACCCTATTGGAATGAGTGCGTAATCGCCGAGGGACACACACCCTGAAGGGCGCTGAAGTCAGAGCCTGGCTAAATGACAGGATTCATGCAGGAGACAGGAAAGGAGACCTCGGTGTCCTCTGTTTTGTGTGCAGTTTCATGAATTTCCTCTCAGTCTTCTCTGCTCATGGAAAAGCAACCATCCCTGTTCCTATCTGGCCCGTTTTAGAAGCCTGAACGTACAGTTTTAAAACAATCACAAACAGCTCATGTAAGTCATTCCGTCGGTTCCAAGAGAACTGCAGAGGAAATCAGGACACAGATGGGCTTGAGGGAAAGCAGAGGAAATGACTGCCTTAGTGGCGTGGTGTCAGGGGCATGGGAAGTCTGCTGGGAAGCAACACCTTCTCCTGCTGCTGAATGCCTGCAGTTCCACTTTTGCACTCGTTCCGCTTTGGAGATATAATTCCTTAATTCTGCAGACCCTTGTTGCATGGTAAGACTCTATAAGGAAAGAGATTTTTGTCGGTTTTGTTCACTGGTCTGGAGCAGTATTCGGCACAAACAACACTCAAATATTTGATGAGCAAATGACTTACTAAACTTTAGGAAAATAAGTGTGACTGTTCATATCAAATTTCTACTTCCACTTATCTAACACTAAACCATCTCTTCTCCACAAATAGTTTTAGCTTTCAGTTTGCATATAAATCTTCCAGATCACACATTAAAATCTTAGACTTCACTTCAACCTCTGCAGCCCACAGACAGTACACTAATGAATGGCAACAGCTATCATCTGAGAATCTATCTCGTGCCAGAGACTGACAAGGAGCTTACAGCTCTGCAAATAGAGAGAGACCAAGCACTAGAGCCAGGGTGCATGGGTTCAAATACCAGTGACACCACTAGGCAATACACTCAACCCTCTAAGGAATAGCTAAGCCGGAACCAGACCTCAGGCCTGCTTGATTCCAATGCTTATGTTCTTTTTACTATAAACATTGCTTCTCTTAAATCTCAATGATTCGTCCTTCAAAATCGTTTAGATTCCATTTTCCTCTTTGGTTCTCTGACATTTTATTATGAAACGAGAGGCCCGGTGCCCAAAATTCATATGGGGGGGGGCGTAAAGGGGGAGGCTTCTGCTCAGCCCAGCCTGCATTCTCTCCAAAGGGACCCCTTGGGGGATGTTTGACTGCTGATTTAGGCCCGACCCCTCTGCCTGCCTCATCGCCCCTAACTGCCCTCCCCTGCCAACCTAATCACCCCTAACTGCCTCTGCCTCAGCCCCCATCACCATGGCTTTGTCTGGAAGGAAGTCAGACGTCCAGAAGATGGCCAGTCAACCGGCCTAATTAGCATATTACCCTTTTAGTAGTATAGATAGATTATATAGGATAGGATTGCTTAAATGGGGAGAAAAGCCTTTTTCAGCAGGAGGAGATGCTCTTGGCAGACAAAAACACATAATCCCTATATCTGGACTGATAGCCAGCCATATGCACTGTACCAGTGGTCAGCAAACTCATCAGTCAACAGAGCCAAATATCACCAGTACAAGGATTAAAATTTCTTTTGAGAGCCAAATTTTTTAAACTTAAACTTCTTCTAACGCCACTTCTTCAAAACAGATTCATCCAGGCCATGTATTTTCAAAAGAGCCACACTCAAGGGGCCAAAGAGCCACATGTGGCTCACGGGCCACAGTTTGCTGACGAGGGCACTATACTATCATATCAAACTGGTCATGAAAAAATTGAACCGTTTTTCTATACCTTACATCAAATAGCTGTTGCCCTTAAAACCCCTCCTTAGCCCCCACCTTAGGTTCTGCCTTCGCAGTTCACCCAAATTAGGTTGTGATTGGTAGGCTTCCTAAAAGCTCTGCCTCCTAGGCAGCCATGGACTCCTGGCACATCACCCAGACTTGGTTCTGATTGGTCGGTTTGTATGCCAGTCAGCATCTCCGGGCCTATCTCTGGGCCTGCTCAAAGAGGCGGGGCTGATCAGCAGCCCAGGAGGCGGCCTGGAAAGAAACAGAGGTGCGGCTGCTGGTGAAGCCAGGAGTGAAAGAGAGAGGCAATGGCTGATCAACACGTGCCGCGGAGGCTGGGGATCAGATCCTGCCTCTCTCTCTGCAGGCCTCTCTCTGGGCCTGATCCGAAGCCCCCCTCACAGTCAGTGCTGGGTTGCTGTACCAGCACATGCTGCAGTCAATGCTGGGTCACCATAGCAACCCAGCACTGACTTCCGGTGTTTGGTCGAGCCTTGGTCATTACGGACCCGGCTCTTTATATATATATAGAAGTTTCAAATGGTGAAATTTAAAAAATTTTTACATCCACCTCCTAGATTCCAGCAACATCTTACTGTGGTCACTTGGTCACTTATCATCTATCTCTTTATCCATTTATCAATTCATTTTATTTTTTATGCACTTAAAGTATTTTTTATTTTATGCATTTAAAAATAAACCACAGATATTTTCCTTACTACGTCAGCATATTTATCTTAATTGGAGCTTATTATTTGTTTATAGAGGGTTTTTTAGAAGTACCATTTTCCTCTTTTCTTAGCCAAAGACAATTCTTTTCTCCCCATTAATCTGTCAGTGAACCAGTTAATCTTTTAAACTGTCGATTTTTACTCAGTTGCTTAGGAATTTACAAGGTTCTTATTTTCACACAGTCAACAAATGTTTATCAAGACAATGGAGTCAAATTCCCATGCAGGCTAAAAATTTGGTTCTACTGGATAGGTCAGTGGTCAGCAAACTCATTAGTCAACAGAGCCAAATATCAACAGTACAACGACTGAAATTTCTTTTGAGAGCCACACTTTTTAAACTTAAACTTCTTCTAACTCCACTTCTTCAAAACAGACTTGCCCAGGCTGTGGTATTTTGTGGAAGAGCCACACTCAAGGAGTCAAAGAGCCGCATGTGGCTTGCGAGCCGCAGTTTGCCGACCACTGGGATAGGCTAATCATCTGATGACATTTAACCCGAAATTCTCTAATCCTGTTGGTGGCTGACAAGAGCATTCAGATACTTCTCTTTTGTCCTAAGCAACTGGACTCCTATCCCAAAGTATTGATCCCAAATCTACAAGAAAAAATAAGACCCTGCAGATAACCTGACCATTGACCTCTAATCTTAAAAAGCAATTCTCAGGCTTAATTTAGAGACAGAGAGAGAGACTGACTTGAGGAAAGCTATCAAGAATAGTTTGTCTTGGAGGAACATAAAATATGCCAGTATATGAAAGACTGAGACAATCATGCCAAGAACTCTTTTTAATCCAACTTTTCTAAACTTGTCTAGCACAGTGTACTTTTTTTTAGGTAAAACTTCAAAAATGTGTAACTATCTCATCCCACTTATTCATAAGTAGTCCTCTCAGTTCAGGCCTATCCAAGCAAAATACTCTCCACTCCCATACAGCTCTTTCTGTCCAGAACTTGTTCCTTTGTTTTTATGCTGTTTCTTTTATCTTTTATCTCCTGTCTTTCCACACATTTAAATACTCCCCACTCTTTACTTCCTCCAAATGATGCCCACCTCGCCTGCTCTAGCCACCTCACCTTTCATGTCTCAGCTCCCACAGCCGTGCTCTTTCTTACATTATCCTATAGGTTTGTGAAATATCAGGCTGGACATGTAAAAGGTAATACCATGAGAGTGAATGCATTCACATGCATAAATAAAATAACATTTAAAAACATGTACCATGCAACCTTTGACAGATTAATGGAAAAACAAGATGTGATGCACATACAATAGAATTTTATACACAAGATATGGTGTGTGCATAGAATGGAATATTATTCAGCCTTTAAAAGAAAGGACAATCTGATTCATGCTATGATATGAATAAACTCTGAGGACATTATGCTAAGTCACAAAAAGACAAATACTGTATATCTTCACTACCATGAGCTATCAAGAGTAGCCAAGCTTATAGAAACAAAAAGTAGAATGGTGGTTACCAGGGGATGTGGGAGGAGAAAATGGGTTTCAGTTTGAGAAGATGAAAAAGTTCTTAAGATGGATGTGGTGCCTAGCTGGTTTGGCTCAGTGAATAGAGCATCAACTTGCAGATAGAAGGGTCCTGGGTTCGATTCTGGTCAGGGGCACATGCCCGGGTTGCGGGCTTGATCCCCAGTGGGGGACATGCAGGAGGCAGCCAATCAATGATTTTCTCTCGTTATTGGTATTTCTATCTCTCTCATCCTTTATCTCTGAAATCAATAAAGATATGTTAAAAAAATAAAAGATGGATGGTAATATAGCTGCACAACACCTGTGCGTGAACTTAATGCCACAGAAATGTGCCCTTAAAACAGGAAAATGGGAAATTCTATGCTAGAAACATTCACAATAAAAAAATTTTTACAAATGCATGTCACAAAATGTGAGAGAGTGTGAAAGAAGGCCTGGGAAACTTCAGTAAGTTTAATAAGCAGCATATCTGCAAGTATGGGCATGCTTTACTAAAAAAAAAATCCTCTGAGATCACAAACTATAAACATTTACTTTGATTGATACTGATATCAAGAAACATAAGTAATTTCCAGTTCAGCCTTTTGAGAAAAGATCTGAACCTGGGACAGACTAAGGACTGGATGATAAGCATGTGCTGTGTCTTCCACATCCCCTCCCAAGTCTGTCCTCCACCCTTCACCCTGCTCTGTGCTCCTATAAGAACTGCACCCAGGCGCCCTTGTCTCTGGCTTCCAGTTGGGTTCAGCCAATGGGTAACACCAGCAGGAGATATGAAGGTAGAGGACAATGAGTTTCAGCTGTGTATTCCCCGGGCTCCCTCCCTTTGAGGCTGTTATATTGGCTACAATGTTCTACCAAAGGCCACAGCTACATCAGAAGGACCCCACAAAATAGCTCCTTTTGTTGAGTTAGCTCCCTGCCCCTCAGGCCTGGGGTGGCTCTCTTGGTAATCATGGGGTGCAGTATGGTTCTTTGTTATTTTGCCTAAACCTGCCCATTCCATTGTAAGTAAGAGCTTCTCAAATTACCCAATTTTGGTGTGCCTTCTACATTCTGCAGGGCCTCTGAGGGATACATGCTTAAAAGGATTTTTAGGATTTATGAGACCTATGCATGAAAAAACATGGGGAGAACACAGAAAACTACAAAATTAATTCCCTACATCTATCATTCTAAATCCAGGTGAGAGGTAAGAGCTAGAGATATAAATTTTGAAGGCTTTAAAAAATATTTAGAAAGATGTTGATGCCTCTACCCCCACCAACCCCCAAATTAGCTCTGCTTTTGATGAATTGGGTGCATAGGACCCAGACTTAAATTCTTATTTTGAAATTCTGAGCAATCAATTTTTCTAGTAGAAAAGTAGGGCACAAAAGTGCAAGAGCTTTGAAAATTTACTATATTCTTTCAAACATTCTAATGCTGCCCAATCCATAGCATAAGTCTAAATTCCAGAAGAAAATATCTGAAGGGTTTTCCCCAACTGAAAGACGACAGACTGTGGTTTCTCCTTGTTTGCTCCTACAGAGGGTGTGGGAGCAGCACAGCGCATCTCTGCCTCCCTGAGAAGGGTAGGGGGAGAGAGAGGGTGCTCCTTGTGGGGACCGCAATATTGGTTCCTTCAGAGGAATATGCATTCATGGGCATCTGGAAATTTCTATGTCTTGGAATTAAAATCTACAGAAAACATTATCTTTTGGAAATGAGAATCCATTAAAAAAATTCTTTTAAATTGATTTCTGAGAAGAAGGGAGAGGGAGACAGATAGAAACATCAGTGATGAGAGATAATCATTGATTGGCTGCCTCTTACATGCTCCCCACTGGAGATTGAGCCCGCAACCCAAGCATGTGCCCTGATCTGGAATCAACCATGACTTCCTGTTTCATAGGTCGATGTGCTCAACCACTGAGCACACCAGCTGGGTGGAATTCAGTTTTTAAATTACAAGTCTTAGCAATAAGACTATTTAAACTCAAAAGCAACAGCATAGTTTTCTTATTGTTGGCCATACAAGGCTAAAAAGAACAGTCTCTTTTGTGTGAAAGGATAAGAGATGTCAGAAAATGAAGTCTAAATCTATTTCAGGAAGGAAACGGGAAAGGCTAGAAAAACAGCATTTCCTTCTCTGGTTTATGTTGCTGGAGTTCATTTTGGACAGAAGGTCAGCAGTCACTGACAGGTGATCACTCAGAGAACTAGCAATGGGTGAAGAGGAAAAGTGGAACCCATCTTATTTGTGCCCTTCCTCCCCCCGTGAGGCTCAGGAGTGTGGCCTGGGCCCATCTGTCCTCCTTCAGGCTCTTCTGCCTACTCATTTGCTCTCCTGGTGACAGCAGCGCTGACTCACATGTGCTTTGGCTAAACAGGCTATGGAATGTAGGACTGGAAGGAAAATGGAAAGCCTGTTCTGGTTTAGGTGGGATGATTAGAGAAACATGGGAAGAAAAAGAAAGGCATCTGCTCTCAGAAGCTCTCTTACAATTTATATTATATTTTGCTTCTTTCAAATATCCCAAGTGGAAGGCAGTAACATCAGCAGATAGAACAAGTTTCTGTCAATCATGGAAGGGTCCTTCAGTCCTTTTCAGGATTTCAGCTGAACAACTCTTCTCTCAAACACCCAAATACATACACATTTTAATTTTTTGAATTAAAAACTGAGAAAAAGGGTGGGTGATTTAGATCATTTTAAGGAGCACCAACATCCAAGCACCATGGAAAACAGGGACCAATAACTTTATGCAAACAAATGACAAGGATCAGCTCTTACAGGATAGCTGTTTTAACCAACTCCAGGATTCCACCCTTACCTCCCACCCCCACATTACCTGATGTTTTTAGCTATTTTTTTAAATTTTGCTTATAAATCTCTACATTAATTTTGTGGATTTCTTGGCAAAACTACACTAGTGGAGGAAGGTCCCAAGACCTACCAAATTTGAGGAAATTTACATTAAAAATTTTTTTTTCAAATGGATCAACCTAAGATTTACTTAAGTATCCTCTCAGATTCATATTTCCTAAATTTGAATGACATTTCTTGAATCTCAAAAATGGGAGGAAATTTAAGAATCACTGAGTCATAAGTAAATACATTGGACATGTCTGAGCTAAGTAGCTTAGTGGCACATTAAAATTAATAGCTCTCCGATGCTGTGTATGTAATAAATGCTCAGATAATATATAAGATAGCAGTTGCAGAAGTGCAGATTAAGATGAAACTTTAGGGTGAGGCTGCATATAGCAAGGGGCACAGCAAACATGTGAAAACAAGCAGTGTTTAGGACAGCTTCCAGAAAAGGCCAAGCACATTACTAACACAGTGTTCCACGCTCTGAGGATAAATGTTACAGAGATCTGCGAGATAGGCATCTTGTTTCTTTTCCTTATCTGTTTGAAGTACAAACTCGTTTTTCTGCTAAAGAAAAAGATTTAAAAAGACATGAGTTTCCCCAAACTTCGGCCTCTCTTACAGTATTAAAGTATTCTGGATATTTTAGAAGAATCAAGAAAGCAATTCAGAAAACTAGAGAATAACAAAACAAAAACAAAAACAAAAAAAAACTGAGAAAAAGGGTGGGTGAGTTAGATCATTTTAAGGAGCACCAACATCCAAGCACCATGGAAAACAGGGACCAGTAACTTGATACAAACAAATGGCAAAAACTAAAACTTGTCATTTATAGAAACTAGAAAAGGAATGTGGAAGGAAAATGTATATACAGAACCTTCCAGTTACTATTCAAATGAACCAGAGAGTTATGTGAAGACACTGCAAACCCACTGAATGGCAGATTCCTTGGATAGTGTCATGAGAAAGATTTAAGTCCTAAATCAAGATGTCCAAACCTAAATTCAACAACAGAATGGTTCACCTGATATAAAATCGTTGACAGAAGAGAAGGGGCAACAATATGATGTAAAGACAATAAATCTATGTGGATATCAGGTAATAGGGCTATTCAAATTTTCCATTTCTTCTTGACTCAGTTTTACTAAGTTGTATTTTTCAAGAAACTTGTCCATTAAACCCCAGCTTAACTTGCTGGCATAAAGTTGTTCACAATAATCCTTTATTAACCCTTTAGTATCTGTACTATAAGCCCAGTGCACGAAATTTGTGCATAGGGAGGTGGGGGTGTCCCTCAGCCCAGCCTGCACCCTCTTCAATCTGGGACATCCCTCTCACAATCCAGGGCTCCCAATCACCCGCCTGCTGCTTGCCTGATTGCCCTTAACCCCTTCTGCCTACCAGCCTGATCACCCCCTAACCATTCCCCTGCCAGCCTGATCGACATCTAACTGCTCCCTTGCCAGCCCAATTGCCCCTAACTGTCCTCCCCTGCCAGCCTGGTTACTCCTAACTGTCCTCCTCTGCAGGCCTAGTCCCCCCACCCCATCTGCCCTCTCCTGCTGGTCATCTTGTGGCAGTCATCTTGTGTCCACATGGGGATGGCCATCTTTGACCACATGGGGGTGGTCATCTTGTGTGCTGGATATTACCTCTTTATTATAGAAGATGATCTAGAATAATACATATGGAAATTTGTATTTCCCTCCTTTGTTCTTAGTCTTACTAGGGGGACTTCAATTTTGAATTAAAATAAGCCAAGAATCAGTAATAATTCACAAATTTTGTCCAGTCCATCCCCTGACAATTTTTTTTAATATATTTTATTGATTTTTTACAGAGAGGAAGGGAGAGAGATAGAAAGTCAGAAACATCGATGAGAGAGAGACATCGATCAGCCGCCGCCTGCACGCCCCACAGTGGAGATGTGCCCGCAAGCAAGGTACATGCCCCCGACCAGAATCGAACCTGGGACCTTTCAGTCCGCAGGCCGTCGCTCTATCCACTGAGCCAAACCGGTCTCGGCCCCCTGACAATTTGTAGTCATTCCTATACCCATGTCCATGTGAGGTTCAGCTATTCTTGTGCTTATAATATACACTCTGTAGATCAAACTGCTCTTCAAAATCTTCATCTTCTTGTAATATAATTATGTATCTATACCCTTTGCCGTATAATTATGTAGTGCCTTCCATTGTGGGCAGAGTGTACTTTCCTGAAACATTTTTGTTGGACTTGGCCATGTGACGTGAGAAATGCAGTGTCAGTGGGGATGACATGAGCAGGAGCTTTAAACCACAGTCTATGGTTTACCCTGTCGTCTTGTGTTCCTATAACCTATCATAAAAAGGCCATGCCTAGGGAAGCCACTGCCCCTTCAGTCTGCGCCCCCAGTCTGAAGGCAAGGGGGGAAAGACTGGAACCAGAATGGAAGCCTATGAGGTTCTGCCTGGCCCAGACTAGAGCAACCAAACTGCAGCTGTTCTTCAGACGTATAAAAATGAAAGAAAATGATCGTTGTAATAGCTATTAACATTTTGTAGTTATTTGTTTACAACCAAAAAGGAGGAGGGAGGGAGAGAGAGAGAGAAAGAGAGACAGAGAACAATATAGATGTTGGATGTTTTGACTGGAATAGCTGAACACCTCACTCTTCCATCAAATACACATGCTAGTAAGTCTCCCCGGCTAGTGTGGCTCAGTTGGTTGGGCATCACCCTGTGCACCCAAAGGCTGCTGGTTTGATTCCAGTCAGGGCACATGCCCAGGTTGCAAATTGCAGACTCCATCTCCTGCAGGAGGCAGCCGATCCATGTTCCCCTCTCACATCAATGTTTCTCTCTCTCTCTTTCTCCCTTCCTCTCTCTAAAAATCAATTTAAAAAAAACACCTTTAAAGTATACACATAAGTCATCATCTGGATAAACTTCTATTATCTGTTAAGATCCAATTCAAATGATACTTCCTCTATGAAGCCTGTAAGATTAGTCCTTATTCCCTGAATGCCCTCAGGGCAGGGGTGTTTTTTGTTTTTTGGTTTTGCCTAGTTTATTCACGGATTATATCAAGAACCTAACGCACTGCCTGGTACATAGAAGGTTCTCCATAAATATTTGTGGAACGAATGATTTAACACACTAAACTACTTTAAGTTATATAAAAAAATATGTATTCACATTCCCAGTGGTCGTGCTACTTTTTCCCACAGAGCTGTTTAGGGTCTCATAGGCCCCAGGTTAGGAATGTTGGGCTTTGATTTTTAGGCACTTGGAAGCACCCAAAATGTTTGAGTAGGAAAGGATAATGGTTAGAAGTAGAACTGCTTGCAAGTGACTGAGCACCCTAAATAAAAAGGGGAAAAAAAGTGTGTTTAGATGAATGTATAACACATCTAATTTTTTTTCAGGTGAAGATAAAGGTAGTCTGAAAAATATCATTCTGATGGTTTCTCTTCATAACGTAACTTAAAAACAGGTTTCTTGAGTTATAATTCACATATTATACAATTCATTTAAAGTATACAACTCATAGGGTTTTAGTATATTCACAATTTTTAGCACTATCAATTTTATTCTATTTTTTAAAATATATTTTTATTAATTTCAGAGAGGAAGAGGGAGAGAGAGAAACATCAATGATGAGAGAGAATCGTTGATAGGCTGCCTCCTACACACCCCCAACTGGGGATCAAGCCCACAACCTAGGCATATGGCCTTGACCAGAATTGAATCTGGGACCCTTCAGTCCACAAGCCGATGCTCTATCCACTGAGCCAAACTGGCTAGGGCCAGGACTGTCTATTTTGATCATCTTGTAAATAAACTCCATTTCCATTAGTAGGCGGCTCCTATTTTTTCCAATAGTCCCCCACCCACCTCCAGGCTTAGGCAACCACTGATCTACTTTCTGTCTCTATAGATCTGCCATTTCAGGACATTTTATATAAATGAAATCATACACTATGTGGGTCTTTTGTGATTGGCTATATTCACTTGGCATAATGTCTTCAAGGTCCTCATACCATTTTGAAATATGAATATGATCAGCTTAAAACATCCTATATAATAAAAGCCTAATATGGAAATTGTCCCCTCAACTGGGAGATCGACAGAGTTCGACCGCTTGCTATGATGTGTGCTGACCACCAGGGGGCGGCGTGGAACATGGCAGGCATTAGTGATGCAGTGGCGCTGAGGAAGCCAGACTGGGGCTTGATGGCTCAGGTGGAGAGGGGCGTGTGGTGGCCCAAGGGCCCAGGTGCTGCCCAGGACCCAGAGGTCAGCTGGGACCTGCCCTTCCACACCAAATGCTCATGCTTTGATCACCAGCCAGGCCTAGGGACTGCACCTGTGCAGGAATTTCGTGCACTGGACCTCAGAGCACACGTTACAAAGCCAGACTGCTCAGATTTATCTGTTAGCTTCATCCCTTATTAGAGTTAAATGATTTGAGGCAATATTGTGTAACTTTACACCTTCATTTCCTCACTTGTGAAATAGGTTTAATAACAAAACCTGCCTCATAGGGTTATAGTAAAATTTAAATGAGTAAATATATGTAAAGCACTTAGAATAGTACCTTACACCCCCTGACTGGTGTGCGAAGTGGTTAGAGCCTCGGCCTACTCACCAAGTGGTCTCTGGTTGGAATCCCCGTCAAGGGCACATACCTGGGTTGCAAGGTCGGGTGTGAGGCAACCAATCTCTCTCCACCTTCCTCCCTTCTCTCCACTCTCTCTGAAAGAAATCAATGGAAAAAAATATCCCTGGGTAGGAATTAAAAAAAAAAAAAGTATCTTACTCATACTAAACTATTCATAGGTATTGTATTAAAGAGAGGGGGATTGTGGATAGATAGTCTCACAATATTTTTCATAATTTTGGGATAGGTTTTGGTATATAATAGGTTTGAAAATGAACATCTCAGGATGCGCAAAGGCGGAATGACTGCTAATGAGTATGGGTTTCCTTTCAGGGGAATGCAATTGTTCTAGAATCAGTGGTGATGGTTGCACAACTTTGTGAATATACTTAAAAAAACGCTAAATCATATACTTTAAAGGGGTAACTTTTATGTTATGTGAATTATATCAATTTTTTAAAATGAGTATCTGTTTCAGAAATTGCTATACTTCAAGCAAAACAGTGAAGGCACACATAAATATTTTGCCTTGGAAAAAAGCTAGAAATCTAAATAGCTTATCTATTCTATATCCCTCCCCCAACCCTGTGAAGTTTTCCTGTTCTTCATGTTTTTAAAAATGTTCTACACTTTTGTTTTATACTGGCTATAAGCTGGGAATGGGGGAAAGATAATACAGTGTTTAATTATATGAACTTTCACTGGGCAGGAATACATAAAGGGCAAACTTAAGAAGAGAAATCATAATTGCTATTAAGTTATATTAAGTAATGAATATATTCATTAACAGTTAAGAGCTCAGATTCTAACCAAAACCGGTTTGGCTCAGTGGATAGAGAGTCGGCCTGGGGACTGAGGGGTCCCGGGTTCGATTCCGGTCAAGGGCATATACATTGGTTGTGGGCACATCCCCAGTAGGGGGCGTGCAGGAGGCGGCTGATCAATGTCTCTCTCTCATCAATGTTTCTGGCTTTCTATCCCTTTCCCTTCCTCTCTGTGAAAAATCAATAAAATATATATAAAAAAAAAAAAGAGCTCAGACTCTAAAGTCAGAGAGGATTAGGTACAGTTGCTGTCTGCCTTTTCTCGAGCTAAGTGACCTTGGGCAAGTTACTTAAACCCTCTGAACCTTCTTTTCCTTATCTGTAAACTGAAGAAAATGATAGTAATTTACTTCATGGACAGTTATGAGGATTAAATTAGATAATGTCAGTGAAATATTTAATACAGTTCCTGGCAAACAGTAAGCACTCAGTAAAGGTTGGTTACGAGAAAGGTCTGATGACAAAGTAAGAGAAGGAGGAGCAGGAGGAGGAGGAGGAGGACGATAGTCATCATCACCCAGACTGATTATAACATAAAATAGTACAGATGAGACAGCAACTTCTGGGTGGGGCAAACTGCTCAAAACTGCCATTGTCTTCTTGAGAGGAAGGGGGAGTAAAGTAATTCTGTGGTTACTGGACACAAGGACAAAGCAATTGACACCCCCGTCTACTCCAAGCCCTGAATGAGCTTCGTATTCACAACAGACCACAGCGATTTGGCAGCAGTTTACAAATGGGATCCTGGCATTCGGGTCCAAGAAAACCTTTGCCAAATGCCTTCCAGGGATAGAAGAGGGACACGAAACTAACTGATGTGCTCTTCTAAAAAATTATCCCATACTTCTGGGAAAACCAGCGGCACTACTGTGATAGCCCTTCAGTGCATTGGGTCTTTTAAAAATTGTTCTTTGGGGCTTGAAAATTACAAATTTGAGATTGGCAGTGTTCTGCTTGAGACTTAGCCATCTTTTCTTTGGGACCACTGTGATAGCTTCCTAAACGGCAAGTTACCTACCAGTCTCATCTCCCTCTGCTCCACGCGGCAACTAGGATCCCTTTTTACATACAAAGTCTCATAACCTTTGCAGACCATGCATGCAAAGCTCATCAGGACCTGGCCCCTGTCTCATTCCTGAACACTCTCCACCTACCCACACACCTGAAGTCCTAGCCTCCCCCAAACCCTGGCAGTTCTCTGCAGGCAGAGCTTTATAATACAACACAATTATATCTACAGATTGCTTTTCAAACATATTATCTCCTGTGTGTGTTGTTGCTACCTATGATTGGGTATGAATAAGAAGTGCCTATTTTTATTATTAACGGATCACTGCATGGAAAAATAATATACCAGCAAATCATCTCTGGTTAATACTTTTATTGTAAATAATAATAATAATATTTTAATTTGTAAATCACTAAAAAGTAAATCCAAGCATAGGTTCACACTTCAACAATTTTTTTTTCTTTTTACTTTAATATTGAGTCACTATCCTGCAGAACTATCATATTTGATTAACAGGTCAAGGCAACAAGACTAAAAAAAAAAAAAAGTGTGTGTGGGGGGGGGACTGATTCTACAGTGGTCCAAATATTATAATGAATGAACAACATATACATAGAGGCAGCAAAAAGAACAGCTAATACAAATTATGGGTTTAAAAAACATATGTATTAGTATTATGCTCCACAGGCCAGCTAGCTGCTAAATTATACAGGACCCCAACAAGCACTAACAAAAGTCTGGTTTTAATGTAAACTCATTCTCCTCTTACCTGACCCTCCAGGGATTCTGTTTCCTGATAAGCAGATCTCACTGTAAGACAATAATATCCCAAGGAGGTTCTGGCACTGAGCCCTGCAATCCTTAAAGCAACAAACGCTGTCCAAGAGAAGAAAACCAGACTGCTCACTCACTCCTCAACCCTCTGCGCTAACACAAGGGAATAAAGAATGCCTTGCCAAATACAAGTTAAAAAATGTCTTCAGAGGCAAAATGTTTTTAAATAGAGATGGTCTGCTGCTGATCTCATTCCTGACACCTCGGGCACGTTGGAAGACTCCTCAGAAGTGACCTCTGAGGCGGACCAAGCTATGTGGGTCAGCACATCCTTTCTATTTATGGAAGCTGAAGAACTTGGAAACTCCAATAAATGATCGACAGTTAGCTCACCATAGGTCAATAAAGCTTTGTCAAAAGCCAATTTTAAGAATTCCAGAATGTGGGAACAAAAGCCCAGTTTCTTCAACAAATGTTTTGTAATCAAAACACTCAAATTAAAAAGGAAGGAAAAGGAACTTATCAATTAAAAGCTACTTATAAGAAACACATAAACCAAAGGCTCGTTTCTTGGATCCCAATTCAAACAAATAAATTGTTTTTTAAAAATTGAGATGAATGGGGAAATTTTGAACATTAACTAGATTCTTGATTACATTTAATGACTGCTCCCTTTTTTAGGTGACAATCATGGTATTGTTGTCGTTAGAACCAGAGTCTACAAAAGGGGAATGGGAGGTAGAATACAGAAACCAACTCAATTTTATAGATCTTAAGTTGAGTGTTGGGTACATGGATATTTGTCTTATTATTTTTTTTATCCATTTTTCAATGAAATTCAGTAAAATGGAAAAAAGAAATACTCATAATTATAATTCATAATATACTTATTGCTATCATTATTGCTGTAGGAAAGAAAAAGAGATCCATCTAACTAGAGTAAAAGTGGAGACAGTGAAGTCAATTTGAATATCTGGTAGATTGGGATCAGAGTTAAGAGCCAGACAGCAGAGTTTAAGATTTGTTGGGGAAACTGTTGGGTAACAACTGTCCAGCCATAGAATAAGAAAATAAAGGAATCCAATAATAGTCTCTACGGGATAGCATTATGGTATATTTGTGGCAGCCTTCTTTTTTTTTAGCGCCTTATACAGTGCAATTGATGACTTGAGGCCTCGCTTTGTAATAAAGTGACCGGGTGCCCGTGGCATGACTGTTCATCATGACCATCCTGAGCCAGATCCAGAAATGACAGAAAAGCCCAAAGATTTCTGCACTGCTAGTGATGGGAGGAAAGAAAAAACTAGAAAGAGGGAGGACATGGGGCGTGAGGCTAGGGAGTTCAGCACAACTCGGCACATCCATTGCGACTTTTTCTGCTGATGGGGCACATCATTTATCCGAAGAGAATCACCTCATCAGAACAATGCAATGCGTGCCGGGCCTAGGACCCATGGCCAAAACGTCAGCACCGATTATTCTCCTGGGCCCTCTCCCACCACATGCTTGTCAGCAACGTACGCTCGCACACCACTTTCAGCAACCAGAGACGGAGCGGCTAAAACAGATGTAGAGAAATGAGGCCTGCAGCTGGGGTGACAGTTCCGCTTGCAAGGTCAATGTGGAAATGAGGATCCTACTAGCTGATTGAACCCATGTATTTCAAGGAGGCTACGAGAACTCCCTTTCGTAGTGCTGCCTCTTTAATGGTGGATTTGTCTTATGGATTCATCTGTGGAGGGCACACTATGTGCCAGGCACAGCTCATGGTACTGAAGAACCATCAGGGAATAAAATAAAGATTCCTTCCCCTGAAGAACTTTTCTCTTGAGGGGAGGGGCAGGCAGATAAGTGCGTTTTGGAAACTGACAGGTGTTCCTGCAAAATGAATGAAACGAAACAAGATGAAGAAGGGTGGAGAGGGCAGAGGGGAGGGCAGTGTGATACTGAATCTCCCAGCTGATGGACTTATTAACTTAGGAATTCTGCCACTGTCCTCTATCGCCACTCTCCCTCGCCACTCATCACACTAGCAAAGGTGATCAGGGAAACAAGACCATGGTTGGGTTTGTTTCAGAGTGAAAAAATAAATAATTCAACTCTTTTCTCCATACTCTTTTTCTGAGAAATGAAAGCAGATGTGGTCTAAAGAAGGAAGGCACTAACTGAACTGAAGTGAAGTGGTACCAAATAGATTTCTCCTCCCCATCTCCTCCCCTACCATAGTCTGTGGTTTGTGGCCATTTAGGTCATGACTGGTCCATGCTGTCACGATGAGCCTGGAGCCTTTATGCACGGTGGCTCCCTCAGGCAAAGCCTGTTGGGAATTGCCCAGTAATTAGCAAGCTATTACCCAACTCCTATAAACTAAGGCTATCTTTCTTATTGTTTTGTGTGCGTTTTTCCAGAGGATCACTCAAAGCAAGACAAACAAGAGTTGATGGCCTAACCCTGAAAAAGGTTCTCTCCTTCCACAAACATGTCCTCCCAGTGTATGCGTGCGGACACACACGAATCAGAGAGAGAGAGAGAGAGAGAGAGGAAGAGAAACAATGTTTAAATGGGGGTTGGTGCTAAAAGGCAAGAGTAAAGATTTGCTTCTCTATATTTTGCAAATTTCTGTAATAAAAATATATAATTTTCACAATTAGGAAAAATCAATCCAATCATATAGAGATACTTGAGAGATGACCAAAAGATGGCTATGAGAATCAATTGCTCAACACCCTAACAGTTATGATTGCTGAAAAACTAACTGTTGAACTATTCGATATTTTGTGAAATATACTCAGGTTAGATTTATAATCAGAGTAGAGACTGATCCACAGAGGAAGAAAACTATAATCTTGCATATCTTATATTTAAATCATGCTGACGACTAGAGTTATGATGCTGAATATAGCTCTCTCTCTCTCATTCTTCACACTAGCTATTTAAATTTTTACTCTGAACAGCAGGAAGAAAAGCTGATTTGGTGAAATAAACTTATACTGGAATCATGAGATGTTTACCATAAACTTATATATAGGTTTCAGAAATACTGAAGACTTATTAATCGTCTTTTGCATGAAACTTAACCTTGGCATAGGCTTAGGATTTTGGCATGCACCCTCTGAGACATGATTCAAAATGGCAACAAAATTATGAATTGTTTCGAAATTAACTTAACCAAGAATATCCTTCTAGACCGTTTATAGTGAAAACCTTAAAGTTCTAATAAAGAACTTAAAAAGGAGCTGATGAAGAATTTAGGGATAAAGGAACATGTCTGCAACTAACTCAAATGGGTCAAGAAAAAAAAGCATAGAAATGTGGAAAGGGAGTAATAAAGTAAATATGGCAAAATACTAACATTGGTGAGTCTAAGTGAGGAATATACAGAAGCTCTTTGTACTAATCTTAGAACTCTTCTGTTAGTTTTAAGTCTTTTCCAAATAAAACAAAAAATTATTTTTAAAAGTTGACCTGAAAAAAGAAGAGACACACATTACATGTTCTTGGGGGAAATATGTTAATATCAAAAAGATGTCAAGCCTCTCTTAAATAATTTATAAATTCACTGTAATCCCAATAAAAAAATCCTCAAAAATATAATTTTGGAAGAACATGATAAACTTATTCCAAATGTCATACGGGAAAATAATTATATGAAACAAATCATTTATTCCAGGAGAGCTAAGTAAACTTAAATATGAAACAGGGCACTTGCTGTGCTAGTCATAAGGACATATTACTAAATCACTGTAATAAAAATAGAACAATAAAAAATATGGAGCAAAACCTGACAGATTCATGGCACAGAACAGAGCCCTAGAGACAGACCAGTATATCTATGGACACCATATGAGAAAGAGTGTACCACAATTCAATGCAGGAAAGTGTGGACTTTTTGGAGATGTTATTGGGGGCGAGGAGGAAAGGTTCATTAATTGGAGGCTGGATCACTATCTACCATCCCATGCAAGGTGGGCTTTAGATGAATTAAAGATATATCTGTGACCTAGGGGTTGGGAGGGGCTTCTTAAAAGTTGATATGCACAAAACAGTCAAAGAATTTATGTATAGGATGATATCAAAATTAAGAAATTTTTCTTGACCAAAGCATAACAAAGGCAAAATTAATAGGTGACCAATGAGAAGATATCTGCAAAGTCTATATGTGACAGAGTGATTATCTATATTATAAAATTACTTCTGCAAGTCAAAGACAACAACACAGATAGCAACTCCAATAGAAAATGAGCGAAGATATAAGAAGCAGCTATATCTAAATGCATAAGAGATCCTTAAAATCATTAGTAATGAAAAAATACAACTTAAGAGGACAAGATAGCACTTTGCACCTCTGAGATTAGACAGGGTAAAGAGCTGATAGAGCTGAGTGCTGGTGGGACATGACAATAAGGAGACCTTGAACTCTTCTGGCAGGAGGAAAACTGGTGCAACACTTGTGGAGAGGAATCTGACACTATTTACTCAAATTCTGTACATGCCAACCTATAATCCGACAACTCCCTTCTAAGTATACATCCCACAGATAGATTATACAGTGTTATAAGGATGCTCATTGCAGCAACATTTTTGATGTTAGAGAGCAGGGACAATCTGAGTATCCATCACAAAGAGAGCTGAAACCGGTTTGGCTCAGTGGATAGATCGAGGGCCTGCGGACTGAAAGGTCCCAGGTTCGATTCAGGTCAAGGGCATGTACCTTGGTTGCGGGCACATCCCCAGTGGGGGGCTTGCAGGAGGCAGTTGATCAGTGTTTCTCTCTCATAGATGTTTCTAACTCTCTACCCCTCTCCCTTCCTCTCTATAAAAAAATCAATAATATATATATATATATATATATATATATATATATATATATATATCAAGGAGAGCAGATAAGTCAAGTTATTGTGTGCACACAGCATGGAGCATTCAGAAACAAAGAATTAGATTACCCATAGAAACATGGATGGATATTATAAGCAGCCTTAGAAAAAAAAAAGTAAAATAAAACAGAGCATTAGAAAGTAAGATACACATTTAGAAAACAAATATCCCCACTTTGCAAGATCCTATACAGACAAAAAAACAAACAAAACTCATATTAAATTCATTAGAATAAGTACCTTTGAAGCACAAGGTGAATGGGAAGAGGTTAAGAAGAATTAAA
This sequence comes from Lasiurus cinereus, assembly GCA_011751065.1. Taxonomy (NCBI): domain Eukaryota; kingdom Metazoa; phylum Chordata; class Mammalia; order Chiroptera; family Vespertilionidae; genus Lasiurus; species Lasiurus cinereus. The sequence continues at coordinate 18,218,526 of JAAGEH010000038.1, read as the reverse complement.
AACAAAAGAAATCTTTTGGGCTCCTTGCATGTTAAAAAACAATTCAAATGACCTATGATAAACAGAAAATTAGAATTGTTTCCTTCCCCAAAATTTCCAACTTTCCCAACAACAAAAGCTACTCTGGCTGCCAGCTCGGTTGATGAGTAACAGCTTTTCATCCTTTTTCAAACAGGAAGGGAAATTCAGGGATCAGCAGGGTACTAAAGGGATCAGCAGAGAATATTCATGAAAGAGTGTTCTCTGTTCTCATGACCTGACAACCTGACTGGAAAGACCTGATTACCTCTTGATTTGCAGTGATTCAGCTACAGGTGTGTCCGCAGTGTCACGTTTTCAGGTCAGTTGAAGCTCTTTAATTTTAGAACCTCTTCACATACAATCCTCTGGCTCCCCATGGAAAAGTTCCATACTACTAAGAATCATGAAAAATGTCTGGTTTAGGGTCCCACAGCTCGTATGAAAGGGTAGTCCCTTGACCCCCTTCTGTCTATTCTTGCCCAGCAGCTGGAGTGATCCTGTTAAAACTTAAGTCATCATGAGTGCCTTTGTTCAAAACCCTCCAATGGCTTGCATCCCCCTCCCTCAGAGTAAAAGCCAAAGTCCTTCAATGGCCTACAATGACAGGCCCCTTCCCACTCCCACCGCCTCTCCTCTGCTGCCACTCACCCCTCGCCCACATGGGCATTGCCTGGCACCCCTCACCCACATGGACACTGCCTGGCCCCCATAACCTCACCGTGTCTCACACATGCCTAACAGGCGCCTGCGTCCGGAGCTTGGAACTTGCTCATCCCTCTGCCCCCTGCTCTCTCCCTGGTTTACCTTCAAGTCATAGATCAAAAATGATCTGAGCAGAGGCCTTCTCTAACCTCTTTGTATAAAAAATAACCCTCCCCCTGCCGCCCACCACACACACCCTTTCGCACTTAGACCTCTTTAAAGTTCTCTATTACACTTGTAATTATGTGACCTTCTATCTGTTCACATGGTTGTTTACAGTCTGCCCCCACTCCACTAGAATGTCTATTGCAGGAAGGCAGAGCTTTGTCTGTTGCATTCACAGCTGTATCCACAGCACCTAGAACACTGCCTGGCACATACAGGGGCTCAGTGACTGTTCGGTGAATGAATGAACAAATCAGGAGCAAAACCCACGCCTTTGAACTTCCTGGCACAACGCCCTGTATGCTCCACGGTGCTGCCTCCGTTCTTGGTCATATCCTTCATGTTAGAAAACCCTACAAATCTAAAAATGAAACAATATACTTTCATTAGCCTCTGTCTATTTTACCTCCTCCTATGGCTGACTTTTATAGCAGCGAGGATAAAGCATGCAACCAAAAGTTAAGACCTTGGTTTATTTACTGGCTCTTTCATTATAGAGCTGTTGTATAATCTAATTTTATGGCTGTAACTTTAGACCTTTTTTCCTTTCCAGGGGAGAGAGTTAATTATGTCATAATTAACTGCTGACCAACAAGACTAAGCTATCCAATCTTGAAAATTAGTCTATTCGAATGCCTTCCTGAGGTAAGAATAATAAAAACAAATATTCAATACTAATTGATGTGAAACTTTTTGAAAGTATTCTGAATGAATTTTAAGGACGCATTAGCTGAAGACCAAGCATACTTGAAAAATTCAGAGCAGATAACCTTGTAATAATGCTATGTTGTCAGGGATTAAATGACTTCAGGAAATGACAGAATAATAAACCTAAGAAATAATTCAAGCCTTATACTTGACAATAGGAATGCAAGCCTCCATTTGCATTGTTTTCATTGTGTTTATGATTTTTTTTAAGTTGCCATAAAAATCTTAACACGGAAGTATCTGTAATTTTTTTAAAAATCACTATTTGATTATTTTAGCCCCAAACGGATAAAGTGCCTGGGAAGGTTGAGAGCAATAAGGCCTTGGAAGATTCCCTGCGAATTCTGCAGAAAGGACTTCCCTCTGAGGCAGAAATAAATACCTGTTATTGGCAGAGGGAGATCAACATCCAAACACTGCCTACCTGAACCACAGCCTCCTGGTGCCTGGCGCTCTATTCTAAAAATGCATAAACCACCACTCGTTCTTAGGGCATCTTAAGAGGTGACTCAAGAATGACGACTTCCATCCTCTGAGTGGAGAAAACATAGTGTAACTCAGTCAGTGCCTGAAGGGGGCTGCGAATATCGCCATGGGGGTGAAAGGAACGGGAGAAGGGACTCTGCAGGTGAGAGGGGAACTCGGAAGAAAGGGGCCAGAAAAGGCAGAAACAGGAGGCAGGGAGGGCTGCGCTTTGGAGCTGCAAGACACAATCAGTAACGTGCACTTATTTGGACAGACTGTCTACAGAGATGATTGTTACGTCTCAGCTGAAAACACACATAATGTGAACGCTGTTGAAAAGGCCTCTTATCACATTTTCTGAGGCAGAATGTTCTCCTCCTAAGGCAGAAGGTACCTGCACATGCACAGGCCCCACTCCCGGGTCAGACTTCAGCTGTTCCCGGGACCAGACACACAGCCTCCTTTCTCGCCTCCGAGTTCAAGTCAATTTAACCCTGCAGGATCTGCGATGGGAAAAGTCACTGTTCGCTTGTGTTAGCCCAACACTGATAAGGTAACTGGGGGTTGAGAAAAATAATGAACTTGAAGACTCGCCGACTTTTTGTTGTCACAATGAGGTACATGTTTCAAATTATCACGTAAAATTGGGGGATTTTAGAGATGGAAAGGGAAGAGGCTTAAAGATCCTTTAATTCAATAATTTAGAAAAAAAAATACTAGGAAATTAACTTGCCCACCACATGGAGTCTATTAACGTTGAGAATAAGAAACGCAGCCCTAACTCAGAGAAACCATGCCTGCCTGCGGACAGGTACTTCAGTCTGGCAAAATACAGTCACGGATGAAATCAGTCCTACTCTCCCCCTGTAACTCAGCTGCGCTCACAGGTAAAGCTAAAGTGTGTTCAAGCTCCACATACTCGTGCTACACCGATGGCTTGCCGTAGACCATCACGGAAAGTGGCAATACGCAATGCCCTTCTTCCTGTAAAACCCACCGAAAGACAAGTGGCCAACATCCCAGATCCATGTACCCTACCTTATTACACTATCAGAGATCATGAGGTTGCTTTTCAAGGGGAGTGGGTCTCTCTTGCCTTGAAAACTGAGCTCTCCACCCCAAGCATTCTCCACCGCGCCCCATTTGCAGTAGACCCCCGCCTGTTGGCAACCCCAATATCTTCTTGTTCATCCAACCGCCAGCATCGTCACCCTTTTCAGAGTTGTGTGCTTTGAGAAACGGGTGCCTGGGCGGACATCAGTACCTGTGGCACGAACGCAGGTGTCTGACAGTCACTGCAAATACCCCCCCACCACCACCACCACCCCCACCAAGATCAAACCAGCATCTCCAGCCCAGCAGGCAGGTCTTCCTCCGGCTTCAGCAACCAGCCCTCCCAGCCTCCCTGACCCAGATGCACCAACTCCTCTATGGACTGGGAGTGACTCCCTCTGCAGAATAAGGAGGCTGGGCGACGGCTGGCGCTTCCCCAGCTTCCCAGTGCCGCCTCGTCGCCGGGGCGGCAGGGCGGTGCAGGGAGAGCAGCCCGGGGCTGGCGAGACACCACGGAGAGAGCCCACGTCCGCATCGCCCGGGCTGCAGGCCCCCGGCCCCTGCAGCTAGCTCCCCGGGACCTCCCCGGCCCGAGCGGAGCGGGGACCGCAGGGCGCCACGGCGGGCCCGGAGCCCCGCCGCCCCCGGGCGCGCTGGCCCCGCAGCGGCCGCCGCCGCGGGGAAGGGGCGGCGCAGGCCGGGCCGCGCGGCGCGGCAGTGCCTCAGGGCGCGGGTGCCCGGAGCCCGCGGCCCCCACACCAGGACCAGCGCTTCCCGCCCGGCCCCGCCCGGCCCCTGACCTGCCCTCCGCCGCTGCGCGATCCCTCGGTGCCGCCGGCTATTGCGGCCGCGCGTCCCGGGCCGCTGTCACCTCCGCCCCTGGAAGCGGCGGGCGGGTCATCCAATGTGACTCAGAGCGGCCGCCCCCCCCCCCCCCCCCCCCCCCCCCCCCCGGGGGCGCCCCGGGGGGGGCGCGGGGACCCCCAGTGGCCGGGCCCCCCTCCCGGCCCCGCCCACTGCCCCGCCCACCGGTGACGTGAGGGGGCGGGGCCCCGGGGACCTCCACCCGGGGGAGAGGGACCGCGCTAGTGCGACCCGGGGCGCCCTCTGCGCGCGGGCCCGCCGCCCTGCGCGCTGCTCCGGTGAAGAGCGCGTTCCCCCGCCTTGCAGTTCCTTCGCCCCACACCCTCCTCCGACCTAAACAAGTCCCAGTTCTGTGTGGAGAAGGCGGTGCTATCGGCTGGGATACCCCGGGGCAGCTTCCTCTACCCCTGACCCCATGCCTGGCGTTCGCTTCTGTCCCGTTTTTTCCCCGGGGAAGTCTCCCCGGACATCGCTGAGAGTCTACAAGCGAGGAGCAACAGAAGGCGAGAACTGGTGAATTCCCCGGCGTGTGCAATGGCCACGAAGGCACGCTTGCTTGAATCTCGGTGCCTTGGGTTTCTGCTATCTACCTAGGAGAGTCTTAGGGATGCAAGAAGTCTATACAGTGTATGCATAACAGAGATAAACTCTCATTTCACAAATCTCACCCCGGTATATCGTCTCTCCTTTCCTTGGTTAGGTAGGCAATAGGGACACAAAGATAGATTCACATGTCCCTGAGAGATAGACAACTTTTTACCATTGAGATCAACCCTGTCCACAGGCCAAAGAATCATAATCCTCATTCTCATTCAGTTTCCTACTTTACTTGGCTGATTGCAATAAAATATATAGACCGTGAACCTTATCGTTTGAAGCATATGGTTCTGTGACATTATGTACGTTCACACTGTTGTACAGCCATCACCACCATCCATCTCCAGAACTTTTTCATCTTCCTAAACTGGCTCCTCATTACAAACTATCTCCTCATTCCTCTCTCCCCCGGTTCCTGACACCATCATGCTACTTACGGTCTGATCCCTCATATAAGTGAAATCATACAGAATTTGTCCTTTTGTGACTGGCTTATTTCCCTTGGCATAATGTCCTCAAGTTTCATCCATGTTGTAACATGTGTCAGAATATCCTCTTATTTCTTTTTTTTAATTTTTTTATTAATATATTACATGTATACATATCTTCTCATTGGCCCTCCTCCCTATCTTTTCTTTTTTTTTAAATTTTATTGATTTTTTACAGAGAGGAAAGGAGGATAGAGAGTTAGAAACATTGATGAGAGAGAGATATCAATCAGCTGCCTTCCTGCACGCTCCCCACTGGAGATGTGCCTGCAACCAAGATACGTGTCCTTGACGGGAATCGAACCCGGGACCTTTCAGTCTGCAGGCCGACGCTCTATCCACTGAGCCAAACCAGTTTTGGCTATCCTTTCTTTTTAAGTTGGAATAATATTCCACACTTTGTTTATCCCACATCTTGTTTATCCCACATCTGCTTTCACCTTTTAGCTATTATGAATAATGCTGCTATGAGCATGGGTGTTATTGATATGTTTGAATCTCTGCTGTTAGTTGTTTTGGGTTGTTAATGTAAATAAACATTGAAACCTGTAAAGAATTTTTGTGAGTTCATTTGAGCCTAACTGTCGACATATGCAGGGAAGCAGAACCTCAACGAATTGAGATAATGCTCCGGAGAATGGTGCGTTGCATCTGTATTTATATGTTGCAATCAAAGGAAAGGGACATAGGTGGGTTACATGAAATCCACTGGTGATAAACTAGAGAGGTGAGAGAAAGCAAAGCAGGGAAACCCCTGGAACTGGACAAAAAGTAAAATGATAGACTCATCAGGAACAACTAAGGTGATAATGAAGGAATTTGTGGTATTCGTCCTGGCGCCCAGCACATTAGGTTGTGCCCCAAGGGGTCCAGAAAAAGGGGAGTTACATGTTACCCAGACATTTTAAAGGATATGTTATTATAGATGCAAAAAGACAGATAGGCTCAGATAAGGTAAAGGTTAACCTTGTCAGTGAAGATACCGGCCTAGGATGTAACTACCCACCATAACTGCTTTTAGTTAAAGTTTAATTTCAGACCATCCTTTGTGGTAACTTTAGGTCTTTGAGTTTGCAAGACCGCCATGCAGGCCTTCCTTGAGCTTGTAAGGTTAGCAGGTGACCCCTTTCATCCACAGTGTATGTACCCAGAAATGGAATGGCCAGACCGCATGGTAATTCTATATTTCATTGTTTGAGGAATTGCTGTTTTCCTCCTTTGCTAAAAAGAAAAAGCACAACAGAATAAAATCTAATTTTTAAAAATATATTTTTTTTTCAAAGAGGAAGGGAGAGGGAGAGAGAAACATCGATGAGAGAGAAACATCCATCAGCTGCCTCCTGCACTCCCCCCTCCTCCCACTGGGGATGTGCCCGCCACCAAGTTACATGCCCTTGACCAGAATCGAACCCGGGACCTTTCAGTCTGCAGGCTGACGCTCTATCCACTGAGCCAAACCGGTTTTGGCAAATCAAATTTTCGATACATGAGCATGGGGAATTCACATACTAAATCAAGTCTACATTAGCCAGACAAAGAAGGCAACTGAATGATAATATGGATTATGATTCTTGGGCCTATGACAAGGCTGATCTGAATTGCTTCACACACTGTCATAAAAAGTTGTCTACCTCTCAGGGACGAGTGAATTTATCTGTGTCCCTATTGCCTAGCAAAGAGCCTGGCACATAGGTGGGCCTAATAAATGTTGAGTGATGGAGTTTCCTTGAATTAATAGTCACAATAAAATTGAAATGATATTTAAATTTAATAAAATTGCAACGCCCTTTTGTGTTTTTTGTTCATAACCACCCACTCTCCTTTATATGGTTACAGTGTTTTTTTTCACTTTGTTTTTTGTTTGTTTTTCTTTAAATGGGAACCAACTCTCCTGTACTATTAATTTTCCATACTCACATCTGCCTTCCAGGAGGGGGCATATAACCCCCGACTGATAAGTCAAAGTCAATATGATAGTTTTAGGGACAGACACATAACTCAATTTGTGCTATTGAGTCAGGTCTAAGAATCATTAGTTTGTTGCTAGGCTGGTAGAATACAAGGTGCTATTGCTCAACTAGTCCCCTCATGGGGAGAGCCGGTGTGAGGCTGATGTTACCACCAAAGGCAATGAAATCTAGAAATAGAGATTCTAGACTACATCACTAGGGCACCTATAGTAGATCCAACTGTGTCGGAAACCCCTCTTATCCATTTTTATTTATTTGAGCCACTAAAGTTGCCATTTTTAAACTACTCATTCACAAATGCCAGTCTGAGAAGGAAATATTGACTGTTCCAGCAAAATGAGAACTGTTTTATAAGATTACATCTTTCCTAATTTTTAACAATAGAGTACTTATGAATTGATGGCAATAGTACATAGTAATTGTGTTTTTCTAATTGTCCTTAATAGAAAATTAGAAAGTTAGTGAACCCCATATTAACCCTCTGTCTGCCGCAGCTGCTGCAACAAATCACTGTAAGGTAGTTTAAACAGTGAACACGGATTGTTCATAGCACTGGATACTGTAATCTGAGATCAGGATGCCAGCATGGGCAGATTCTGGGGAGACCTGCTTCCCGGCTTGTGGGTGGCCTTCTTCTTGTAGCCTCACATGGCAGCGGGAAAGGGGTAACTGTCTTCCTCTTCTTATAAGGACATAAATGCCATCGTGGGGGCTCCTCCACTGCCATTACCTAAGTCTCCACCTCCAAATACCATCGCAGTAGGACTTCAGCATATAAACTTGTGGGGGTGGGGGAAACAAAAATATTCAGTCCATAGCAGATCTATTAAAATGTTGTTAGCAGTCTGAAATGAGTTTTCTATAATGTACAGTGTGTGGGAAAAAAATCACTTTATTTGGATATACAAACAAAAGTGATAAAACTGCGATCTTTTTCTTTCTGAGTTTACTTATACCTCATCTGATTGCAGAAGGGATTTAAGGAAATTCACTCAACCCCTTTGAGCTGAAGCCCAGGATGCGCTCTTCATTCTAGAGGCCTCACATAGGACGATCTAAAAGGAAGTCAAGGAGGCCTTTCCCCCCTCCTCCTGGGGGGCAGGCATGGATCCAAGTGACAATTCTACTTGCCTCCTCCCCGGGGCTGTGCAATAGGAAGCAGTGGGTCCCCATCAACAAGCGCCAGCCCCGAGAGGTTCTCCTCCACAGCTGGCCATCTACCTAGTAACAAACCAAGGTCCTTGCTTCTAGGTGATGCTTCATCCCACAAGTGCAGGGCCTTCATGGGGGAGGGTAAGGAGCACGGGGAGCATGTGGGCATTGGGCAGAAAGAGAAGGAAAGATCCTGAGGGGAAGGAGTGTAGGGAGGAACATTAAATGGTGAGGGAAGGAATTAGGGAAAGTAAGAGCGGGGTGGGGGTTGGGAAGCCTTTATAAATAGTGGAAACTAACTTTTTGGAGGAGGAAGGTGATTGGTATTTATTTAGGTACTTGTTCAGGGGGAATGTTTACTCCTGGTTGAACAAGAATGGAGTTAGTATTAACGAGGAACTATTTCAGGCAGGAGGTGGGCATGATGGGCTGTCAGTGCAGGATGAGTTGGGAGGGTGTGTATTAGGGAAATCATAGTACAACATATGCGAAGATGATACTCCAGACACCTGAACTTGAATTCTCCCATTCTGATGGCACAGTTGTTCCAAGCCAGACTGTCCCACTTTCTCAATACTTGTATTTGAAACGGCTAATCAGATTAGAGGCATTTTCTGTGGGCATGGAAAAAGTGAATCTCTTGGGCTCACTTATAACGACTTAATGAGGTTTGGATGTTATCCTGTTTCTTAGACCTACCAGGAAGCTAAACACACACACACACACACACACACACACACACACACACACACTTAAACCCAAGATATGCTGTGGCTAGAACTAGCTGGATTCTTTCCTGCCAGAGGATACTTGAGCTTGTTATTCCTTCAGCCAGAAACTTACTTGCTTATTTATTTATGTATGTATTTATTTCTTAATGAACAGTTGGGTAGAGACAATTTTATAAAACCAAAACGGACATATTGGATATAATTTAAAAAATGTTTTTCATGATCTAATTCTTTTTTTAATAAACCTTTATTTTTCAGATTACAATTGTTCCTTTTTTCCCCCCATAGCTCCCCTCCATGCAGCTCCCACCCCTCCCTCTGCCCTTACCTCCCCCACTCCCATTGTCCTCATCCATAGGTGTATGATTTTTGCAACTCCCCTAAGTTTCCCTGCACTCCTCCCTTTTCACAACAGTCTAGACTCCCCCTGTATTAGTTTCGCCCAGAACTGGGGTTCACTGCAGTCGGAAGTTTCTGTCTCCCTCCTGCTACAGGAAGCCAGTCAGGCACTCCGCCACCCAACCTCTCCATGCATGTGTCTTTGTACCTCAGCTTTTTGCAGCTCCTCTGAGTCTCTGTGAGCCCCTCTTGTTCCTTCTAGTTGTAGAATTTCCACTCAGCCAGCTTTCCTGTGGTTCTGGATGATGTCCGTTCTTTTAGCTATAGTTTTGAAATTGTTGTGCAAAGTAGCACTTTAGGTGTTCACCTATGCCGCCATCTTGGTTTCTCCTTCAATTTTAAATTTAATTTTACTTGCCCTGATTGGTTTGGCTCAATGGATACAGCGTTGGCCTGTGGACTGAAGGGTCCCGGGTTTGATTCCAGTCAAGGGCATGTGCCTTGGTTGTGGCACATCCCCAGTAGGAGGTGTGCAGGAGGCAGCTGATTGATGTTTTTCTCTCAGTGATGTTTCTGACTATTTGTGCCTCTCTCTTCCTCTCTATAAGAAATCAATAAAATATATTTAAAAAAAAAAAAAATATATATATTTTAAAAAACAAATTTAATTCTACTTGAATTTCACACACAAAAAAACGAAGTTGATGAAATTCCTGAATTCATATGAATATTTCCACTAAACAATAAATACTTCCTCTAAAATACCCCTTTAAGATTAACAAAAAAGTACAACAGTGAGAACATTAAAGGTTGAAGTCATTATGATTTTTTTCAAGGACATATTTTCATTTCTGCTTGTACACTAGTAGACTGATATCTTGTTGTGAAAGATGAGTTCAATGGCCCAGCAACACTGGCATGAACACCCACTTCTGAAAATATAGAACTCCTGTACCAGTTAGTAAATAGAAGCCACTGAACTCTCTCCAACGATCTCCCTCAATTCTGGATGCCCGGTCCCACGTCCAGGACCAACTCCAACCCCAAACCCATCTCTCCAGGACCCAGAGCCACAAAGAGTGGACTCAGGTCCCCTCCCCCAGGCGCATCCACCTATGCACGGGCCTGAGTTGAGAGGGAGGTGGGTTGGGGATAGGGACCTCTGCTCCCCCTCTCTGAGCCTCAGTCTTGGCATCGACACTATGGGCACAGCAACCCAGTTGTAGGCTCTTGTCAACCCAGGAGCTCCAGGAAACCCAGGCTGAGGCAGGAGGTAAGGACAGAGCTGGAGAGTGCCCTGCCTCATCCTGCAGCTGGGGCCGGGCAAGGCGGTGGAGAGTCCCTGAGCCGTGTGGCCTGCACTTCCCACTAATGAGCTTCCACCCAGCAGCCTGCCTGTGTGCCCACTGCACTGTCACGGTGGAGGAGCCCCAGGAGGAAGGAGGCAGGAGACAGGGACGAGGCACAGACACAAGGATGGATCTCTCCGTGAGCCCCGCAGTGAGAGGTCTAAGGGGCACAGGGCTCAGCTGTTCCCCCGAAAGGAGGAGTCAAAGCCCCAGAAGGAGGGGTCCTGTTCCTGGGGCTGCTGCTCCGATGATACAGTCTGGCCTAAACCAACAGGAACAAGTGCTCTCCCCACCCGGGTGCCAGAATCTGCAATGAGCTGTGCTTCCTGGGAGGCTCCAGGGCATGATCCTTCCGGCCTCGTCAGCTTCTGGGGGCTCCTGGGGCTCCTTTGCTCCTGGCCCCATCCCTTCGAGGTCCCCTCCGCTTCACTTGGCCTCTCCAGCCCTCCTCACCTGACTCCCCTCCACCTCCAGCTGCCCCCTCCTCCGGCCTCACAGAAGCCCACCCGGTGTTCAAGAGCGCACCCCCAGCCAATCACATAGCCCCACTCCCTGACCACGGACACACCTCCACCCGCTGTCCAAGTGGCCCCGTCCCCTGATCACGTGGGCACTTTCTGGCTGTCCATGTGGCCCCGTCCCCTGATCACGTGGGCACTTTCTGGCTGTCCACGTGGCCCCGTCCCCTGATCACGTGGGCACTTTCTGGCTGTCCACGTGGCCCCGTCCCCTGATCAGGTGCCCAGGACAGCTGTCCATATACCCCCCCCCCCCCTGCCCGTGCACCTGCCACAGGTGAAGCTACAGCAGCACAGAGAGGGCCAGCGGCTTCCTCCTCGGCGGGTACTGCGTGAAAGAACAGAGATGAAAATGGAAGCCTCAGCTGCCCAGAGCCTCTGCCTCTTGACCTGTGACCTGTGGGGAAGCGCCCCTCCACCCTGTGGCCATTGCTCTGATGGGCTTCACCCTTCCCCTCACCCCTCTCCTCCACCCAGCAGGCAGGGGTCCGGTCCTGTCACCATGGTCTCCCCCCAGTGGCTGCTCTCTTTGGTCCCACGGTCCCTCCCAGCTGGGACTTCGGCGGAGTCCCACTGCATTGGGGCGAGGGTCTTGCATGGAGAAAAGCCCGCCTTCCCTCTCCGGCCCGTGGCTTAGATTACAAAGTGCCATTCTTCCCTCCCCTGTCCTCCTCCTCCCCTGTCCTCCTCCTGCAGCTGGGGCCTGGGCAAGGCGGTGGAGCGTCCCTGACCCCCCACCCCACAACCTCCTCTTGCGTACCCTGCCTCTCCGGGCAGATTTTGTTTTACCTCCAAGTGAAATTGATTCGGGGTCTGCAAACCAGCAGACTTCCCGCATCCGCCCCGGCGCCTCCTGGTCCAAGTCCCCGAGGCCACCCCACCTCTCCTGCCCTGGCCCCCGGTCAGCACCTGGCACCCTCTGCCCTCCCCTGCAGCTCCAGGGACCTGCTGAGCCTGGGCCTAGCCGGTCACCAGTTCCCCGGGTCCTGCCTGCAGCCCCAAGGCCCTCAGGCCAGTCTTGGGGTCAGGGGTGCTGCGGTGGGGAGGCTGACCCAGCTCCTGAAGGTGGCTACAGACTGGCCTAAACCAACTGCGGCCAGCAGAGGGGACCGATTTGCAGGGTGCTTAGGCAGAACAGGCCTCCCGGGGCAGCTGGATGCCCCGCTGGCTCCAAAGCCACCCTTCAGCCTCCCCCTTAGCCCTCCTGAAGGGAACCAGGTGTGGTCTGTGTCCAGCCCAGTCCAGCTGCCTGCCTTCGGAGGCTGCAGGGGCTGTCGCCCTCTGCCGGCCAGGTCCTGTGACTGCAGAAAGTAAGATGCACCCCGTACCCAGCCCCTGCCCACTGGGCGCCAGCCCAACACATCATTCCCATGTCCCAGGTCACAACCAGGCCTCGGCGCTGGATTGGGACTCAGGACGGTCTCTGCAGCGGATGTGCGTGGTCCCCATTTTCTGGAAACCCAAGAGGCTCCAGGGCCCTCTGTGCACTTGTAACTGTCCTTGTGTTACCAGAGATCCCTTTGGGGCACAAGTTGGGACCTGGTGGCCGGGACCTGAACGCAGCCTCTAGGATGGGAGTCCTCTGTTCTTTCCTCCACAGACTGCAGGGACACCCTGCCAGGTGCTCCACTCAGAAATAAGACGGTACCCATGCAAGTTCGAAAGAGTCTTCATGAGCCAGAATTTAACTTTGCAGGGAATACACAGACTGAAACACGGAAAGGACATGCTTCAGAGAAAGAACATTAGAAAAAAGTGAGGCACTTTGTAAAGGTGTAAAATATGTGAGATTACGGTCTTAGGAGGAAAGAAGAGGATGAAGTGATACTTGAAGACATAATGGCTGAGTGTTTCCAAAAGACATCAGGCCACAGATTCAAGAAGCTCTAAGAACCCGCGATGGCTCACTACCAAACTGATGAAAAACTGAAGTTAAGGAGAAAATTTAAAAAGTAGCCTGGAGAGCTGAAACCAGTTTGGCTCAGTGGATAGAGCATCACCTGGAAAGCCAGAGCCGGTTTGGCTCAGTGGATGTCAGCCTGCGGACTGAAAGGTCCCAGGTTCAATGTCCGAAGCGCTGCACTAGGCTAGCAGACCCTTCAGAAGGGAACACGAAATAAAGATGGTTTTGGACCACTAACAGGTGTTAGGCTATCTACCTACACTCAAAATAAACATTATGAGTTCACTACGCAGGGGGAAAACTACCCCCGAAGGAAGAGAATAAATTTAGTAAGAATAAAGGGTGCCAGAGTAAAAGGTAGATAAGACTAAATATATATTAACTGTTTAAAATAATATCTCATGGAATTTTAAGCATATATACAATAGACAATTAACAACAATAAAAGTTGTCAATGAGAACTTACAAATCTGGAATCCAGGAGAATCCAAGATGGCGGCATAGGTAAACACCTACACTGTTGCCTCGCACAACAATTTCAAAACTACAACTAAAAAACAGAACGGACATCATCCAGAACCACAGGAAAGCTGACTGAGTGGAAATTCTACAATTAGAGGGAAAGAGAGGGGCTCACAGAAACTCAGAGGAGCTGCAAAAAGCTGAGGTACAGAGATGCGCACGTGGAGAGAGCGGGTGCCGGATAACCTGGCTGGCTTTCTCTGGAGGGAGGGAAACGAAGACTCTCAAAGGCATTGAACCCCTTATCTTACAACACTAAACCCCAGATCCAGCTGAAACTCATACGGGAGGAGTTTGGACTGTGAAAAGGGCGAGGTGCACGGAAATTTAGGAGAGTCACAAAAAATCAGAGGTCTGGTGGCGCACACGGCACTGCAGCGGACAGACTGCTGATTATGCTGCTGGCTTTCGTGAGAGGGCAGGAGACAGACCCTCCCAACTGTGCCACTTCTGACTCCACTAAGCCCCTGTTTCAGGCAAAACCCTGGGGACCTAGACTCGTGTGGTCCTGGAGTGCAGGGGAGCCTGAAAGGCAGCGGTCTAGAGGCACTATGGGCACACACAAGGACCCCTCCAGCGATTACCCAGTCACATGAGAATGAGGGGCTGTGGCAGGCGGAACTGACTGGAAGGCAAGGCGGTCCCTTAAGCCCTAAGACTACACCCCTCCCAAGCTCAACAGAGAGGCTTCTGTGGTTTTGCAAGTCTGGTATCATAAGGCTGAATCCAACACAGAAGTTCTCCCAGCATAGTGAAAATGCCGAGACAAGGGAAGGGATCACAATCAAAAGAAATGGAGGAAAACAAACGACTGGATATAGAGTTCAAAACCACACTTATAAGATTTTTCAAGAATATCCTAGAAAAGTTGGATAAAGTTAGCGAGAGCCAAGAGGAGATGAAAAAGGACCAACTAGAGATGCAAAAGATCCAACTAGAGATGGAAAAGGTCCAACTAGAGATGAAAAAGGAACAACTAGAAATTAAACATACACTGACTGAAATAAAAAGTATTATACAGAGTCCTAACAGTATACTAGAGAAAGCCAAGAATCAAGTCAAAAATTTGAAATATAAAGAATCAGAAAACACTCAACTGGAAAAGCAAGAAAAGAATCCAAAAATGTGAAGATAATGTAAGGAGTCTCTGGAACAGCTTCAAGTGTACCAACATCAGAATTGTGGGGGTGCCAGAAGAAGAGAGAGAGCAAGATACTGAAAACCTATTTAAAGAAATAATGACTGAAAACTTTCCACATCTGGTAAAAGAAACAGACTTACAAGTCCAGGAAGCACACAGAACCCCATATAAAAGGAATCCAAAGAGGACTACACCAAGACACATCATAATTAAAATACCAAGAGAAAAAGACAAAGAGAGAATATTAAAAGCAGCAAGAGAAAAACAGTTCATTACCTACAAGGGAACACCCATATGACTGTCAGCTGATTTCTCAACAGAAACAATGCAGGCCAGACGGGAGTGGCAAGAAATATTCAATGTGATGAATAGCAAGAACCTACAACCAAGAATACTCTATCCAGCAAAGCTATCATTCAGAATTGAAGGGCAGATAAAGAGCTTCACAGAGAAGAAAAAGCTAAAGGAGTTCATCAACTCCAAACCAGTATTATATGAAATGCTGAAAGGTACTCTTTTAGAAGAGGAAGAAAAAAAAGTTAAAAGCCAAAAAATTATGAACAACAAATACATATCTATCAACAAGTGAATCTAAAAATTAAGTGAATTAAAAATTTGATCAACAGAATAAACTGGTGAATATAATAGAATCAGGAGCACAGAGAGGGAGTGGACTGATAATTCTCATGGGGAAAGGGGTAAGGGGTTTACAGGGAGAGATTGGACAAAAATCATACTATGGATGAGGTCAACGGGAGAGAGGTAAGGGAAGAGGGAGGGCTGGGAGCCGGGTGGAGGGGAGCTATGGAGGAGAAAAAAGAGGAACAAATGTAATAATCTGAATAATAAAGATTTAATTTTAAAAAAAAGAAAAGAAAGAAAAAAAAATCTGGAATTCAAAGTCTTATCTGAGACCTTGGCAAAAAAAAAGAAAAGGCATTCCTAAAATACTGCTGTGCACACTGCCATCTACTGGCAGGCTACAATAATTGCAGGGAAACATAGGAGAAAAGATTTGTAAGGTGTAGTAACCAAAAACCTAAAGTTATCAGTAAATATGGCAAGTTGTTCAATAAATATTAGTTGAATGACTATGTCATTGCTATGTTTTCTTCCTGTATTTCTTTTTAATAAAAAAAATCACACTAAAATAAAAACTGGCATTTGTTCATTATATAAAATTCAGTAAAATGTGATGAAATCCCAAAGATGGAAGTAAAAAAACAACCCAAATCCCACCAGCATAACCAATCACATTAGGTGAACCTCATTCTGGACAACTTAATATGCAAATACAAAAAGAGAAGCATGGGTAATGAACAGATGGGTAGAGATACTTGTATAAAACCATAACAATCATATTTCGGATACAATTTTAATTTTACTTGAGTTTCACAAAAGAAAAAGAGAAGTTGATGGAATTGCTGACCTCATATATTTTGTCTAGATAAGAGATACTTACCTTAAAATATCCCTTCAAGATAAAAAAAGAAAAGAAACAGTGAGAACATGAAAGGTTGAAGTCATCATGATTTTTTCCAAGGACATATTTTCATTTTTGTTTATGTAGACTGACTTCTTGCTGTGAAAAATGAGTTCGTTGGCCCAGCCACACTGGCATGAACACACAGTTGTGAAAATATTGAAGCCCTTCTGTACCAGTTAGTAAATACCAGCCATTGGACTCTCCCCAGGATCTCCCTCTCTCCTGGCTGCCCCATCCCACTGCCAGGACCAACCCCAACCCCAACCTCAGCCCCCACTTCCCCCAAACCTAGAGCTACAGGGGAAAGGGGACTAAGAGGACTCTGGTCCTGTCTCCCAGGTGCCTTCCGCATGTACCACTTTGCCCCAAAAAGCTTAGTTTTCACCCGTTTTATGTCATGGCCTCAGGTAAGGCTTTGTCTGCAGGAAGTAGTCAGTGTGGAAACCGATTGAAAACCCCCCTCAAGGTCAGCCCTCAGGCCCTGGCAGGTTTGCACAGTCCTGGATTTCTGAGAATGGAGGTCTTTCTCCCCAGAACACTACTCCTTATGAAGTCAAGTGCAAGTCTGCATCCTGGTGTGATCACCTTGCATCCTAATGGGCCACAGACAGGCCTGTGGGTGTGGAGATGAGACTGAACCGGCTGCAAAGGGGATGAGGCAGCAGGTGCTGGAGCCCAGGCTCAAGTGGAGGCGGCAGGAAGGGAGCGGGCTTTGCTCCGTGCCCAGGCCTGTGCCAGCTGCTCACGGTCCAGATCCTCTCCAATCTTACGAGAGGTATTTCTTTGCTTCCTCCACTCCCTTCCTCCTTCCCTTCCTTCCAGCTTTACTGAGCACCTGCCTGTACCAGGCGCTGGGGTACAAAGGCAAAGCTAGCATCCCCAAGACCTCACCGCCCTGTGAGTGCATCATCCAAAAAACGGCTGTGACCGCAGTGGGCACAGGATGCAGGGAGAGCCCCAAGGGACTGGGGAAGATTCTCCAGTGGAGTTCAAGCCGGCGGGGACCTGAAGGCTGAGGAAGGCCATTCCAGACGGAGGGAACTGCATGCGCGAAGGCAGGAGGCAGGAAAGAGCCCGCCTGGTGTGGGAACTGTGGGAGGACGATGGAGCCCAGGTCCAGGAAATCTGCTGGGTGAAGTTGGGGTCCCAAAACTCACTCCCTGGACCCTTTGCCTCCCTGACCTCCTTTGCTCTGGGCTGCCTGGACAGGAAGGCCTGGAACTTTTATTCCTATGCTTTGCCAGTCTTCCTTTTTCTCATCCTTTACATCTCAGCCAGAATTTCGCCTTTCACAGAAATCTTTCTTAACCATCCTATTTCAAAGAGATCCCCTGATATCTCCTCTCTCAGCACCACCTCTCAGATACTAATTCGTGTTACGTAGTTGTTGATTAACTTGTCTTATTTTTGTCTCTCCCTTCATCTCTCTCCCCTTCCAAAGAGGAAGAGACTGTGTCTCTCTGGCTTACTGCTACCTCCCCTGCGCTTAACACAGAGTATGATTCAGAAACAGGACTCAACTGTTTGTCAAATGAATGAATCCATGCAGGAGCTGCTGTTGAAAGGGGTAAAATGGAAGTTCTTAAGGGTGAAATAGCAGGGTTAGGGAATTTAAGGAACTAAAGGGTCCATGGAAAAAGCACAGGGCTATAGAGCTGCAAAAGGTACATTTCCATAGACTAAGGAGGCTGAAAATGCAGAAGGCACATTCCCACAGAATAAAGGGGCTGGGAGCCAAAGGAGGGTGTGCATTCACAGAAAAAAGGGAAGGAAGCCCCTCATTCAAAAAGAGAAGAGGAAAGCCCAGAGAGAGTCGGGAAACAATAAGGAAGGGGGAGAGGAAAGCCTCACATGTCCCACATTGAGTTTTGACTTTCGAGCTCAGGGGTTGCTATAGTGACCAAATCAGAAGGGAGAGTGAGCCATCAGAGGGGATATCAAGGCACAAAGATCTGTAGCTTCTTAAACTGCAGGAAAAAGGACTGGGGGTGGGGGACTCCTTCCTCCTTCCCACATGGCTATCGGCCCTGGCTCTTCAATAAGTTTCCACCTTCACTGTGCCATCTTCCGTCTGTGGCTTCTTTCTTCAACTCCGATGGGCAAAGAGCCCGGGAAAGACCCTCCTGCATGGGCTCCAGACCAAAATCCCCACGTCACGGTGAATTCACACCCTGGGTCTGTAACAGACAAAAACCTGGCAGTGCTGTCCCGGGGTCTTATTGTTGTGCAATAAGTCACATTTCAAATTTCGGGAGACCAAGTTTGGCTACGTAAGAGGTTTTGCCCCTGCTTTTACTTCCCAGTGTCCTGAAGGTGCGGAGAAGAGGGTGGGGGTTACTGTTTGATTTTGATCCTTTGGAAGAGAGAGAAGAGACCTGGTCTCCGGCTCTGCTTTACATGTTCTCTGGTTTTAGTGTTTGTGCCGTGGACCGTGGCCACAAGGAAGGAAGAAAAAAAAATCTAGAGAAAGGGTTAATGGCCTGAGGAGAGAATACCGTTTCCTCTGCTTTCCTTTTGACCAGAGATGGAGAGATTGGGAAACAGAAAAATAAGTCATGTGTTCATCCTCATCTTGCATGGCCTCCAGCAGGGGGCAGGCGTTCTCAGCCAGAGCACCTCTGTTTTCTTTTTTTTAATTTTAATAAATCTTTATTGTTCAGATTACAATTGTTCCTCTCCCCCCCCTCCCATAACTCCCCTCCACCTGGCTCCCACCCCACCCTCTGCTCTTACCTCCCCCCTACCATTGTCCTCATCCATAGATGTATTTTTGTCCAGTCTCTCCCTGTACCCCTACTCATCTCTTTCCCCCTGAGAATTACCAGTTCACTCCCTTTCTATGCCCCTAATTCTATTATATTCACCAGTTTCTGTTCATCAGATTTTCAATTCACTTGATTTTTAGATCCAGTTATTGATAGATATGTATTTGTTGTTCATAATTTTTACCTTTACCGTTTTCTTCTTCTTCCTCTTCTTAAAGAATACCTTTCAGCATTTCGTATAATACTGGTTTGGTGGTGATGAACTCCTTTAGCTTTTTCTTATCTGTGAAGCTCTTTATCTGCCCTTCAATTCTGAATGATAGCTTTGCTGGGTAGAGTAATCTTGGTTGTAGGTTCTCTGTTTTCTGATGGGCAGGGCTACTTGTTGAGAGGAGCTAGCTTGCTCAATGTTAAAAGCAAGGGCGGGGTTAGTTAGAGGTGAGGGCTGAGGAGTGGGAAAGCTAAGAGGCAGGAGTGGTGAAGCAAGTGGGGGAAACTAGAACCTGCTCTAACTGAGGCTGAGCCCTGAAATGGGGTGCATGGCAAAAAAAAAAAATCACACCAAGCTCTGGGGCCAGGAGGTTGGAACCCCATCCTGCCCAGTCGGGAGTTATGAACTTGTGTGCTGTGTGGTGTGTGATGAAGGAGTACACACCCTTCACAATCTTCAGCAACATCTGCTGTGCTCAGTAGCACTTTGAGAACAGATGAGTTCATTCTGGGAAAAGAGCAAGAGTGCTCTGTGTTGCTGACAAGGAGCAGGGCAGAGCCATTCCACAGGAACATCTGCCTTCCAGTTGCATACCCAGAACATGTGCAAAAGATGCACAGTTCTCCTCAGTGGTTAGAGTATGGGCCCGTGGATCAAAGGGTGGAGAGTTCGATTCCCAGTCGAGGGCACATACCTTGGTTGCAGGTTCCCCAGACTCAGTTGGGACATATGTGGGAGGCAACCAATCATTGTGTCCCTCATCGATACATTTCTCCCTCCCCACCTCTTCTCCTTCCCTTCTACTCTCTAGAAATCAATGGGAAAAATATCCTCTGGTGAGGATTAAAAAATATATACATATGCACATAGTTTAACATGTCCATGTACAAAAATGGGTAGAAGTGGGACAATATATTTGTATGTGAAATCATTTTCTTATAAAGAAACTACTGGCTGCCCTAACCAGTTTGGCTCAGTGGATAGAGCATCGGCCTGCTGACTGAAAGATCCCAGCTTTGATTCCGGGCAAGGGCATGTATGGTACCTTAGTTGTGGGTGGGCACATCACCAGTAGGAGGTGTACAGGAGGCAGATGATTGATGTTTCTAACTCTCTATCCCTTTCTCTTCCTCTCTGTAAAAAATCAATAAAACATATTTTAAAAAAGAAACTCTTGGCTATTGCTGAAAGGGTACTCTGGGATTTCAGATTCGCTCCCTTGGTCTTGCTATGGGAACAACATCAGTGATGGTTCATTCATCTCAGCATTTCAGCTGTTCTTTCAGAAATCATCCTTGAGTACCTCTGACGTTGTGAGACCATGGTGACAGAGTGGCCAGCCAACCAGAACCAGTCTCGGGATGCAGTATGGACTGGCACGGAGCCTTCGGGACCTACACCTTTCACTCACAATCGGAAAATCTTGCTGAACACCGCTGAATCTATGTACTACTGCACCGGAGAGGGCTTACACCTGGAATAGACGGAGATCATTCTCAATTGTTCTGAATGTGTTTATATTTAAATATGTCTCAGATAATAAAATAGAAAGAAGGCTTCATGTGACCAGAGAGCAGGACCAAAGCCTTTCTGAAGTGTTCGCTGGGCCGCTGTGAGTCGCCGCCGATTTCCGGCAGGGACTGGGCCGCTGCCATCTCTGTCTCTTTTCCCTCGGCTACCCGGGGCTGGGCTTGCTTTGGAAAGCGTCTGCCTCCAGGTGCTGCGCTGGGGACTCGGTTACTGGAGGGATGCTTCTCTGGAGTTTGAAGTCAACCTGGAAGAAAAGAAGAGGACGCTCAGCGAGGTGAGGCGGCGGTTCTCGGCTTCCTGAAAGGGAAATTGTGTACAGCCTGTCTGGACCCGGTTTCACACGGTTGCAGGTTCTGAGTGCAGGGGACTAAGGAGAATTAATCACAGCAATGACCCAAAGCAGCACCGGTGGAGTCAGATAGGTTCGGCTAATACTTCCCCCAAAGTGCTACCTAAGGTGACACATAAAGTGTATCTGGATGAACTTCATATTCATTCACTTTCTATGTATTTGAAAAAACTATACTTACAACTCAAACCACGATTTTGCCAACACTGTTGCCTAGGACAAGAACTAAGAGTGATGGTGTCATAATAACCCCCTTTCCACTGACTGTGTGAATCACAGGTGGCGTGCCTGGGCACGCACTCGCTTCAGATCCTCAGAACTAAACTTTCTGCCATCATCGCCGAGAAACACAGAGGAGACACGAGATAGATTGTTCGTATGGATTCTTAAGTTCCAAATTGCCATGCGCATTAATGCCTCATTGCCAGTACTGCCTGGAAACTTCCCTTCTGGCTGTGGCACACAGATAGCGTGATGGTATTGACCAACAAGCGGGGATACACTGGCTGTGCAGGAGCTGCAGGACCACCCCAGGAATACAGGGAGAGGGAGTGGCTCAGAGTTTAACCACCCTTCCCCGGGCATCCTCAGCTTCCAAGCCCCTGGAACAGGTGGAGCTTCGGAAGCCAGCTGGCAGTGGAGAAACTTGTGGCTCTTCAGGGGATTGTTTCTTGCCCCTTCCACAAAAATCTACAGTCAGCTTTCCTGCTACTTCCCCAAAGTCAGGGAAGTCAGAACCAATGGCACGGCAGTAATACAGGAATTTAGAAAAGAAACAAGAAACAAAATGAGGAAAGGAAGAGGGAAATGAAAGAAACATGACATCTAGAAGGCCGTGGGAAAACAGAGGGGAGAACCCTGGACGCTGGGAGGTATCTGAGAGGGTCTCAATTGTAACATGAAAACCATCCAGTTAAGGATCTTTTTCTTTCCCCCCAGCCAAGTGGTTCTCTGCTTTAGAATGGGAAGACTCTACTGTGATCAATAAATGGATGCTTAATTGTTTCAGTATCTGGGAATTGTATTCAAAAGACAATATATTAATGGATTATGTTGATTTGTTTAAAGGCTATGACACAGGAGTTGAAATATTTTGAAGCAGAGTATGTCACTCAAGAGTTTTAGTTGGTTGTATTTGGCCCTGAATAGACTTGCTTTATTTTTTATTTTATTGTTTAAGTATTACAATGTAGTACATATGTCTCCTTTTTTCCCCCATTGACCTCCCTTAGGCCCTTCTCTACCCCACCTCCCCGCCTATGCCCCTCCCCCCCCACCCCCGAAATGTCTTGTGTCCACTGGTTAGGGGACGGTTGTGGGTGGGAGAAGGGTAAGAGATCAACCGAAGGACTTGAATGCATGCATATAAACGTAACTAATAGACTTGCTCTAATGCAAGACACATGCATACAGCTGCCTACCTGTCATTTGATTTTGGGGTAGATGAGGAGCAGAGGGTATCTAAGAGAAAAAGGGAAATTGGGATTGGGGAACAGGCTGCAATGGAAGAGTTACTCCGCTTCCTGCCTCGGCATGGAAGTCATTTACAATATGCAGGAGATGGGAGTGGCCACTGAGCCTCTTTATCTTCAAGATCCTAATCTAACAAGACTAGAGCTCAAAAGCTTTCGGTTTACAGATGAAAATTCTTTGCTTCTCCTGTAAAACATGCCAGGGAAAGTTGAATGTCAGCTGTTTCTTTTCTTGCTGAGGCGAGTGGGAAGGAAGGGGATCTGGGCACACGGGGCACCAAAAGGGGGCAGAGTGCCATCTGGTGGTAGCCCTGGCTGATGGCACAGAAGAATGGAACCCCTGGGAACCTGTGAATCTGGGCAAGGTCTCCGGGGACCTTGAGAACTAACATTTGCCGAGCGCTTTCTATGCATCAAGCCCTGTACTGCATGCTTTACACGCAGGTTCTCACTCCAATCTCTGGTGAAGGCGGTGCTATTGTCACCAGTTTACAGACAAGAAGCTGAGGATGAGGGCGATTGGCCGATCTGTCTACAGTCTGTAGACCAATGAGCTGGCTTTAGAAGCAGACAGTGCTTTTAACCAGTGTGCTATGTTTTGTTTTTGTTTTTTTAGATTATGATTTTTTATTTTTAAATATTTTATTGATTTCTTACAGAGGGGAAGGGAGAGGGATAGAGAGTTAGAAAGATCAATGAGAGAGAGACATCGATCAGCTGCCTTCTGCCCAGCCCCCACCAGGGATGCGCCCACAACCAAGGTACATGCCCTTGACCGGAATTGAACCCGGGACCTTTCAGTCTACAGGCAGACGCTCTACCCACTGAGCCAAACAGGTTTTGGCCAGTGTACTATGTTAAAAAGAGGAAAAAGAAAAGTCAAAAGGAAGTGGGGAAGGATATAATAGCAAAGTGATGGAAGAAACATTAGCATAGGAGAGCAATGAGATTTTTTTATGGGGAAAGAGCAAAGATGGGCAAAGAGTAGAACTATGCAACTGGCTGTTTGTGACTCTGGATAAGTGACCTTTACACGCTCTGTCAGAGTCAGCCTGACTCACCAGTTTTGGCTCCCCTGGACCCACGGTCACAGTCACAGTCTGTGGGTCGAACCCAGGTGCTGTGGCAGTGACAGTGTAGGTGCCTGGAAGCAGCAGCCGGAAGTAATCACCGTGATCACCTAAAAGTTACAAGGATATAACTCAGTCTGCTGGTTAGAAACTGCCCCAGGTATACAGGCTTTATATTGAAAAAAACGATCCGAGGTTTTAGACGACCATCAGCTTGATTTCTCTTAATAGCATTAACGGAACTGGTTAAGATCTACCACAATCATTGGCTGGTTCACCTGATAAGAGTATGCGCCCCAGCTTCTGAGGAACGGGAGTTCCCCAGTGCTCTGCCCTGTGAACATGCTGTTTAACTCTAGATCTTGTGTTTTTAAAAACTCATGTCCAGGAAAGGGTCCCTGGGAGCAAGGCTGAATATCTGTGAACGTTTCTGCTTGGTAAAGAGAATGCACGAGACCTCCGTTTCAATATCTGAAAAGCCATCGTGAAGAAATGTGCGCCTAAAGAAGCAAGCATGGAGACGTTGGGGTTAAGTGGCTGGGAGGAAGGTTTTGCTAGACAGAAGCCAAGACTCCTGGGACACACAGAGCTTCCACGGAGGAAATGATCTGCTTGGTGAAGTTGTGAGGACTGAGGCAGAGACGGGTGAGGGGTGCTGGAGAAGCAACACAGCTGTGCGGTGCGCCACCTGCCCTAACGGGGTTGGGCAACCAGCTGTCTCCGCGGTGTTGTACGTGTACGATCTGACGTGCCGTGGGATGGCTGGACTGAATGACCACTGAAGGTCTGATTTTGAGAATCCTATTTTCAATATATCTGCCATCACCTCTAAAAGAGGAAAATACAATTCAAAAAGAAGGCCTGCCTTTCTATGGCAGGGATGCAGCAATTTGGCTAATGAGCCCACAAATCTTTTGAACCAATTGTGTCTGTGCCTTTACATTTCTTTTTACGTGTACAGCAATGAATAACTGAAATAAATGCAACTAAGAATGAGAAAGTTGCCGAAACCGGTTTAGCTCAGTGGATAGAGCATCAGCCTGCGGACTGAAAGGTCCCGGGTTCGATTCTGGTCAAGGGCATGTACCTTGGTTGCGGGCGTGCAAGAGGCAGCTGATTGATGTCTTTCTCTCACCGATGTTTCTAACTATCCTTCTCCCTTCCTCTCTATAAAAATCAACAAAATATATGTATTTTAAAAAGAATGAGACAGTCCATAAATAGTGAGAAAGCCACTTTTTGGCCCCCTGTTAAATGTCTGTAATTTACTTTACAATACTTTAGTAAACGCAGTATCTTATTATGCTTATGTTAGACCATTTAAGTCATACGCCAGGGCTACATCATTTTCTTAACCAATAGCTCACATCCAGGTGTAGTGGCTAGGACTGAATCAGAAAGGTCCGATTCCAATAAAAATTAAATGGAGTTTGCATATAAACAGCCATACACTCAGAACCAGCATGATTATTTAAAAGAATGAATACTGAATTAAAAACCCACGGATAAAGATATCCTTCACCACAGATAATTCGATAGACTTCGTCCAAAAGTAAGTCCATGGGCCCCACTGTTGGGAGCACCAACATCCACCTCATTTTCTTTCTTCCCAGTTGATCCAGCTATCCTGTTCTTTCCCTGCTGATCACTACCATAACATCGGTCAAGAAATCCTCATTTTACTTAAAAAGAAAAAAAGAAAAAAAAGAAAGGCCCAATTCCAGAGGCAGCTATTATGAGGGCTTCAGCTCTCTTTATCTCCTATCGACCCTAGATGCTTTGCTAGTGAGGATGATGAATGCTAGCAACGAGTTGTCCCCCCTCCCACTCTCCCACCCCGCAAAAAGAGCAAGTTATTAGTTCTGCATAATGGATCGTGGAAATGCATCCTTCCTGGTGAAATCAGTGGTATTCAATATAAGTCCATTGGCCAGGATGTTTCAAAAGCATTCCCCGCCCTGGGCGTAAATAAGTTATGCGTCTAGCAAGCCCTGAAGCTCTTAGGGATGCCTGAGGTTTGACCTCTAAACAGTCCTGGTCCCAGGCTGATGCTTCCCTATGAGGCTAAGCATCCTGCCTTTAGAATATCACACTGCCTTTGTCCTGACTGAGCCCTTCATGTAAAGTGTGTTGGGATCATCTTAGAGAACATGAGTTATCTCCTTAAAGCTGAGATTTCATCCAGTTTCAATGGACTGTCTGAGCTGTAAGGCGTCTGCCTGGTGTGGCAGAATGTGGCTGAGCCTTGCTGTATTGAGGCTGTGAGAGGCAGGCGGATCTCACTTGTCCCTAACCATTGGTAGCCACTGTGTTGCTTTAAAAACAAAACAATAAAAAAAAGAAACCCCTACAAGCTGTGCATGCCCCAATGGGGCTGGGGCAGTTTGCAGCACCACCGTGCAGGAGATTTTCAGAACCAGGTAGGAGGTTCTGTCCATCTTGCCCTGCAACAGGTTTATAGGATGCATCTTGCTAGCTTTGTCCTAAATGGAGGTGTAGTGACCCGCTTTAGGTCAGGGACAAGACTAAGCATCCGGTTGATAGTCCTTTCTTTTTCTACCCCTTTCACACCAGTATGAGAGCTATTTTTTTAAAACATATTTTATTGATTTTTTACAGAGAGGAAGGGAGAGGGATAGAGAGTTAGAAACATCGATGAGAGAGAGACATCGATCAGCTGCCTCTTGCACGCCCCCTACTGGGGATGTTCCCACAACCAAGGTACATGCCCTCGACCAGAATCGAACCTGGGACCTTTCAGTCCGCAGACTGACGCTCTATCCACTGAGCCAAACCGGTTTCGGCATGAAAGCTATTAAGAGCTGCGAACCCAGAAAACACCCCTCACAGAGTGATAGGAGGAAGTGGCGCTTGATGCTCAGGGAGAGGTGACATTTGCATTTTCCTGGTCCTGGCCTCTTAATTCACTGCTCCCATTTCTACTACCGCTGCCTCCTCCAGTCCCCCACCCGCAATGGCCTTGATGTCCCTGTGAGTCTCACTGGCTTACAACTTGGCCTCCTGGTTATGCTGAAGAAGAGGGAGTGAAAGCTTCCTTCTCACCCCACTCGGTAGTGGCTGCTCACCTGAGGTGACATCATGGTTAATTCCACTGACAGAAATGACAGCCTTAGGGAGGTAATTATTATTCTCATCAAGCACCATTCCCTTGATGCCATGGTGTACCTGTCAAAAAAAAAAAACTTACGGTGTAACTATGATCCTAAAACATTGTACAGTGTATAACTATGATCCTAAAACAGTGTACAGTGTCTTAGAGTCCCCACAGCCCTGTCTCATATCCTTTTGCATTTCACCTCACAAAGATTAGCCCAATAAGCCCATAACTGAGCTCTCTGTCCCCTCTCCTTATACCAAATAATGTCTTTTAAATAGAGCAATCAGAACGAGCCCATTAAAATTTAAGTCAGATCATGTCATACTCAAACTTGACTCAGAGCAAAAGCTGAAGTTCTTATGATGGTCTCTAAAGCCACAGCCTCAGTTAGCTGATGGATCTCCTCTCCTGCTACCTTCTCCCTTACTCTTGTGATTATCCCAACCACAATAGTGTTCTGGCTTCGTATGCTTTTAAATTAATAAAAATTTAAATTGTGATAAAATACACGCAACATACAATTTCTTATTTTAACTATTTTAAGTGTAGCGTTCAGTAGTGTTAAATATATTCACATTGTTGGGCAAGCAATCTCCAGAACTTTTTCCTCCTGTAAAACTGAAACTCTATACCCACGAAACAGGTCCCATCTCCTTTTCTCTCCAGGCAACTACTATTCTACTTTCTGTCTATGAATTTGACTACTCTTTAAAAAAAAAAACACATATATGTTTATTAATTTCAGAGTGGAAGGAAGAGGGAGAGAGAAATAGAAACATCAATGATGAGTGAATCATTGATCGGCTGCCTCCTGCACTCTCTCTTCTGGGGATTGGGCTGCAACCCAGACATGTGCCCTTGAGCAGAATTGAACCCAGGACCCTTCAGCACTTAGGTCGGTGCTCTATCCACTGAGCCAAACCATCTAGGGCTTGACTGCTCTTGAAATGTCATATAAGTAAAATTATAAGGTATTTGTCTCTTTGTGAGACTTATTCCACTTGGCGTAATGTCCACAGGGTTTATTTATGTTGTAGCATGTGGTAAAATTCCCTTCTTCTTCTTTTTATTTTTTATTTTTTGTTAATCCTCACCTGACAATATTTTTCCATTGATTTTTAGAGATAGGGAGAGGGAGAGAAATATCAATGTGAGAGAGACACATCGATTGTTTGCCTCCTGCATACAGCCCAACCAGGGCCAGGATGGAACCTACAACCAAGGTATGTGCCCTCGACAGGAATCAAACCCAGGACCCTTCACTGAGCCAGACTAGGCCACAGCCAGAATTTCCTTCTTTTTAAGGCAGGGTAATATTCCATTTTACGTATACACCATATTTTGTTCGTCCATTTATCTCTCACTGAACACTTGGATTGTTTCCACTCTTGGCTCTCACAAATATTGCTGCTATGAACAAATATCTCTAAGATCCTGCTTCCAGTTTTTTGTTTTGTTTTGTTTTGTGTGGTTTTTTGTTTGTTTGTTGTTTGTTTTGGTATCTACTGCGAAGCCGATGGTTGGCTCTTAGGGCAGTTCTATTTTTAATTTTTTTGAGAAACTGTAGTACTGTTTTTCACAGCGGCCACACCATTTTACATCCCACCAATAATGCACAAGGGTTCCAGTCTCTCCCCATCCTTGCCGACACTTGCTATTCTCTGTCATTGTTTGTTTTCTAAAGCAGCCGTGTTCACGGGCGTGAGGTGGCATCTCCGTGTGGGTTTGATGTATCTCCCTGGTGACGGGGGATGGTGCCCATCATTCAGTGCTTTTGTTGGCCTTGCAGTTACTATTGTGTCCTCACCGAGGAACCACCTTTTCTCCAGACAGGGGCCTGGTGCCCTCCCTTACTCCTGGAAGTCTGTTTAAACACCACCTCCGCAGGAAGGCCTCTCCATAGCATTTGGCATGTTATAAGATTTATCT
This sequence comes from Lasiurus cinereus, assembly GCA_011751065.1. Classification (NCBI taxonomy): domain Eukaryota; kingdom Metazoa; phylum Chordata; class Mammalia; order Chiroptera; family Vespertilionidae; genus Lasiurus; species Lasiurus cinereus. The sequence continues at coordinate 18,189,908 of JAAGEH010000038.1, read as the reverse complement.
GGTTACCTTGTTTATTGTCTGTATATCTCTTCTCACTGGAAGATAAATTCCATATGGACAGGGGTATTTGTTGCTTTATATGCACAATCCCAGCAGAGAGCACAGTTTCTGACAGTTTTGCTCAGTAATGTGGGAGACATTTCATTGGTAGAGGAAGCCCAGATGTATGGATGAGTCAGAGCAAAAGTGAGACTTGAGCCACACAGAAAACTCTGCCTGCCATTGGAAAAACCTTCTCTTTCCATAACCATACAAGTTAAAGAATTCAAAGTTACCTGCTCCAAGAATTGGATTAGGGCTTCCCGATTACCCAGCCACTCGCGCTGTAATTCCTCTTCGCGGGGAAATTTGTCGCAACTCAGTTCCAGCGTGATCTCGAAACAGTTGGTGTGGAGATAATTAAAGTCTTGCATCCCTAAGGGAAAGAGCAGGGGCAGATTTGAACAACCAGTTTCCCACCCGACGGGCGAGTTGAACGCTCTTTAATCCCGGTCTCTCCAGACAAGAAGTACCTCGTGACTTTCTATTCTCTCTCTTGATATTCACTTCTTCCTCTGTAAATTCTTTCCCCAATTTCCCAGTTCACTTGCCTATTATTCCAGTTTTCTCTCTTCATAAGTGCCCATTTGTCATCTCTACCCTCAAGTACTTTTGTATTTAATGACTTAAATTCACTTCTTGCCCCTCTTAGCATGTCCAAAGTCTGCTTATTGGCTGTGCCTTAACATTAGACGAGGCACATATGTTGCTTTCTGGGGACAGGTTTCCGCTTTGGACTCTGATGTCCTCCAAACTCCAAACCTGGGAGGTTAGAAATGAGACAAATACCTTGCTTTCACAGCCCTCACCTGGAAAATAGTTACCAAGGAAAACACCCCTGAAAAAGCAGAAGGCAGCTGTATTTTTTCTCCATCAAAGCTGGCTTCTTCCTACCTTCTATATTATTCAATTGAATTATTTTAAAATACGTTTCTGATGATTAGAATGGTGTTTATACCACAAATTTCTTTGAGTTAAAAATTATCCATTTATACTCTGCTGGAAAACAGGTCCCCTACTGTGTGGGCACATAAGAAAACTCCTACATCTAATTTGCCAATTTAAGATGGAAATCCTACATTTTAGTTTTAAAATTCTGGCAACTGATGAAGCTTATACAGAAAATTGATTATTTAGTTGATTCAGCACATATTCATAGTACTTGACATTATCTTGTACTTTATTTGTTCTGTAATTGTTTTCAGTGTATATTTATTCTCCCTAATAAAATGATAGCTAATGTGTGCAAGCAGCTACTACAGGAGGCTGGAGAACAACTATAGCCTGTTCTATCACTTCTCTCTTAAAATTAAAATAAGAAGGTTGCATCTTCCAGCCGAATACAGATTGCTGGGCCTTAGCCCAGAGTTTCTGACTCAGTAGGTGTGAGGAGGGGCCCCCAAATTTGCATTTCTAACAAGTACCAAGGGATGCTGATGAGGCTGGTGCAGAGACCACACTGTTGGAACAATTATTTTAATGAAATCGATAATCTTGAAATGGTGCCAGCTTCATTTGGGCCATGATTCTCAATGCTTTCCCAAAGGATAGAAAGGGAAGAATGAGTATAATTTCAAAAGACATACTTGGTAAGTTATTTTTTGGGGAAAATCACCGATTGCTTTCCTAATGCAAACTAAAGAGAGTGAAGTTCAACAAAATCTTGCTTTGTATTCAAGTGAGTTTTCAGCCACTTTCCCAGTCTATGGTGACTCCCTAACCTTCCTCCTCCCCACTCTCCACAGGACCAACTATCAGCTTAGTCTTCACGAGTGAGCATTCTGCTACCTGGGCTCCCACCAGGTCAGATTTGAGCGGATAGGGAAAGACAACTGATTCCTAAAAGGTCCCAGCTTTGCCGAAACTGGTTTGGCTCAGTGGATAGAGCGTCCGCCTGTGGACTGAAAGGTCCCAGGTTTGATTCCAGTCAAGGGCATGTACCTTGGTTGCAGGCACATACCCAGTAGAGGGCATGCAGGAGACAGCTGATCGATATTGCTCTCTCATCCATGTTTCTAACTCTCTATCCCTTGCCCTTCCTCTCTGTAAAAATCAATAAAATATTTTTAAAAATAATAAAAAAATAAAAGGTCCCAGCTTCTTGCTTCAGCCTCTTCCCTATCTTTAGGTTCCTTATCTACCAAAGGTTCATAACCAGAGGTTCGGTCTCAACTCTGTGATGGAGAAGGCCCAGGGTGTAGAGACAGAAGTTGCTTGCTGGAAGTGTCTGCTGTATTTATCAATGACCAATGTCCAGGCAAACTCCCGATCCTGGGAGATGGGCAGGGAGGGTACAGAGCATATGCCAGAGGAAATGCCTGTGTTCAGTCCAGCTCCTCTCCTCACCTGTTGCTTTGTGAGGCATGACTCTATGCGAGTTAGAAAAAGCCTAACATTTGTAAGTCAGGTATTTCCAAATGCTTTATGTGCATTACTTTATCTAATACTCATATCAAAATTATGAGGCAAAAATTGTTATTCTTAATGTACAGATAAGGAAACCAAAGCCCAGAGAGGTTAAATAATTAGCCTGAAGCCACATAACGGTAAATGGGCAAGCTGGGTGTCAACCCAATGTGTCGTTGAAGCCCACATTTTAACCACTTGACTATATTATGCTCCAATATTCTGTGTAAACCACCAGATTTAAAAAGGCCACAAGGTGTCCTTGCCTTCATTTTAAGAAGCCATGAAATGCTAACTTAAGATGCTGCCATTTTTATATCTGTGCTCCCAATGCAAAATTCTGTAGTATTCCTGTCACTTCTCTGAGAAAAAAAAAAAAATGATAGCCCTGGCCAGTTTTCTCAGTGGTTAAAACATCGGCCTAAGGATCAAAGGGTCTCAAGTTCCATTCCCAGTCAAGGGTACATACCTCCACTGCAGGTTTGATCCCAGGCCCCAGTTGGGGTGCGAGCAGGAGGCAACCAGTTGATGTGTCTCTCACACATCGATGTTTCTCTCTCTCTCTCTCTCTCTCTCTCCCCCCCCCAGTTATCTCTATCTCTCTCTCCCTATTTATCTCTATCTCTCTCTCCCTCTCTCCCCTCCACTTTCTCTAAAGATCAGTGGAGATAAAACTGGTTTGGCTCAGTGGATAGAGTGTCGGTCTGTGGACTGAAAGGTCCTGGGTTCGATTCCGGTCAGGGGCATGTCTCTTGGTTGCGGGTGCATCCCCAGTAGGGGGTGTGCAGGAGGCGGCTGATTGATGTCTCTCATCGATGTTTCTAACTCTATCCCTATCCCTTCCTCTCTGTAAAAAAATCAGTAAAATATATTTTTAAAAAATAAAGATCAATGGAAAAAATATGCTCAGGTGAGGATTCTATACATAAGGCAATTCAGAAGGAGAAATGAGCCCCACCCTCCTTCAGCTTGAAGCACGGCTGTAACCAGGCCTCCCCTTACCCTTGCTGAGAGAATACCAGGAAGCCCCATTGGTGATGCCATCCGGGAAGTAATCCCCACAGTTCCAACCATGGTGCATCCATCCATGTGCATAGGAGTAGACCTTGGCCAGCTGTAAGGAAAGTGGGCAGAAATGACCTTGAGTGTCCCCCACTCACATTGCGATGTTCATACTTAGAAGTTGTGTAAAGCCAAGAAACCCCAGGTATAAACTTCTGATTATTTGCTTTAGTGAAAGAAAATACCAGCCAAGATAGAAATGGTATGTGTGAGTGTGTGTAAAGTGGATTATAGTTAAGCAACCTGAAATCTGATTTCTCCACTACCTTGGGACTAAGTATCTCCAAGTGTAAAATGAGGGGTGGCACTAGATGACATATAAGTTTCCTTCTATGTGTACAATTCCTTTTTTTTAAAATTAATTATTTTTATATTTTAAAATTTATTTTTCAATTACAGTTGACATACAATATTATATTTCAGATGTACAACATAATGATTAGACATTTCTATACCTTTTGAACTATCACCCTGGGAAGTCTAGTACCCACCTGACACATACATAGTTATCACAATACTAGAGGCCTGGTGCACATAATTCGTGCATGGGTAGGTGATCAGGACCGATTTAGGGGCGATCAGGGACCCACCTACTGGTACCCACCTTGGCTGGCCATTGCCACTGGTCAGGGCCTGCAGGCTGGGACAACTCCTATGTTGAGTGTCTGCCCCCTGGTGGTCAGTGCACATCACAGCGACTGGTTATTCCACCGTTTGATCGATTTGCACATTAGGCTTTTATTATATAGGATTACTGACTATATTCCCTATGCTGTACTTTACATTCCTGTGACTATTTTCATAACTGACAGTTTGTACTCCTTAATCCATTTCTAGGTGTTCCATTTTCTAGCTGAGTTTTGTAAAAGAAAGAAGCAAGTAAGATAGGACACTGTCAGGAAAAAACTGTTTTGAGGGTGAATTGTATGTTAAGAAAGGAATATATTTAGAATCTCTATTAATTCCCTTTCATTACTATATTCTATCAGTGAAAAAAACGTGACATACTGGCTTTGTAGAGCAAAAACTGGTATTATTCTCTATGTAATTCATTAATTGATGAATTAATAATTAATGTTATAATTATAGTAATACATATTATTAAGTTATATAAGCTGTTATTAATAATATATTAATTATAAAATCATCTTAATTTTATTATATTGCTATTTTTTAACTATGTGCATAGCCCATTTTTCATTAATATAGCCCTACTATCATGACATTGCAAATTAGAGCCCCCCAAATTCACACTTAATGGCACTCACTTGCCACCAGTACTATTAGTCTTTGGGCACATTTCTTGCTTGTCATTAGCTTAAGTACTTTTTTTACTGTGGTAATTGTACTATAAACTTTCCTATATACTTATTTTATTCATGACCCTTTGGCTTATCCCTCAAAACAAAATGCAGTTTTCTGGACTGTAAGCTCCCAATGAGCAAGCGGTGCTGTCCGTTATTTCCTGTGGTCTGTCCCTAACAAGGCCCTGTGTTACTGACTTGACCTGGATTCTCTCCTGAGTCCCAAGTTCCCAGCCAGACAAGCCACCATTCTGCATACCTTCTGGAAAAGCTTGTCATCGGGTGTGGGGGTATTGGCAGTGCGGCGGTAACCCCGGAACCGATGCTCCAGGGACTTGTCATACGGGTAATTGGCCACCACTGCCCCTCCATGGAGATTGGCTGAAAGGACAAAGTTGAGGGAGCGTATCCACTGGATTACGGCCCGAGTCTCAGGTTCCACCTGAGGGGAGATGAGAGACATTTGAATAAGTTTGTCAGTAAATGGCCTGAGGAGATAGCATGTCCAAATAAGACAGGTCCTACCAGGTATGAGAAGTACAGGTGGGGAGATTTTGACCTTTTGCATGATGGTTTTAAAAAATTAAGTGGATGGCCCTCGTCAGGTAACTCAGTTGGTGAGAGTGTTGTCTCATACACCAAGGTGGCAGGTCCAATCTCTGATCAGGGCACACATAAGAAGCAACCAATAAATGCATAAGCAAGTGGACAACAAACCAATGTTTTTTCTCTCTATCTCCCCTCCCTTCTCTGTAAATAACAATAATTAAAAGAATATTATCTTAAAAATTCATTGATGGAACCCTTTTTTCAAAATGAAATCTTATATGGAATCCTAATATATAAAACAGATAAAAACGAGAGCATTTAGGGCAATGAAACCATTTTGTATGATACATGTGGCCAAACCCATCGAATGTAGCACATGAAGAGTGAACACTAATGTAAATTATGGACTTTGTGTAATAACGATGAGTCAAAGCAGGCTCATCACTTGTAATAAATGCATCAAGCTTGACCTCTCCCTGCCCCCTAGGGAAGCGACCTCCAACTTACCCACTGCTCCAGTAGCTTCTTAGGCGCCTTTGTAGAAACTTAGGGCTCTGGTAAATAAACGTGGAAAACCCATACTGGGTTTACAGTAATGGTTTCCAACCTCCTTCTTCGCCGAACACATCTACTATGATGTTGACATGGCCATACCCCGATTTTATGGATCAGCATAGTGTAATAGGGGCCAGGCTGGGCTAAGAAGTAAAATCTCACCCTACTGATTGCATATTATGGTGCTAATGAGTGATGGTATTCCAAGGAAAGCCACTGGACTTGTAGTACAAGTAAATAATTTACATCTTCACTGTTCTTCCTCCCCTCAGGGTGGATGTGCTTAGGGTTATGTGGTGTTAATGTGTCTCAGGAGCAGGCCCGACAGCAGGATGAAACCATTCACATCACCAGGGGTGACGTGACAGGCCTACTGGGGAGAAATGATGGGACCATCCAATGGGATCCTCTCACTAAAGAGTAGGGAAATGAGAGTGCAGTAAAGTAGTCAATGCTCATATAGAAAGGGAAGAGGAAAACTATGCATAAGAGCAAGATTCTGAATTTCTTTCTATAGCTCATTGTTGATGAGCATACAGTCCACATGTAAGAGAGATTTCTCTATAGAAAGCTAGAGTTCTGCCAAAACTAGTTTGGCTCAGTGGATAGAGCATCGGTCTGCGGACTGAAAGGTCCCAGGTTCGATTCTGGTTAAGGGCATGTACCTTGGTTGCGGGTACATCCCCAATAGGAGGTGTGCAGGAGGCGGCTGATCAATGTCTCTCTCATGATGTTTCTAACTCTCTATTCCTCTCCCTTCCTCTCTGTAAAAAAAATAAATAAAATATTTTTTAAAAAGAATCAATAAAATATATGTAAAAAAAAGAAAGTAAGAAAGAAAGCTAGAGTTCTGTGTCAACAGTACAGTGCAGTAGAAAGAATGTTGGATGAGGAGTGGGAAGACCTGGGTTTTAAACCTGATTCCATCAATTATAGCTGCATGAATTGAAATTATTTTTTTTCTATAAGCATAAAATCTATAAAACAGAGATAGATAACACTGATAGATGCACTCGCCACACAGTGTGGCGATGATCAACTGAAATAATTTTATAAAATACTGTGCAGCTGTATGATACTGCTTCCACTTCCCTCACTACCATGGCCACCAACATCAAACATTTTGGGAGCAGGTGCCCCCTGAAGGTCCCTATGCTGGGGGAGGGAATAAATACAAAGAGGCAGTTACTACCACTCTGGCCATGGAGTTGAGCTGATGCCTAATTCTTGCCTCTTTAGTTGATGTGAAGATTTCCAGAAGAAATTCCAGATGTTGGTTTACCTGCTTCTGTATGTAAATTTCTCCCCATACCTGGCTTTTCCAGTTGTCTGGAAGGGGCAAGTGGTGGTTGGGGCCTCCGTACTTCTCATTGTAATAGATGTAGGTATTGAGGTCGGGGAAGTTGCGGTTCAGGTCCACTCCATTTGCATTGTTTCTGCCAAGCAGATATCCAGAAGCATCCGGGCCCTAGTGGGGAAATGGAGAGAGGGAAAATGAAGGTTTCAGACTGAATCCTATATTTGAAGAACCCCTATTGAAAAACAAAATAAACAAAACAAAACAAAAAAACAGCTTTACTGAGATAAAACTTATGTACCATAAAAGTCACCCATTTGAAGTATACAATTCAATCAATTTTAGGATGTTGACAGGGTGTACAACCATCACTGCAATCTAATTTGAGAACATTCTTATTACCCTAAAAAAAAAACACCTCATGCTCTTTTACCATCACTCTGCATTTTTACTCCAACCCTTATAGATGTGCCTTTTCTGGATATTTCACATATGTGAGATCATACAGTGGTGTTTGGCTTTTTTCACTAGACAATGTTTTTCAGGTTCCTTCATGTTGTAACATGTATTAGTACTTCGTTACTTTTTATTGGTGAACTAAAGGTCCAGTGCACGAAATTCTGCACTAGTAGGGTTCCTAGTGGCTGCCGGCTGCCGGCCAGGGCCTCTGGTCGAACTCCTGGTCAAACTCCTGGTCGAGGGGACAATGTGCCTACTATGCTTTTCTTATATAGGATAGCTCCATTATATTTAACACATTTTGTTTACCCATTCACCAGCTAATAGACTGTATTAGTTGTCTGGGGTTGCTATAACAAATTATCACAAATTAGGTGACTTATAGCAACAGAAATATGTTCTTCCACAATTCTGGAGGCTAGAAATTTGAAATCTGGCCATGCTTGCTAAAGGTTCAGGGGATGATCCTTCTTTGTCTCTTTTAGCTTCTAGTGGCTGCTAGCAACCCTTGCTGTTCCCTAACTTATAGATGAATCACTCCAATTCCTGCTTCCATCTTCGTATAGCCTTCTCCCCCATCTGTTTGTGTCTCTGTATACATTTCTTCTTTTTTTAAAAACTGTTTTTGTTGATTTTTCTTTTTTAGAGAAAGAGAGAGAAGGGGAGAGAGAGAAGGGAGAAAGAGATAGAAACATTGATGAGAAAGAAAAACATAGATTGGCCTCCTCCTGTACCTTCCCTACTGGGGATCGACCCTGAAACAGGGCATATGCTCTGACCTGGAACCCAGGTGACCTCTTGGTACATGGGGTGCATGTGTCGATGCTCAACCACTGAGCAACACTAGCCAGGCAAATTTCTTTCTTCTTATAAGACCAAGGGGCATATTTGATGTAGGGTCCACTCTAATCCAGTATGACTTTATCTTAAAGTGATTACATATGCAAAATCTTTATCTATTTATAGAAAAGCCTAAGCAACTGCTACGACTGAATGGCGGGTGGGCCAGTCACTGTGATATGCACTGACCACCAGGGAGCAGACACTCAGTGCAGGAGCTGCCCCTGGTGGTTAGTACGCTTCCACAGCCAGTCTCCCATGGCCAGCCAACTTTCCCCAGTTACCCCCCCTCTCTTGGCTGGCAAACCTCCCATGGTCCCTCTCCCCATCCAGCAGGCCCTGTCTGGCAGCCAGCCGGGCCCCAATCGGGACTGGAGGAGATGGCCCCCATAGACCCTGATCGCCTGCCAGGCCTAGGGACCCCAGCTATGCATAAGTTTTGTGCACCGGGTCTCTAGTTTTCAAATAAGATCACATTTAGATTCCAGGTAGACATGAATTTGGGGGGATACTTTTTCAGCCAGTACATGGACATTTGGGTTGTTTCCACTTTGGGGCTATCATGAATAATGCTGCTATGGACACTCATAACAATTCTTTGTGTGGATCTGTTTTCATCTCTCTTGGGCAGATACCTAGTGAAACTGCTGGGTCATATGGTAAATCTATATTTAACTTTTGCAGAAATAACTAAATTGTTTTTTAAACTGGCTGTGCCAGGAAAACCCCACCATCACTTTTAAAAGTTAGTATACTTGCTTATCTTTCTTCTGAGTAATATCAACCTCATGCTTACACTTCAGATTTTATCACTTATTTGGTCGTGTATTCATGCATTCATTCATCCATCCATCCATCTAGTTAACCAACACTTACTTAAGTCCATCTCTGATAGACACTGCGGAAAGATAATGAGACATGATTTTAACATTCTAAGAATTCACAGTATATGTGGGGAGTCAGGTGTTTATATAAATAACCACAATAAACTCCATGTAATGTTTTGGGTGGCCTTGGAGAAGGGGAATACCGTCCACTGAGCTCTGCTGACTGAGAGAAGAGCCCCATGGGGTGGCTATTCCTAGAAGTAAGGTGAATGGTTCAGTGCCGGGCAGCTAAAACCTCACAAAGGTACTACCAGTTTCCCATCTTTCCAAGAAATCTATTTTTCACAGATTTCTTCATTTTCATGGCACGCTGCTTATATTTTATCCTTAGATCTCATTGAGAACATAATGTTTTTTGAAGTTCTCTTACATTTCCTATATCAATTTCATCCAGTGAAAAACACTTCATCTGATTTTTTTCAGTTTGGAGTTTGATTTTTCACTTCATGAGATCATGATTTTTTTTTCTTATGCCTCTAGGGGTTTTCCACTACTTTTCTATTAGTATCAACTAGCTCCTACCTGTTTATATTAACAGCTATGTTAATTTCCCTCTCCGTGTTGCTGCTCACACGGGGCCATTGGCTAAGCAGGCAGGTAAGGAATCCCTTTCACAGAAGGTTCCCATAAACAGGGCTGGAGGCAGATTAGTTTCCTGTTATGGCTGTAACAACTTGTCACCACCAGTTTAGTGGCTTCAAACAGCACAAGTTCATTATATTTGGGGTTTGGGAGAGAAGACTGAAATGGGTCTTACAGGACTAAAACCAGGGCTGGATCTTCCGCAGGCACTAGGGCAGTGGTTCTCAACCTTCCTAATGCCGCGACCCTTTAAGACAGCTCCTCATGTGGTGGTGACCCCCAACCATAAAATTATTTCCGTTGCTACTTCATAACTGTAATTTTGCTACTGTTATGAACTGTAATGTAAATATCTGATATGCAGGATGTATTTTCATTGTTACAAATTGAACATAATTAAAGCATAGTGATTAATCACAAAAACAATATGTAATTATATATTGTGAAATATTTATTTCTAATTACAAATAAATGAAATTTTGTCTTGAATCGTGGTGTAGCATGGGTAACAGTCTTCATATGACAACAGTAAACCACATTGCTACATTTTGCTACACCGAGGAGCAGTGTGTTGGTTCCTAAGACCATGGGAAATAGGTGTTTTCCGCTGGTCTTAGGCGACCCCTGTGAAAGAGTCGTTTGACCCCCAAAGGGGTCTCGACCCACAGGTTGAGAACCACTGCGCTAGGGGAATCTGTCCCAGCACCCAGAGGCCACCGCAGTCCTGGGCTCATGATCCCTCCTTCCACCTTCAAAGGCAGCAGCATGACATCCTCAGATCTCTGACTCTGACCTTCTGCCTCCTTCTTCCTCACCCAAAGGAGCTGTGGTGGAAGGCACTGGGCCCACCCAAGTGACCCAGGATATTAAGGTCAGTTGGTTAGCGACCTTTACTCCATCTGCAACTTTATCCCCCCTTGCCAGGTAACATAACATACTCCCAGGTTCCTGGGATTAGGACCTGGGCATTTTGGAGGGAGTGGAGGGGGCATTACTCTGCCTTCCCAAAGCTGGCTTTTTTTTTTTTTTTAATATATTTTATTGATTTTTTTTTACAGAGAGGAAGGGAGAGAGATAGAGAGTTAGAAACATCAATGAGAGAGAAACATCAATCAGCTGCCTCCTGCACGCCCCCAACTGGGGATGTGTCCGCAACCAAGTTACATGCCCTTGACCAGAATCGAACCCGGGACCCTTCAGTCCGTAAGCCAACGCTCTATCCACTGAGCCAAACTGGTTTCGGCCAAAGCTGGCTTTTTAAAAAAATTTTTTAAAATTGATTTCAGAGAGGAAGGGAGAGGGAGAGAGATATAGAAACATCAATGATGAGAATCATTGATTGGCTGCCTCCTGCACGCTCCCTACTGGGGATCGAACCTGCAACCCAGGAATCGAACCCGGGACCCTTCAATCTGAAGGCTGATGCTCTATCCACCGAGTCAATCGGCTAGGGCCAATGCTAGCTTTAAAGTTTGGTCGCCAGGCTGGTCTCCCATGCAGACAGGTTTCTTCTGGGTATGGCAGGAAACTCTGAGAGTGTGGTAACCTGGGGGGTTCTCTTTGGATTCAGGTTCAAGCTCTGCTCCTTCTGAACAAGTGCACAGCAGGCAAGCAAACGGGACTGGCTCCTTAATGATACCTATAGGGGCCAGAGAGCTGGCGGGGGTTTTCCCCACTTCCTCCCACCCCCACTTCATCTCACAAAACATGTGGGCCGTGAAGAGTCAAGAGAAGGAGAGCAGGCAGGCTGAGGCGCCACCCTATTCAGGTCGCTAAACAACTGACCTTAATATCCTGAATCACTATATCTATTTTACAATATCCCTCCCCAACTCTTTCAAAATTTTCTGCTCTTTTTGGGAACTCAAGTCTCGAGGCACCGCTCTGATTTCCAGCAAAGGGAAAAGGTTTTGCTTTTTCATTTGTTATATCATACCAGCAGGAAGTTGAGGGATGGCAAAGGTCAAATTTGTGTTGAGCTCGATATCTTGGCTTCATTCCCCATGCTGTCTCTGCTCCCCCTCCAGCCCCACCCTGCTGAAAATATTCTTGCCCATGAAAGGACAGGTACTGTGCGGTTCTACGTGTATGGCTCAGCATGGTCTGATTCATGGAATCAGAGTGGGGGGGGGCTGCCAGGGCTTGCGGTAGGGAGGGGGGAGTGGGCACTTCTCAACAATGGGTAGCACGTTTTGATGAAGTGGAGGGGAAGTGCTGGGGGCCTGCTGCACAGCATTGACCCTGTAGTTAACAGCACTGTTTGTACACCCAAAACTTTGTTAAGAGTGTAGATCTCATCTTGAGTTCTCACACTAAAGTAAAATAAAATAAATTTAATAAAGCAGGGAATTCTAGTTTTTAAAATGAAAAGTATTTTCAAGACTGCCCCAAATAAACATATATTTTAATTTAAAAAAAACTTTACACCTTAACCCCCTCCCCCAAAACAAAGCAGGAACGTATTCATTGTGTAAGGCAGGTGTCTGGCTTCACCCTTGAATATTCCAATTCATTGTGGGGAGGGGGTGGACTCTGTATCTCAAAATATTTACTTATAACGGTAATGAACAGCTGCAAAAGAATTGCCACTGCAAAGTTAGGCACACTGACATTTTGAATTTATGTTCCTAAAGTAAAAACCCATAGACATTTTTTTCTTCTCTCTCCCCTGCAAATGAAACTCTAAAATAAAGAATTGAAAAGCTGAATACTACACTAGTAGAGGGAAAAAAACTACAGAAATAAAGAATGAAGAATCTAAAATTAACTCCTCACTTCCTAGTTCTGGGAGAAGCTTGATCTCTCTGCTATCCTTCCCCCGTCTTCCCAACCCCAATGCAAATGTGCCTTGAAGGAGGAAGCAGAGCAGTTAGGGTTCGAAGCTAGACGTTCAGGGAAGGAGGTCTATTTTGCAATATCCCTTCATGCCTGCAGAGTATTTTCCAGTTTACAAAGTGTCCTCACAAATATTGCCTCATTGACCTTCCCGATAAAACCAGGAGGTCAGCGTGGTCTGCGTGGCTCAGTTGGTGGAGCGTGGATCTATGAACCAAGAGGTCACGGTCAGGGCACATGCCCGGGTTGCAGGCTCAGTCCCCAGTGTGGGGCGTGCAGGAGGCAGCCAATCATTGATGTTTATCTCTCTGTCCCTTTCCCTTCCTCTTTGAAATCAATAACAATATAAAAGGAAAAGAAAAAAACATAGGAGGTCAGCTGGAAAGGTGTTGAAGAAACTGAAAATCAGAGAGGCCACATTCCCTGAAAGGGTTTTACAGCCCTGAACCCAAATCATCATCTTTTATTATAAATTTCTATTCTCTCTCTATTACACAGTGGCACCCAGAGGACACATTGTCTACTGGCTTTCACTGTCTCCCCAAAGATGGCTCTATTCTCTGCACAGCGCGGTACCGGTACCTGGGCGGCCGCCACCTCGTAGCCATCGGGGTTCATGGACGGCATGATGTGAATGCGCGTGTCCTGGACCAGCCGCAGGATGCGCGGGTTCGCGTTCCGGAACTCCTCGCACAGGAACTCCGACAGCTGCAGCAGCAGCTCGCGGCCCAGCACCTCGTTGCCGTGCATGTTCCCCACGTACTTGACTTCGGGTTCCACTGCAAGCGCGAGAAAGACACGCGGGACGATCAGAGGTGGGGGACGTTTGCAAGTGCCGTGGACCCCCTCACTTTGCAAAGGGACCTTTCCTCCTCTTCTCCATCAGCGAATCAGAGAAAAATCCCACGCTTCGGTGGGGTGTTTTCCGGTGATCCCTCAGCCCCTTTAACACACGGCCATCCCAAACGCTACAAGAATCCATGCCACGGGTAATAATGACCACCATGTATGGACTCCCTGCCGTGTGCTAGACATTTGTGCTCACCACTACTACTCTTCACCTTGCAAAGGGGTCATTGTTAGCCTCGCGATGAGGATCCCGGGAGGCGTGAGGTTAGTAACTTGTCTGAAGTCACCTAGCTAGTTAATCTGACAGAGGCCCAAGCCCAGGGAGCACTTACAGTAGCTCCATGCTTCTCGGAGACAAGGCAGTGTTTGCCCAAGACCTGCTCACATAGAATGTTCTCGATTATACTACTAATCTTCTTAGTGGCTACATTAACTGCTCAGTTTAAGCAAGAGCCGAGGTCGGGGAAAAGAGCTGCTAGAACCACTTAAAGAAAATAACTCTTGCCCCTTTTCAAAGGAAAGAGAAAAGCTATGGCCGAGTGATTATCTTCCTCCCTCTATGATTTCGCTCCCACCCATCTTCCTGTCTCTGCGGTTTTTCTGATTCTGGACCTCTTCATCTCTTTTATTTCCAAATCCCCCTCAACATCCTGGTAAGCTCTGGGAAGTCATCCTGGGCTCTCTCCGCTGTGAGTGAACTCACTGCTGAACCACCCTTTTTATTGATTTCAGAGAGGAAGGGAGAGGAAGAGGGAGATAGAAACATCAATGATGAAAGGGAATCACTGACTGGCTGCTTCCTGCATGCCCCTACTGGGGACTGAGCCCACAACCTGGCATGTGCCCTTGGCCAGAATCAAACCTGGGACCCTTGAGTCCACAGGCCGACGCTCTATACACTGAGCCAAACCAACTAAGGCTGAATTTCCCTTTTATGGTGTTTACCACTTTCTCCTCTACTCTGAGTTTTATCTAATTTTGCATAGGTCCTATTTTCTTCACTGGACTTGGCCTTTCCAATATATATACATTTAAACAAATATTTTAGGGCATTTATCTTAGTGTACCTACAGCAGTCTCTCCCCCCCCCCAAATATCTATAACCCACAAGGATCATGTAGTAAATTTTCCATAATGTGTAGTCTTCAATCTTAGTGCATTTCTTTAATCTTAGATTATGTCTTTCTTACTTTTCTTAGTGTTAAAATATCCCTTCTTTTAAGAAAGGATGGTGATAGCAGATGACAGGCAGTATCTTCAACACCCTTGTTCAGTAAAATAAAATTTGGGAAATATATTTTAGTCTCCTCCAATCTCTCTTATTTATTTTAAAAAATTTTTAACTTCTTTGAAATCTAAAAGTGGGCAACTACTGACCTATAGAAAGCAGCAGAGTGCTTTGCACTTAGTAAGTGCTCATTGTCAAATTCTTTTGTCTCTACTTGCCATATAGTATGCGGAATGTGACCATTTATAAAGACCACTGCTATCATTTTGGTTTAAGTCCCTGCACGCTCCCACCTGGATTATTACACTAAATCTCCTACTTGAACTCCTTGCATCTGCCCAGCCCCATTAAAGTGCATGCCCCTGGGTCAAAGTTCTGCAGACTTTTATTATAAAGAGCCAGATAGTAAATACTTTGGCTTTGTGAACTCTATAGTCTATGTCACAGCTACTCAACTCTTGCAGTCCTAGACAGTACAAAAACAAATAGGCGAGGCTGTGTTTCAAAGAACCTTTATTTACCCAAACAGGTAACTGCTCTGAGTGATCTTTACGTTTTCTAAGTCAGACCTTGTCACTCTTCTGCTTAAAACCCTTCAGTGGCTTCTGGCTTTGCTCAAAGGAAAAGGAAAAGCCAAAATCTTGACAAAAGCCTGTTAGGGACCTACCAGTCTCCTCCTGTTGGGCTTCCCTGACCTTCCTGCTCCCACCTGTCTCCTGCTCTCTCTGCTGCAGCCGAGGGCCTTCCTTGCTGTTCCTCACACGTGCCAAGCTCCTGCCCTCCTCTGCCCACAGTGTTTTCCTTCCCAAGACCAGTTTGAGGACACACTGAAATACCACCTTGACAACGAAGCTTTTTCTAAATAGCACTGACCTTTCCCCTACTCTATCCATAATACTAAGTAACATTCTTTATCTCGCTTTCCTGGTTTATTTTTTTCTTCAGCACTTATTTTTATCCAATACTATATATATATATATAGTTACTCATCTATTGCCAGTCTTACCTTACAGAATTAAGGCCCTGAGAGAAGTGTCTTCATTTAATTTTCTGTTGTATATTCAGAATTTACAAACATGCTTGCATATAGTAGTAATCAGTAATATTTGCGGAATGAATAACAAATAAATGAAAGGAACGAGTGGATGAAAAGCTAAGTTACAGGTATCAGAGAAAAGAAGGACCAAAATGAAAAAGCCTGAAGGAAGGCTTGAATGCTAGAAAGCAGAGGGGCATCCAGAAGAGGGCGTGGAGTAAGGAGGGGCTAACTCCACAATGTCCCTTAGCACCTACAGCTTCCACAGTGAGCACACAACACGAGTCAAAGCAGGTGCTTGCTATGTAAGTGAGGCTTCAAAGCAAGGCCCTCATCCTCACTTAATCATCCTCTCTTGCCTTCCTTTAGCCACCTCCCACCACCCTCCCTCCCCTCCCCATTGGCCACGTGATATTCTGAAGCGGCCTGGGACAGAATCCACCTGTGTGCGGCTGTCATTGACGGCCTTTAAGCAGAGAGGGGGGGGGAGGGAGGAGGAGGTGAGATGATTGTATCAGTGTTTAGGAAAATGATTCTGGCCTCTGTGCTAACTGGAAGGCTCAGAGTGGTGGCAGTTAGGAGTTGGGAGGTCAGCTAGGAGCGTAGTATAATTGCTCAGGCGGGTTGGGATGAAGTTTGGGCTAGGGTGGAGGGTGTGGAAGTGGAGCAGAAGAGAGCTTTGAGGGGGACAGAATGAAGGAGGAACCGACAGAACTTGAATGTCACAGCTGTTAGAAGCAGAGCCCTGAGCAATGAGAAAACACTCAAACGTCCATCGATACACGAACGGTCAGATACAGCCATGCGACGGAATGTCAGACAGCCAACGTGGTGACGCAGATGTACAGTTACAGACACGGAGGCCAGTCCCGGGAGGCTATGCCGGGAGAAATGCAGTCGCAGTCTAACTCCACTTCCTAAAACAGACCGTGGAAGGGGCTTTGACCTGCGCAGAGACGAAGTCTGCAAGGACATACGTCAGTGTGTTAGCACTGTCAGCTGTGAGTGAGTGGTGGGATTACGCCTGAGTGCTTTTCCCTTCTTTCATTCCCAAGTGTAACCCAAACCTCACTTGCTTTGATAATAGAAACAAACTAACGACAACCACGAATGCAATGAATTAAAAAACTCATCCCCCAGACCTCAAAACCCTCCCCAGGAGACCATAGTCCATCTCACCATCCTTCCCCAAAGAAATATCCCTAAACCCTCCTCAGTTTCCCGGCAGAATTAGAAGGGCTTATGTCTCTTGAGGCGTTGGATAGAGGATGACAGAGTCACAAAGGGGGAGGGGGCAATAGGGAGAAGGGGAAGGGGCAGGATGGGGGATGGGAGCAGGGAAGAAGGTCCTGAGCAGCTAGAACCTAAAAAAAAAAGAGGAACCGCCTGGAGCCTGAGTTGAGAGTGCAGCCCCAGCCAGAGGTGGCGGCCGCCCGAGGGCCACAGCAGGGAGAGCGCTCGGCACCCAGCGGCGGAGGGAGAGGCGCCCTTTGGTGGATGGAGGGGTCCAGGACCCCCGCCCTCTCCACACACACACCCCCATCCCCCCAGGACTGGTTGTGTTAAGGCCGGGTTCTGCCCTCGACACTCCCAGGGCGGCTCGGGGCTTACGGGGCTCGTGGATGCCGGGGTAGTCGCTGAATTCCAGCACGTAGAGGTGCCTGCCCTTCACGCTGCGCCCCACGCTGTACACGCGCGTGATGTAGGGGCACTCGTTGTGCACCTTGTACAGCGTCCGCACGAGGTCGTCGTAGCGGCGGTGGCGGAAGGTCACGGGGGCCGCCAGCGCCAGGAGCGGCAGGAGGCGCAGGCAGGCGGAGAGCGGGCCTGACATCCCGCCGCCGGGCTGCTCCCGAGGGGGGCCCCCGGAGAGGAGCCTCGCCGCGCTCCCCGAACCTGCCCGCCGCACCGGTCCGGACCCCGGGGGCCGGGAACCAGCAGCGCGGCCCGCGTCCCGGCGGCGGCGGCGGCAGCGGGCGCACGGGGGGTGCCCGCACCTGGAGCGAGGAGGTGGCGCGCGCCGGGCACAGCGGGCAATTATTTCGGTGGCTCCGGGGTAGTCACCTCTCCTCCCCCTTCTCGCCGCCGCCGCCCCGAACGCAGGAAAACCCTTGGAAGGGCTGCGGCGGCACGGCGGTGGTTCCGCTGATTCTGGTTTACTGATTAACTGCCCTGGAAACCGCTCCGATAAATAGCGCCTTATAACCCTTTGGCTCCCAGAGAGCTGGGGGAGACGCGGACGATGCTTGTTCCCCAGCGCTATAATCTGATGTTATCGTTTAATTTAAACAATGGGTTTCAGAGAGGAAGGGAGAGGGAGAGAGAGAGAGAGAAACGTCCAGGATGAGAGAGACATCACGGAGGAGCCGCCGCCCGCACGCCCCTCAGGGGACAGGGAGCCTCTGCCATCTGGGCAGGTGCCCTGACTAGGGATCCAGCGTGACCTCCTGGTGGCTCATCGCCTCCTGGTTCAGCGGTGGCCGCTCAGCTGCCGCCTGTGTTATACTTTAAAGAAGGGCAGTGAAGGAGAGCTCGCTGTCCCTCCCCACCCATCACCCAGGCACTGCTGCCGGACCATCTTTCCGAAGCACAGCTCTGCCTGGTCCCTTTCCTACCCCCAAAACCTTGTCACAGACACCACTGAAAAAATGAAAAGATAAGCCACAGGGTGGAAGTAAATAGTTTTATTTTTTTTATTTTTTTAAAATACATTTTATTGATTTTTTTACAGAGTGGAAAGGAGAGGAATAGAGAGGAACATCCATCAGCTGCCTCCTGCACAACCCCTATAGGGAGGACGTACCTGCAACCAAGGTACACGCCCCTGACTGGAATCCAACCTGGGACCCCTCAGTCCGCAGTCTGATGCTCTATCCACTGAGCCAAACCGGTCAGGGTGGAAGTAAACAGTTTTAAGCCACATATCTGCTAACATATTCAGAATAGAAGGCTGCTCACCCCGAATTCTCTGGCCTGCAGACTCATTCCTACCCGGGGCCTGGGAATTTTCTGAAAGCCCAACACCATCCTCACCTGATCTCTCACCTCCCCCACTCTACTCCGCAGCGACTGACAAAAACAACCAAAGTCCCTAGAATACTCCGAGACCTCTTACAACACAATATTAAAACAACCCAAGTTAAACGCAAGTAGAAGATTTGAATAGACATTTTATTAAAGTAGAGATATGAACAGCTAATAAGCACATTTAAAGATGTTCAACATCACTGGCCATTAAGAAAATGCAAGTGAAAACCATTTCAGATCCACTAGAACGGCTACAATAAAAAAAGACACAGTAACAAGTGTTGGCGAGGATAGGAAGACACTAGAATCCACATACAGTCAGTTGTGAGTATACAAAACAGTTCGTTCTTGTGTTTTTATTTGTTAATTATTTTATTATTTATCTCTCTCCCTTCCTCTTTGTAAAAAAAAAAAAATCAATAAAATGGCGGCTGATGGATGTCTCTCTCTCATCAATGTTTCTGACTTTCTATCCCTCTCCCTTCCTTTCTGTGAAAAATCAATAAAAATATATTTTTTTAAAAAAAAGAGGGGTATTGGGGAAAAGAGGCGACCTGACATTGGAAAGATCATAAACATGGGTCCTGAGGGCCTTGGTGAGGGAGAGAAGTTTGGACTTAACTAAGGATAATGGAGAACCCATAAAGAATCTCAACAGTGGCCGAAATCTGTTTGGCTCAGTGGATAGAATGTCGGCCAGTGGACTGAAAGGTCCCAGGTTCGATTCAAAGGGCATGTACCTTGGTTGCAGGCACATCCCCAGTGGAGGGAGTGCAGGAGGCAGCTGATAGATGTTTCTCTCTCATCGATGTTTCTAACTCTCTATCCCTCTCCCTTCCCCTCTGTAAAAAATCAATAAAATATATATATTTTTAAAGAGAATCTGAACAGTGGAAGCAAGGGGCAAGTTGACACGATGTGATTGGCTGTGGCTGGCGTTGAAGGAAGACCATGCTGGCTACAGTGTGACCTGTGCAGAGGGAGGGGGTTGAACCCAGGCAGGAAGTCAGATCCAGGTAAGGATGAATGAGTGCGGGACTGAGGTTCTGGCAGTGGAGGCGAAAAACAAGGGGCAGTTAGTTAAGAGGACCCGCAAGAGTGGAAACTGAGGGGGCTTACAGGCTTAGAGGTCAGGTGCATTTGGGAAATGAGTGACAAGGAAGAATTTAGCATGGCTCCCATGTTCTTGACTTGGGCAACAGGTGGTGCCATTTCCCAAGAAGAGCTGCTGGGGAAAGAGATGCTGCATTTAGTTTCAAACAGATTGCACTTGAGGTCCCTGGGGAATAGACAGAAGGGGAACGCATCCTAGTCAAGGTAGTAAGAAAATAATAAATATGACTACTGTATCCATAGCACTCTACAGCCTATCCAAAACTATTACTGAAAAGTGAGGCATGCTTTAATGAGGGTGCCTAATGGTTTGGCTCAGTGGATAGAGTGTCGGCCTGCAGATTGAAAGATCCTAGGTTCGGTTCCAGTCAAGGACATGTACTTTGGTTGCAAGCACATCCCCAGTGGGAGGTGTGCAGGAGGCAGCTGATCCATGTTTCTCTCCCATTAATGTTTCTAACTTTCTTTCCCACTCCTTCCACTCTGTAAAAAAAAAATCTATAAATTTTTGTTTTTTAAAAGAAGACAGTGAGGGGGGATGGGGCCGCAGGGGCGTTTATCTGTACAGGAGGAGCAGCCTGTTTATGAAGAGCATTGGAAATCCAACAGGAGCTGAAACCGGTTTGGCTCAGTGGATAGAGTGTCGGCCTGCGGACTGAAAGGTCCCACGTTCGATTCCAGTCAAGGGCATGTACCTTGGTTGCAGGCACATCCCTAGTAGGGGGCGTGCAGGAGGTGGCTGATTGATGACCGATATCTTTCTCTCATTGATGTTTCTAGCTCTCTGTCCCTCTCCCTTCCTCTCTGTAAAAAAATCAACAAAAAAAATGTATTTTAAAAAAAGGAAATTCAACAGGAGAGGGTGAGCTAATTCAAAAAGTAGAGGAAACTCCAGAAGGGTTTACTTTCTTGGAAATCCAAATAATGGCCCTAATAAAACAGCACAGAATTCCTTAAGGGGTGGTGATTGGTATGCTCCCATGTTTTTCAACCACAGATTTCATTTTTAAGTGGTAATTTTTCAATCCATGCTCAGTAATCTGACACCTACTTTTAGTTAAATTGATCTCTTTCCCAGAGTCTGTGCAGGGATGTGGGTTGGCTCTGTGTTCCCACAGATTAAGGTCAAAATTCTCTTCATTTGGCAGTCATTCTTCATAGTGTTGTGTTTATAACTTCTTCCTTATTTATTGAAGGTGGAAGTTCCTTTTTTCTTTGTAGACCTTCTATTTTGCTTTCAGTTGGTTTCAAACGTTGGAAGTCAATTCAGTGTTTCATTCCCACTATCTTCAACCAGAATAAATATTCTTGAATATGCTTTCTCTAAATGCAGCCTTCCAGGGGTTTCCAAGAAGGGAAATTCTTCTGGGGTTTCCTCTACTTTTTGGTGTGTTTGTGTGTGTGTATGTGTGAGTGTGTGTGTGTGTGTGTGTGTGTGTGTGTGTGTGTGTGTGTGAGATCTTCCTTGATTAAAATATAAGGTCCTTAAGACCAGAGACAATATTGTATTTCTTTCCGGACTCTCATTCCCTCTTATGAAGAGCACTGGAAATCCCTCTTGACATATAACATGTATTAAATACATATAACATGTATTAAATACATGTTGAAAAATTGTAACAAATAATGAACTAGCTCCTCTGCATTGACATTTTGTTGACTTTAGAACAGGACAGGGGTTTCAGTAACCCTGGCTCCTCCACATGTCTCTACTAACCCGAGTTCCAACAGGGCCACCATCGGCTCAGGCTGCCCTCTAGCCAATGGAAAGCATGAGTGGCATGGACTCTGAATCCACTCTGTGTACCAGTGTTGCCTAATTTGTAAATAGCCTGTACCTGTCTAATCTTCCTGGCTGGAAGCAAAGAGATTCTTTCTGAGTTTGAAAAACGAACGCAATGTGTGTTCTGATATGACATCACATCGGGTATCAGGCAGAGGTTAACTGGGAGAGTCTGACTCAAAATAATCTGGTCCTTGAACAGAAAGGACTAACATATTTTAGACTTTGAACAGCCGTGAAGCAGACAGGTGATGAGTTATAAACCCAAACATACTAGTGGCAACTACATTTCATTAATTCTAAGGTGCTGTTTATTTCACACTTTATAGTCTCTGAAACTGGAATATATTTTAAAACAGATGGCATCTTAGATTCAGTGGAATTCAATATTATAGTGAGAAGTATAAAAGAATCAAACATGTCAATATTTTATCAGAGAAATATGACAACTATTAATTGATTGTATAGTGACTAAGCCTGGGATTTTCACATTAAACTCTGAAACAGACCGGAAGAAAGCATGATTGGCTTAAAAGTTAAAATTTGAATTTGCACCGACTGTGGTAGAATTTTCAATGACTTGATAACAAAAAAGCCATATTTTATGAGGCCCTGCTAATTGCCAGGGAAAATACATACATCCTCAACTCCCTAACCTAAAAGGCAGGTGTTGCTAATTTCAATTTTTTTAGATGAAGATCAGAGAGTTTGGACCTGCCTAAGGCCACACAGCTAGAAAATGTCAGGCATAATCAGCTTTCAAAGCCTATTAGCTTTATTCTATTCTATGTCCATCCTGAAGCAAGCACTGACTGACCTGAAGATAAATATAATTAGCTAAGACCATTCTCCGCCCCCCCCCCCCCCCAGTTTCAGCAACTGGGTCATCACTGAAGATCAAACACATTCTTATGTGTTAGGAACTAACAGAGAAGATACGTAGGAAAGAGGACCCTGAGCAAGCTTCTTGGATTTGGTCTATGAGACCCTGAGAACTGGAAATTTATGGAGGGTTTTCATCCCAAATGACCATAAATATGAAGTTGAATGAAAGCTCACCAAAAATTCAGAGCTAGAACTGACCACTCTGAATATATTATAACTTGTTGTACTGGATTATGTTAAGAAAGGTCTTTGAGACTTAATATTTGACATTACTAAACCTGTCTTGCTGTGACTGCAAATTTGTAGAAATACTTACTACTTACCAGATAGGACCTATGCATACCTGCATACCTTTCAATTCATCTCACCTGTCTTTCTCTTCCATCTCAACGCCAGCCTCAGTCTAACCTGGTTTCCACCTCCACGCCCCCAGAAAACTCTAGATTGAGTTGTTCACTTCCCATAAGTGGGCCAATTCCCTCTAGTATCGTCATGCCTGATGCTGGGATCTTGACCTTCCCCTTACTGGCCTGTTACAATTCCATACTGGTGTTCCAGATGGCCTTGAGCTGGGATGATGCTGTCTTGAACCTACATTTTGACTGCTATGTGCCCTGAGGCAGGGTTTCAAAGATACCCATTGGCCACAGAGTACTTACTAGTTATTATGCTTCTACTTATTAGGACAATTGTGCTAATTATTAATGATTTTGTGCTTATGCATAAGTACTTTTTGAAAAGACAACTTTAATGAGATATAATTTACATCTTATAAAACTCACCTGGTTAAGGGTACAGTCCAGTAATTTTTAGAATACACGGAGTTGTGCAATCATCAAAACAGCCTAATTTTATTTTATTATACACACACACACATATGTGTGTGTATATATATATGTGTGTGTGTGTGTGTGTGTGTGTGTGTGTGTGTATATATATATATATATATATATATATATATATACATTTTTTTTTTCAGAGAGGAAGGGAGTGGGAGAGATAGAAACATCAATGATAAGAGAATCATTGATCAGCTGCCTCCTGCACGCCCCCCACTGGGGATTGAGCCCACAACCCAGGCACGTGCCCTTGACCAGAATCAAACCTGGGACCCCTCAGTCCACAGGCTCTACAGCCTAATTTTAGAATACTTTCATCACCCCCGTCCCAAGAAAATCCTGTGCTCATTTGTAGTCACTTTCTAGCCCTAAGCAACTATTAACCCACTTTCTGTCTCTGGATTTCCCTATTTTGAAATTTCATATAAAGGAATCATACAATATATGGTCTTTTATATCTGGCTTTGTTCACTGTTTATAGTGTTTTCAAGGTTCATTCATGTTGTAGCATGTGTCAGAATATACATCCTTCCTTTCTGAGGTTGAATAATATTCCATTGTACATACACGTATAGTCACATTTTGCTTATCCACTCACCTGTCAATGGATATTTGAGTTGTTTCTACCTTTTGGCTCTTGTGAATTATGCTTGTAGGAACATGGGTGTACAATTGTCAGGTCAGGTCCTTGCTTTCAGTTCTTTGGGATATCAACCCAGAAGCTCAGCTCTACTTTTATTTTTTATTTTTATTTTTTTAAATATACTTTATTGATTTTTCACAGAGAGGAAGGGAGAGGGATAGAAAGTTAGAAACATCAATGAGAGACATCGATCAGCCACCTCCTGCACGCCCCCTACTGGGGATGTGCCCGCAACCAATGTACATGCCCTTGACCAGAATCGAACCGGGGACTTTCCAGTCCGCAGGCCGACGCTCTATCCACTGAGCCAAATCGGTTTCAGCTCAGCTCTACTTTTAAAGCTCCTTTCCCTTCCAGGGTCCCTGGAGGTGGGGTGCCTGCTGGTTTTTGAACCATCCTTTTGTGGCAGCTGCTGCTCACAGCTGGGCCACTGCTGGGGTGGTGGCAGCTATTTTCTGGGTCACTGCTCTCTTGGGAATGCTCAGTCTCTCCTTGCAGCTCCTCTTGCTCTTCCACCCCCAAATCCACCTCTCACCTCTTTCTGAATAGGATGGCTATGCATAGTTTGACTTCTTATGCAAGAAGGCTCTTTGAGCCTGGCCAGTGTGCTCAGTGGTTAAGCATCAACCTATGAACCAAGAGATCACAGTTTGATTGCTAATCAGAGCACATGTCTGGGTTGCAGGCTCAATCCCCAGTAGAGGGCATGCAGGAGGCAGCCAATCGATGATTCTCTCTTGTTGTTGATGTTTCTATCTCTCCCTCTCTCTTCCTCTCTGAAATTAATAAAAATATTTACAAAAAAATAAAAAATAAAAGAAGGCTCTTTGAGCCCCATGCCCATCAATAGTTGCAAATAGATGAGGGTGGGTCAGGGAGAGATTTGTGATAGGTTATCGTTTAATTTCATCTATTTATCTTATCCTAACTGTAGAGAGCCATAATTCATGGAAAGGAATTTTTTTTAAAAATATATTTTATTGATTTTTCACAGAGAGGAAGGGAGAGGGATAGAAAGTCAGAAACATCGATGAGAGAGAGACATTGATCAGCCGCCTCCTGCACGCCCCACACTGGAGATGTGCCCGCAAGCAAGGTACATGCCCCCGACCGGAATAGAACCCGGGACCTTTCAGTCCGAAGGCCAACGCTCTATCCACTGAGCCAAACCAGTCTCGGCGGAAAGGAATTTTTGAGATTTGAAGTAAAGTCAAACACACAGGGAAAATATATTGTGGAAGTAAGGATTTATTTTGTGAATGTGGTACAAATCCTGCACATGCTTTCAATTGGAAATGGAAATCACACACATAGGCTATTCTTTTAAGGTCCCTGCTTTGAAAAACAACAGAAAATTAGCATATATCCAAAGCCACAGAAAGAGCGAAGGCTTCACTATATTGCTAACTATCCCCGGCAAAAGCCTTGTGTGGGCCTGGTCTTGGTTTATCAAGAACTGTGCTGGCGGTGAATGCACGCAGTGTTGGTGCCCTTGGAGTTTTCAGGACCCAGCTCCTTTCTGTCAAGGGGTTTGTAGATTTAAACAATTGTCCGTCAAGATTTTAGTGAGTAGTGTGCCTGTCCTACCCAGGGTTTAAAATGAAGAGAAAGACTATTGGAGAATAAGAGGAAAAGCAATTACTTTGAATCAAGTTGTTAAAAGAGAGAAGGTCTTTCATCTTGGAAGAAGGCGCAGCTTGAAAGGTGGGGGAACGTTGAGGAGCCCCGTTACCAGGGGTTTGGTCTCTAGTTCCTGGGGCTCCACCAGGGGCTTCAGGGAGAAGTGCTGCAGAATGGTGGTGAGGAAGAGGAACAGCTCCACGCGGGCCAGGCCCTCGCCCACACAGGCCCGTTTCCCTGGAAGGAGGAAACATCCCGGTCAGTTCGCTCCAGATTCAAAGACAGCAATAGCTCATGTTCAAAGACAATGCGCCAAACAAGTACAGCATGCCCCGAAGAGCCATGGGAAACACTGATCAGAAAAGGGAATTTTATCAACTCCTGGAAGCCAGTGATTTGTCAGTATTTATCAAAATCCCCTCAAGAAATGTTCACTCTTTCATTGGGTTATTCTCCTTCCGGGTATTTAACCACACGAATGAGAGATGCATCTATTAGAATGTCACTGGCATTGTTATTTATGATATAGATGAGTCAGATGAAAACTATACACCCACCTATATGAACGAATGGAATAAATCCTTCTGCATTTCACACCATGAAACCTAAATATGTTGATATGGAAGATTATTTAACACCACAGTCTGTCTTTTATCACAACAAACTGAGTGAAAATAAATTATCAAAGATTGTACAGAATGAACCAAATTTTATTTTTAAATAGACATCCATTATGATGTATACTTAGACAACAGTGGTTATCTCTGTAGAGTGAGATGGCAAATAATTTTTATTTCTCTCTCTCTCTCTTTTTTTTTGGCTTTTCTGCATTTTCCATTTTTTCTGTTGAACACTTATTACCACTGTAATTAGAAACAAAACACCTTAACTGTTATTTTTAAAATTCTTAGCAAATGATTGAATAACGTAAGGAAGAAGAATATGTGCTGACCAATCCTGAATCGTCTTTGTAACCTGATGGTAAGTGGGAGCCAACCAGCTCTTGAAAAGAGGCAAGGGCATAGGGCTCCGGTTTCAGAGGGGAAGAAAAAACACGAAGTTGCCGAGTCTCTTAGACGGCCTCTGGCTCTAAGAAATCAGAAAGTGGGTCATCACCGGTCATTTTAAAAGGAGAAAAAACACTTGTACATTTGCTTTGGAAAAGTCAATACTGCAAAGGGGAAATCAACAGATAAGAGTCTGCAAAAGCAGGTCCCTTTGTCATCTGGTAACCTGCGACATTTGAATTGGTGCGACTGACTTTTGGTTTCTTTATAAACTGGCGTTATTCTCGGTTACCCGACAACAAAACAGTCCCTCGGTGACTCCCCTAAACCTCCCGATGTACAGACTAAAGAGGCTCCATTCAGCTGCATCAGAAACTGTCACAGTTTCACATGATCAATTTTGCTATCCTTCAGGGATTACGTAGTTAGGCCAAACTCTCAGCGAAGCTCCAGAGTTGTGCAAAATGGGCATGGGTCTGGTTTGGATGGACTTATTCGTATTTACCAAGGGAGAAGGGTATGAAGTAATCTGTTTTCCGGAGCCTGCCACTTTCATCCAAAAAGTGGCCCGGGTCAAACTTCTCTGGATTGGGGAACTCCTTGCAGTCAAACAAGACGGAAGACAGTAAAGGCAATACCACGGTGCCCTGGAAAGAGAGAGAGAGGATTGTTCTTATTCGGGCCTATCGTTGATTCATTAAAAAGGCTAACACTCTTCATTAGAGTGGATTGAATAGGACTGAGCACTCTTAAGCTTGCCTGGTGAGTGACTGTCTTGAGTTATGGCTATTTTATACATGCTATTCTCATAAAATACTTATTGAGTAATAAGATAATTCTCTTTGAGAAGAGGGATGTTATGATCAATGTGCGATAACCAGTTATGGTTGGTAAGTGGGGGTTTGCCACCCACATTGTCTAGACGTGACATTTACTGGAACTGCTGTCTCAAATCCAAAGAGTCTACTTTTTTTGCCTTCTGTTCCTTTGTGAATTCAGGTGTGAATGGAAGAAAGTGAGACATGAAAACTTGACACTACTGAATCAGACTCCACTTCCCTCATTTGAAAAATGGGGTGAGGTACCGAAAACACAGGCTTTCCTCTTAATCTACAGATTTCTGCGAGGCTTAAAGAACAAAATAATATTAAAAGCTACCACTGTACTTAGTTAGCTGTTTATAATGTGTATTTAATTCTCACTGCCACTGTATCGAGCAGGCTCTCTTCTTGTTCCCAGCGTCTAAGTGAGGAAATTGAGATTCAGAGGGGAAAAAATAACTTTAGTGAAGGTTACACTTTTAGCAAGTGGCAAATTAGAATTTGTCCAAGTTCTATCTGATCATAAAGCACCTGTTTAAGTGAAAGTTGCCTTTTTTCCATTTTCACTTTATTTTCTATGTCCTTAAACATAATTTGAGGATTATTGAAGAGGCAATACTAGTACATGCACATGGAATAGAATACCTCCAAAATATGTACAAAAGGTTATAAAGTAAAAATAAGTCTCTCTTCTTATACTCAAGTTCCCTGATTTTCTTCTTGTTATAATTATTGTTACCATTTTATGACATATCCTTTGGGAAATATCTTATGGATTTTAAAAAAGGACACTCACACATATATCCTCTACTATTTTTACACAAATAACAGTATCCTATAGTGTGCTGCAGCTTGCTTAGTATTCCATTTATAGAAATAAAGGAAGTTTTAAAGTCCTTTATCAATGAACATGTGTGGGTTTCCCAATCTTCAAATATCACAAATATTGCTGCAGTAAATATTCTTATTTTATAGAAAATACACAAAGGACAATTTCCTAGTAGTGGAACTACTCTTCAAGTTGTATGTGTGTTTTGAATTTTAATAGATATTACCACATTGTCTTCCATAGAGGTTATACCAATTTATACCACTAGTAAAACTGTAGGCTTTTTTACACCCTGTCAACATATTATAAGTTAAAAGAATTTTCTTTAAAATTATTATTTTTATTATATTTCATTGTGTGAGCATATTTTTACACATTTAAAAACCATTCGTATCTATTTTTACTCAAATTTTAATTTTGTTTTTCTTGTTCTGCATCTGTTGGTTTTTGAGTTTGTTCGAACTGACTGTAGGAGTTCATTTTATTTTCCAGTAATTAGTCCTTTCCTCTTAGAAACCATGCAAAATTTCCTCTCAGTTTGTCATTTATCCTTTAACTTTGTTTATTTTTCCAGGCAGATTTTTCTTATTTGCATATAGCCAAATTTATCAGTTTTTAAATATAGGGCCCTCTTATTCCTCTCTTTTTGGGTGTTGGGAATAAATGTTAGAAGTCTCTCAGAACTCTAAAATTCTCAAAAAAAATCATTGCTTTTATTCCTAGTACTTCTACAGTTTAATATTCTAAGTGTGTATATTTGAGCCACCAAGAATAAAGTTTCAAGTAAGATATGAGGCAGGGATCTGTTAATATTATTTTCCAACTCCCCTAAGAGTTTTCCAACTTCTGTTGAATATTCCATATTTTCTCTCTAAGGGGAAGACACCTTTATCAGGTACTAAGTTTTCATGTATAATTAAGTTTATTTATAGACTTTACTAGCATTCATTTCATCTGTCTTTTCAAGAAGGTATATTACACTGCTTTAATGGACTTGAAATGCTTGCCATGTGCAACAGAACATGGCCTAGAAAAGGTTCCCAATGTGACTTTGTATTACATTCTAACATTTGGTAGGACCTATCCCTGATTATGTTTTATTGTTTTTATCTTCCATATCAAATTTAGGATCTGCTAGTTTAGTTTCAAGAAAATCTGGTTGATATTTTCATTGAGATCTCATAAATGTATAAATATTTTTATTTAGGGATAACTGCTATTTTTTTTACCTAAATACAGAATAAATCTTGTAATTTATTCAAACATTTTATATCTCACCAAAACCGGTTTGGCTCAGTGGATAGAGTGTCGGCCTGCAGACTGAAAGATCCCAGGTTCGATTTCAGTCAAGGGCATGTACCTTGGTTGCGGGCACAACCCCAGTGGGGGGCGTGCAGGAGGCAGCTGATCAATGTTTCTCTCTCATCGATGTTTCTCTCTATCCCTCTCCCTTCCTCTCTGTAAAAAAATCAATAAAATATATAAAAACAAAAACAAAAACATTTTATATCTCTCATTAACATTTCAGTTTTCTTTTTATAGATCTTGAATTTTTTTGTTCAGTTTATTCCTAAATGTTTTATCCTTGTTTTTATTAATTAAAACTTACCTTCATTATATTTTTAAAATCATTTTTATTTTATATAGGTGGAAATCAATTTTTTAAATAATAAATTTGTACCTAATCACTGAATAATTCTGTTTTTGAAATTGTGCTTTGGCTATTTTTTTTTTATTTCCAGGTATAATTATATCATTTACAAAGTTGCTTCTTTTTTTTTCTAATTCTACTTGCATAATATTAGTAATGGTAAATAGCCTTGTTTTATTCCTACTTGTGAATGCTTTTCATCTCTCATCAATAAGCATAATTGGGAAATAGGGGTTTTTTTTCTGGTTAATGAGATGTTCATCTATTCCTACTTTATTAAGAGTTAAAAAAAATGAAGTACAAATAGGCAGTTATAAAATAGTCACAGGGATGTAAAGTATAGCATAGAAAATATAGTCAATAAAATTCTAATAACTATGTAAGGTCCCAGGTGGGTACTAGACTTATCAGAGGGACCACTCTGTAAATTATATAAATGTCTAACCATTATACTAATGACTGAAACTAATATAATATTAAATGTCAATTGTAATTTGAAAGTAATTTTTAATTAAAATGGCCATTGAATATTACCCCAAGCATTTTTTTATACAAATGAGATTATCATATGATTTTTCTCCTAAATTTTATTGATATGGTGAATTTTATTAAATTAGATTTCCTGGTGTTAGACCATTCCTGCGTTTTTAAGGATCTCAATTTGTTGGTGATGTGGGCTTTGTAATGTGATGCTAGACTTAATGTACTAGTATACTTTTGCATTGATACTTTTAAGTAAGATTGGTGGCTGTTTTGTAGTATTTTTATTTTGTTTTGCAATATTTTGACCAGGTTGGCATCTTTTCTTCCTCTTATATGCTCTGGAACCATTTAAATGTAAAGCCTAAGCCCCTCATCACTACAGGAGACTGACTACATCCCTAGCGAGCATGTAAATTTTGGTAAGTGCTAAGTGTTCTACAAATGTTAACCGTCCAAAGCAGCAATATCTCAAATGTCCTATACATAAAGTTGTGGGAGGAGAACATTTGGGTGAAAGAAGATGGACACTGGCTTAATTACCTTAGAGCTACAGACACATTTTCCACTTCCCCCTTTTTATAATCTATCCTGGAAAATCAGGTTTCAGCTCCCGTAAGATTCTCATGAATGGAAATACATTCTATATGAGAGCAGGAGGGGGCCTTGGAAGCCGCAGGTCAGCCTCCCCCATCCTAGGAAGGCAGAGAGAGGGCTACAGAGCTGCAGAATGACCTGAGGGTGCGCTGCGTGGCAGTGACAGGTTTCAAACCAAGGCCATCCGCCTCGGGACCTTGTGTGCTTTCCATTGCACACAAGTGCCTCTCTTCCTGCAGTAGCTCGGAGAACCTCTCACAGGCCCCACTGAGGGAGCATACCACCCCTTCTCTCCCCGTCCGTCTTCCCAGATACATCTAACCTTGGGAATGACGTATTGTCTGAATTTCGTGTCCTTAGTCACAGCATGTGGTAAATTAGAAGGAATGAGGGAGATGTATCTTTGTATCTCATTCAACACAGCCTCTGTGTAAGGCATCTTCATCTTGTCCTTCACGGAGGGCCTCTGGTTGTGTCCAATCACGCTGTCAATTTCTTCATGAACTTTGGCTGCAGAGACATAAATCATGAAGGCCACTCAAGAGATGTGTTCCCTGGGTACCTGGAAATTGCCTGAAATGCTTGCCCTGTGCAACAGAACGTGGCCTAGAAAAGGTTCCCAATGTCCAAGACTTGTTGTTAAACAGCCCATTGCTCTACTGCTGATGGAATTTCTCTTTTCCATTTTGCTGTAAATGCCAGACTTGCTGAAGGAGACATAAAGGCTGGATTAACTATGTCCTCAGCCTCCCGGCTTTATTGGTTTGTTCTCATGTATAGATGAGGTAAGGGCCTTGGTAGCAGGGATTGTGGCTTAGCCCATGATTCCTGGCAAAGCAACTGGAGGGGGGATGTTTGACCCTTACTCTAGTGGGAACTTCTCCTTTGTCACCTTCATCCAGGCTCCATATGTATTTTATTGATTTTTCACAGAGAGGAAGGGAGAGGGATAGAAAGTCAGAAACATCGATGAGAGAGACATCGATCAGCCGCCTCCTGCACGCCCCCTACTGGAGACGTGCCCACAACCAAGGTACATGCCCTTGACCGGAATCGAAACTGGAACCTTTCAGTCCGCAGGCCAATGCTCTATCCACTGAGCCAAACCGGTTTCGGCCAAAATTTCATT
Organism: Lasiurus cinereus; assembly: GCA_011751065.1. Lineage (NCBI taxonomy): Eukaryota > Metazoa > Chordata > Mammalia > Chiroptera > Vespertilionidae > Lasiurus > Lasiurus cinereus. The sequence continues at coordinate 18,157,556 of JAAGEH010000038.1, read as the reverse complement.
TTTGAATGTTGTTATGTCACAGCTAAAAATCCCCTTTGGGCCGAAACTGGTTTGGCTCAGTGGATAGAGCATCGGTCTTCGGACTGCAGGGTCCCAGGTTGGATTCCTGTCAAGGGCATGTACCTTGGTTGCGGGCACATCCCCAGTAGGTGGCGTGCAGGAGGAAGCTGATCGATGTCTCTCTCTCATGGATGTTTCTAACTTTCTATCCTTCTCCTTTCTTCTCTATACAAAATCAATAAAATATATATTTTTAAAAAAATCCCCTTTGAGAAATAGGGCCCATTTTCAAATTGGGAAAACAGGGGCCTGAAAGATTAAATGACTTGTTTGAGGTCACACAGCCAGGTATTGGACGGGCCTAGGATGAGCATCCAGCATTGGTCCCTCCTCTAAATAGGGCTGACTCTTTGGCATTGCACCTCACATATAAGACTCGGGATTCAGAAGTTCCTCTGGTTCCAACATAAACAACAGCCTTTCAGTTCTTTGGGAAGGGGCCATGCTAATCTTCTCTGCATCGCTCCGGTTTTAGCATGTGTGCTGCCGAAGAGAGCACAAGCCTTCGAGTTCTTAAAGGTGCTTCTTCCTTATCAGCATGATTAGCGTTCTAATCTCCACATACACGGCCATTTGCTCTTAAAGGCAGCCCAGAGAGAGTGGAGCAGTCACTGTCAGCAGTATCTTCCCACCCTCGCCTAGAGCCCTGATCACTAAAAGGTTTGCTGTACCTTCCACCTCTGGGTGTTTCATGAGGAGCAGGAGCCCGAATTTTATGGTGGAACTGGTGGTCTCTGTTCCTGCCACAAACAAGTTGGATCCACAGACTGCCAAGTTCTCCAAGTCAAATTCAGACATGGGGTTGTGTTTCTCCTGTAGATGGTAGAGTTAATGGCAATCGGAGTTAAAAAGAAGGCAGTGGCATATCAGAGTTCCATAATCACACCCCTTCGCTAGAAATGGGCTTCATTTTGTGCTTTGTCATGTGGTGGATAGCAAAAATAGTTAACTTGTGGATCAAAACTCCAAGGTTCAATCCCAGTTTAGTCAATGAACAAATGTGCGCCTCTGGCAAATTACTCAATTTCATAATCTGTGAAACAGAGATTAAAAAAATAGAACATGCTCCATAGGCTTATTATAAAGATGAAAAGAGTTAATTAATGGGTGTAAGCTCTTGGAACTATGTCTCATATATACAAATACTCAGTGAACGACATCTTCTTTTATTATATTTAATGAAAAAGACCATAGGATAAACTCTATGCAAACACAAATAGAGAAAACACTGATTTATAACTGGTCTGTTTCCTTCACTTACACTGACTTAGATGCTCTCAGTCCCACCTTCTTCCAGGTGACATTCATCATTATAATGGCATTTCTAATATGAAGACTGTACTTGTAGGACATTTTCACTCATAATTTTTTACATGGGGTCTACAAAGTGTTTAGACAATAAATTGACCCAGGACTTGAAAATAGTGAGTGAGCTTCCTATTTTAAAATGATTCTAGTAAAAATAATAGGGATTACGTCTTCGTGGATGTATCCTGCACACCTGGCATAAAAACAGGTACTGGCCAAAACCAGTTTGGCTCAGTAGATAGAGTGTCAGCCTGTGGACTGAAAGATTCCAGGTTCGATTCCGGTTAAGGGCATGTACCTTAGTTGTGTGCATATCCCCAGTAGGAGGTGTGCAGTAGGCAGCTGATCGATGTTTCTCTCTCATCAATGTTTCTAACTCTCTATCCCTCTCCCTTCCTCTCTGTAAAAAAAATAATAAAATATACCTTAAAAAAAATAAAAACAGCCGAGACCGGTTTGACTCAGTGGATAGAGCGTCGGCCTGTGGACTGAAAGGTCCCGGGTTCGATTCCGGTCGGGGGCATGTACCTTGCTTGCGGGCACATTTCCAGTGTGGGGTGTGCAGGAGGCGGCTGATCGATGTCTCTCTCTCATGGATGTTTCTGACTTTCTATCCCTCTCCCTTCCTCTCTGTGAAAAATCAATAAAATATATTTTGGAAAAAAATAAAAGAAAAGAAAAAAATAAAAAGAAAAATAAAAGAAAAATAAAAACAGTCACTGAACATTTGAATGTTTATTTTCATTGCTCATTATTTTTGGTGGGCTTTTAAATTTGAGGAAAGTACTAGAGTACTTGTTTTTAAATTTGCTTTATTTTTAAAACTCTGAATCAAGTTTTTCTTCACTCAGTTTCTTTATACTACATCCCTTGTATTATTTCTGCATGTGGGATTCTAACATTTTAGGCACATGTCGTTTCTTACCTAAAGTCCTGCTGTCTTTATCTGGAATCAAGAATATTGAGTATGTAAATGTCCCTCACAAGAGAAAGTTCAGTTCATTTTTGTTGTTATTGTTGTTTTAAACATTTTAAATGATTTTTAGAGAGAGAGGAAAGGGGAGAGAGAGGGAAACATCGACGGGAGAGCAAAACATTGAGCCTGACCAGGGATCAAGCGTGAAACCTGGGCATGCGCCCAGATCAGGAATCCAACTAGCAACCCTTCAGTGCATGGGACACTGTTTAATCAACTGAGCAATACCAGCCAGGACAGTTCAATTAGTTTTTAAAAGTCTTTGCTGATGAAGAGAGTTAGGGAGAAAATGGAAATGTTAACATTTATTTTACTTATGTTCTGACTATAATTTCACTAACGAGGATGAACTCCACTGTTTTATTTAATTCTTAGCATAAGCCAAATCTATTATGCAATAAGATTATAGAGATTTAATATTAACTTAATTTAAAGTGGAATGAAACAAAACTTATAGGAAAGCAGAAACACTTCCAAAAGATTTATATTAATAGTTATTTTGCAGGAAAATAGACGTGGAGAGGAAGTTCTGTTATTACTGATAAATAGTGTGCCCCACTGCCATAAAAATCAAGAATGACCTCCATGGTGTGACTGCGCTCTCATGCACGTCCATGGGAGGGTAAGATACGGTGTTGGAGAGAGACGGTGCATATAGTACCTGCTCCATCTTGCTGAGGAAACAATCGATGTAGTCTCGAGGGTTATTCTGATCCAGGGACTCCTGATGCTCCTTCACTTTTTCCAGAATGAAATTTTTAACATTTGTGAGCCTTCGGAAGAATGATCTGTGCTCTCCAGGGAGATGCTTTATGAGGTTTGGCCAGAGATTATATATCTGAAAGTGGGGGTGGGGGGACGAGTGGGGTAAATACACTGGAAATTCAGTTTGTTAAGAGGAACCAGAGCTCCTGAACGGACTGCCGAATGCTCTCTGTGGTCTGGCCAGACAGAACCCCTTCCTCCAACTTCCAAGCAGAAGGGAAGGGAGGTAATCACTACACACAGAAGGCGGCCCCTGCCTATCGCCTTGCTCATCCCAGCTTTGGCCAACCCCCGAGTCACCCAGGAGCAGATGGACACCAGGCCCTTAAAAGAAACATGGGCAACTGAAGATGTCCCATCTGCCCCCTTTTTGTGTGGGGAAAGCCACAGAGGCAAGCAGAGGGCAACCTTCCAAGGGTGCTGGGATAACTGCCATTGCACTCGTTCACTTGCCATACGTGGAGGGAAGGTGGCCAGGAATGCGGACATCAACACTTGTTCCCGGAATTGGTGAGCTCCTAGCCCTTCAGTCAGCCTGAGATCAACCACAAGAACAGACGCAGCCTCGGCCTTACCTGGTTCCATGGAGAGCTTACTTTCTTAGAGTTTTCATTTAACAGACTCATCAGGTAGAGTAACTTCTCATCGTCGTACTGGAAACGCTCGTTGAAGAGGATGGAGCAGATCACATTGCAGGGAGCAAGGGAAAGGAGGAAAGTAGGGTCAAAGGGCTGAGCTGACAGGAGAAACGAACAACTCTTAACATTAGGATTTTCACCGAGGACAGGATCTTCTTCCTGCTCAGATTTATACACAGGATAGATAACTTCCCCAAATTAGGATATAAACACTTTCTAATAATGCTTATACTAGATAGCATTACACTCTACTACTGATACTATCAATTATGTTATTATATGAATACAGTACTTTAAGAGTCATAAGAGCAACAAGTGATATTATAGAGCATTGACATGATGGGTACTGTGTCATTGTCCTGCAAACTACATTACTGAACTCTCATTTGGAGGTTTGCCTTTCCTAGCTCCATTTTTCAGATGTGGAAAGTGCATCTTAGCAAAGTTAAGAAACTTGTCCAAATGTACACATCCAGTAAGTGCTGGAGTTGGGAAATGAGTCCAAACTGAAGGTCACAAGAGTCCTAACTAAAAGCTCTGTATCCTTTTCTTCCCACCCCCTTTGCCTAGCCAGCTCCCTACTGAAGAGAGCAGGTTGTGGACCACAGAGTGATTCCCAAAGGAGGAGCTTTGCCTGGGGGCGGTGTGTACAGGAAGTCCTCTTGCCCCCAAAAGGTGGGTCAGCGGAACTCACCCTCTGTTTTTCTGAGCTCCTCCACCAGGTACTGGGCTTCCTCCTGGACCCTCTCCTCGATGCTCCTCTTCCCCATCCCGAAGTTCCTCAGGGTCATGAGGGAGAAGCGGCGCATTTGTTTCCACGTCTCTCCATTACTGAAAAGGATTCCTAGGAAAAGCAAGGAGCAGGAACGTTGGTGTCATCGAGTGGGCTTCCCCTGAAAGCTGATCTCTTTCCAGTGCCCCGTGAGCAGGGATTTCAAATGGCAATTGAAAAGCACAAACCCATTCGGGGTACGGGTGAAATATTTGTCACAAAGAAAAGAAAGCCCATACTCTGGTCAACAGCGGGCAGAGATGATGGAATGGGGCACGGGAAGAATCACTGGCCAGTGGAAAACATTCCCAAATGTGGGAGAGCCCTCAGTCTGGTTTTCTTAAAAATGGTCAAAAGTGGCATGTGTTCTCACAAACCCCCTTCCTGAGTGTCTGTTTTTATACTTCATATTCCTCCAACGTGTGGCTTAGTTCTGGCTGAGATTTTCTCTATGAGAGGATAAGCAAAGCAAAGCAATATGGGATTTAAGATCTTATTCTCCCATGAATTTACTACAGTGAATGTCAGCCTCACCTGAATAAGAAGAAAGGAGCAAAGGAACCCAGCATATCCCATACCGATGCCTTTTAATTTCTTCCTCTGTTCAAAACCTGTGCCTTTGTCTGAATTTCATATTTCTCCTAATGTGCCATCAGTTTCACCAGCATGTTGTATCCTCTCAAAAGTCAATGCACATTTGCAGCTGCTAACTGATCTCAGCAAAAGATCGAAGACTGGGGGAGAATCCAAGATGGCGGCATAGGTAAACACCTACACTGCTGCCTCGCACAACAATTTCAAAACTACAACTAAAAGACAGAACGGACATCATCCAGAACCACAGGAAAGCTGGCCGAGTGTAAGTTCTACAGCTAGAAGGAAAGAGAGGGGCTCACGGAGACCCAGAGGAGCTGCAAAAAGCCAAGGTACGGAGACACGCGCGAGGAGAGAGCGGGTGCCGGAGTACCTGGCTGGCTTTCTCTGGCGGGAGGGAAATGGAGACTCCCAACGGCATTGAACCCCTTATCCTACGACACTAAACCCCAGATCCAGCCGAAACTCATACAGGGGAGTTTGGACTGTGAAAAGGGAGAGGTGTACGGAAATTTAGGGGAGTCGCAGGGGAGCCGGAAAGGCAGCGGTTAGAGGCGCTGCGGGTGCACGCACAAGGACCGCTCCAGCCATTACCCAGTCACGTGAGACTCAGGGGCCGTGGAGGGCGGGGCCGACTGGAAGGCAAGGCGGTCCCTTAAGCCCTGAGACTCCACCCCTCCCAAGCTCTGCAGAGGCTTCTTCGGTTTTGCGTCTGGTATCGTAAGGCTGAATCCAACACAGAAGTTTCCCCGGCATAGTGAAAATGCCCAGACAAGGGAAGGGATCACAAACAAAAGAAATGGAGAAAAAAAAACCGACTGGATATAGAGTTCAAAACCACGCTTGTAAGGTTTTTCAAGAATATGCTAGAAAAGATGGATAAATTTAGTGAGACCCAAGAGGAAATGAAAAAGGACCAACTAGCGATACAAAAGAGCCAACTAGAGATGGAAAAGGTCCTACTAAAGATGATAAAGGACCAAATAGAAATTAAACATGCACTGACTGAAATAAAAAATATTATACAGAGTCCTAACAGCAGACTAGAGAAAGGCAAGAATCAAGTCAAAAATTTGAAATATAAAGAAGCAGACAACATTCAACTGGAAAAGCAAGAAGAGAAAAGAATCCAAAAATGTGAACATAATGTAAGGAGACTCTGGGACAGCTTTCAGCGTACCAACATCAGAATTGTGGGGGTGTCAGAAGAGAGAGAGCAAGATACTGAAAACCTGTTTAAAGAAATAATGACTGAAAACTTCCCACATCTGGTAAAAGAAATAGACTTACAAGTCCAGGAAGCACACAGAACCCCAAAGAAAAGGAATCCAAAGAGGACTACACCAAGACACATCATAATTAAAATGCCAATAGCAAAAGAGAAAGAGAGAATATTAAAAGCAGCAAGAGAAAAACCGTTTATTACCTACAAGGGAGCACCCATACGACTGTCAGCTGATTTCTCAACAGAAACGATGCAGGCCAGACGGGAGTGGCAAGAAATATTCAACGTGATGAACAACAAGAACCTACAACCAAGAATAATCTATCCAGCAAAGCTATCATTCAGAATTGAAGGGCAGATAAAGAGCTTCACTGATAAGAAAAAGCTAAAGGAGTTCATCAACTCCAACCCAGTATTATATGAAATGCTGAAAGGTACTCTTTTAGAAGAGGAAGAAGTAAAAGGTAAAAGCCAAAAAATTATGAACAACAAATACATATCTATCAACAAGTGAATCTAAAAAGTGAATTAAAAATTTGATCAACAGAATAAACTGGTGAATATAATAGAATCAGGAGCACAGAAAGGGAGTGGACTGATAATTCTCAGGGGGGAAGGGGTGAGGGGTGTACAGGGAGAGACTGGACAAAAATCATACACCTATGGATGAGATCAATGGGAGGGAGCTAAGGGCAGAGGGAGGGATGGGAGCTGGGTGGAGGGGTGCTATGGAGGGGAAAAAAGAGAAACAAATGTAATAATCTGAATAATAAAGATTTAATTTAAAAACAAAAAAAAGATCGAAGACTGGAACATCAAAACACACACCAACACCTAGTTAAGGGTTATGAATCCGAAGATGTGACCTATGAGTATCCCACAGGTTAAAGAAAAACATCATGACCTGTGAATATCACCCAGAGGATCAATAAAAGCTCCCATAACTACAGAGCAGGAGTGGAGAGTGAGTGGCACTTAATGACTGACGATTAGACTGTATCTCTCAGACTGAAGTTTGATCAAAAGGGGGGAATGGTTAATAAAAGAAATACAGGCCGAAATGGAGTCCCTTTTCCTAAGCCAGTCACTAAACCAAAGCTTAATAATTTGATTACAGTTTCAGCCTCTCCCAGGAGAGGAATTTTAAACCAATCAGCACAGAATTTCCTGATCTATTCCAGCAAGGTAATCTGCCTGATAAAACACCTGCCATTCCCTTTCTCCAAAAAACAAAAACAAAAAAGGCGACCTGGCCTAAAAAGAGTTACTTCTTTCCTTTTGCTATTAACTCCCCTCTCACACCCATCTATTAAAACCTTCCGTTTTGTACAACCTCTCGAAGGAACTCCTTGTTGATATATGGGATGTTGTCCAATACATGAATAGGTTCATAACACCAATTAGAGTTTCAACTTGACTCAGCTGAATTTTGTTCTTTAATGGAATTAAGTTTACATCTCTCTGGGCCTTGCAATTTTTATAATTTTAAGTGGTTTTGAGGTATATATTACATATATTTCTTTACATATGTCAAGTATTACACAATAAAAATAAAAACAAAGATGGAGCTGGCTATGCCAGAAAGACCAACTATGGGTTTAGAAGGTTGGGGCTTTGAACTGAAGGATATAACTGTTCTCTCAACTTTCAGGGATTAGAACTAGAGATTGAGTCCACTCTTGTAATCAATGACTCAATCCAGCCTGGTCACGTAATAAAGCTCAGGTGAGCTTCCTGGTTGGTAAACACATCAATGGGTAACATTCTGATTTCTAGGGAGAGGACACAGAATCAGAAGCTCTGCATTTGGGACTCTCTCAAACCTCGCCCTCTGTTGTCTCTGCATGTGCATCTTTCATACGATAAAAGTGTAATTACAAGCTAGCACCTTCCTGAGTTCCGTGAATTATTTTACCAATTATCAAACCGGGGGAGGTCATGGGAACCCCTGAATTTTTCACCAGTTGGTCAGACGTATGGATGACCTGGGAACCCCTGAACTTACGGCCAGCATCTGAAGTGAGCTTAGTGTTTTGGGGGATAACACTAACTCAAAATTACATTGCAGTATTTTAAGTATCTAATCAGTTGCTTGGTGTAGTTGACACTTATTGTTAGTCATTTTTTGCTAAAAAAAAAAATCAACCCACATTTTGATTTGAAACATACCATGTCCTTTTTGAATATCTGAAACAATTGGAACAGGTCCTCTGCCAAGGAACTCATCACCCTGATCAATCAGAGCTTCCTTCACCGCCTCATATCCATGTAAGACCACAGTGGGTGTGGGTCCAATATACAACGTGTAAACAGGGCCGTACTCTTTGGCTAACTGGAAAAAGATTCAAGCAATTGTGTAAACACTATTGCAAAATCTCTCCACTGAAGACTTGGGTAGAAATTAAGTAAAAATTTATATGTGGCTTAGACTTTGCCCCATCCATTGCATTTTAAAAATTTAACCCAGGGAATAGTCATGGATTCACCCTTCCCTTCATTTATAATATGTAACCGTTAAGGAAATATTTACTAAGCACCTGTACCACGTGTACAACCCAGGAGCCCCCACTGAATTTTGAGTCTAGTGAAAGTGACAGGCAGCAAATGGTCAAATGATATTTGCAATACAAATTGAGCATAATTCTATGAAAATGATAGAGTGTATTATGTTGGATGATAATGGGAAAACTTAATAAAACAGAGAGGTTAGGAATCTATGAGGAGGTAAGATTTAAGGTTCAACTAAAGATGAGAAGGAAGCAACCAGGATATGAACTTGTGGGGAGCTCACTAAGCAGGTATGAAAAAGGAAGAAACCTATATATTTGATAGCATTGTTCCAAGAGGAAAAAGAGAATATCAAACTTCCTTCTTTTAAGGCTAAATAATATTCCATGTGTGATAGATGATAGATGACAGCTCATTGATGATAAATAGATTATAGGTGATAGATGATAGATGACAGATATCCCACATTTTCTTTATCCATTGATGACATTTAGGCTGTTCTGGAGAATATATTCTTGCACGATGTACTGCTGGTGACACTTTTCTCATATTTGCCAAGGAATGAATGTCAGGATAGCAGAGCTGGGCTGTATCAGAGCGAGATGTTGGGGAGTGAGGATCAGGACACCTCCTATAGATCATTTAGTATAAAATAGATGCAATAATAATCATTATATAGGACATTTGACACATTTTTACATTTGCTGGGCTTGCCTTTCAGTGTTATATGTTGAAGGCATCCGAAGCCTTTTAATTAAAGTTAAGTTCTGATTACAGAATTTTCTTATACACTAAAATCCAACCTATATTTCTGGTCAACATACCTCACTCCCTGCTTGGAAGTGTCCAGTCCAGAAAGGAGGAAGACATATGTGTAATATGAAGCAGACACCCCAAAGTGCCTCGGTGGTGAGTCAGACTAAGAAAGCTTGAGGTCTCAGGGGCAGAGCCGGAGATGAAGGTGACCCCCTTTCCTGAGGATGGCCGGCCCAGCATGAAACCACCTTACCTTGCAGAGAAATGCAGGGATGTCCTTCAGGTTTAGCTGCATCAGATTCCCAATGATGGGAAGGGGAGTGGGGCCCGGTGGTAGCCTTCCCCTTTTGTGACCTTCTTTCCACACCCAAAGGAAAACCAGGCAAATGACAAAAATAATAAAAAGAGGAGTAGTGATTCCCAGTAGCTCCATCTCAGCTACTTGATGTGAGGAACTGCTCGAGTGCTTGTTAGAAAGCCAAGTCTTGTGCAGAGGTGTGACTTGGCAGTTCTTGGATTTGAAAAAAAAAAATACACCAAGAAAACAAACAAATTGATTTTGGCTTTATTTACTTTGCTGAAGCTGGAGATCAAGAAAGTGTCATGACCTCTCCCTCTCATTAACAAAATCTGTATTTCTAAGCATCTTCATTGCATGTACTTTTCTTTTTACAGCATGAGTGATTAACTATAAAGTTGCATTTATTTTTTATAACTTTCTGAAACTATTCAAATAATTAAATTTCTAAATTTGAAAAAAAAATAGATCATATATCCTGAGATCCAATTTGGAAAAACAGAGTCGTCTTCCTCAAACATCATTTTTTATCATGTTTCTCAACAGATGAATGGATAAAAAGAAGGTAGTATATATACATACAATAAAATATTAGTCAGTTTAAAAAGGGATGACGACCCATGGCTGGTTAGGCTCAATGGATAGAGCATCAGCCTGTGGACTGAAGGGTCCCAGGTTCAATTCCATTCAGGGGCACATGCTGGGGTTGTGGGTTCAATCCCCAGTAGGAGGTGTACAGGAGACAGCCGATCAATGATTCTCTCATCATTGATGTTTCTCTCTCTCCCCATCTCCCTTCCTCTCTGAAATCAATAAAAATATATCTTAAAAAAATAAAAAGGGATGAAATTCTATTATTTGCTACAGTATGAATGAACCTTGAAGACATGATACTAAGTGACATAAGCCAGACACAAAAGTACAAGTATTTTATAATTACACTTATATGAGGTACTTAGAGAAATTAAATTCATGGACATGGAAAGTAGACTAGAAGTTGCTAGGGCCTAGGAGGGGAAGAATTGGGATGTCAGTGTTTAATGGGTACAGCGTTTGTTTGGAATGATTTAAAATGTTCTGGAGCCCGGCCAGTGTCTCAATGGTTGAACGTCGACCTATGAACTAGTTCCCATACCTGGGTTGTGGGCTCAATCCCCAGTAGGAGGCAGCTGATCAATAATGTTCTCATCAAAAATTGTGAAATGGCCCTAGCTGGTTTGGCTCGATGGATAGAGCATCAGGGAGACTTTCAGTTTAGAGGCGATGGGAAGTAGAAAAATGAATAAATAGGAAAAAAAGAAAGGTACGAATTCCAAAGAGACATGGTAAGGAAAACAAGTCAAATGCCATTCTGTGTGGGCAATGAACAGTATCTACAGCTGACTCCTGAACAGCATGGGCTTGAGTTGCATGGGTCCACTTGCATCTGGATTTTTTTTTCAATAAATAACTGTATTTTCCTTATGATTTTCTTTTAAAAACATTTTATTTCAGAGAAGAAAGGATAGAGAGAGAGAGAGAGAAACATCAATGAGTCATTGATCGCCTGCCTCCTGCACTTCCCCTACTAGGGATTGAGCCTGCAACCTTGGCATATGCCCTTGACCAGACTCCAACCAGGAACCTTCAGGCCACAGGCTGACGCTTTACCCAGAGCCAAACCAGCCAGGGCCCTTACAATCTTCTTAATAACATTTTCTTTTCTCTACCTTACCTTCTTATAGTAACATATAATACATATTAACATACAAATACGTTAATCAACTGTTACCTATAAGGTTCTTGGGAAGAGTAAAAAATTATATGCAGAATTTTGACTTGCAGGGTTGCTCAAGGGCCTATTGTAATTCTAAATGCTTATTCAAAGACCAGAGATTAGGAGAAAGCCGAGGCTGGGCCAGCTTGTTGAGATTTTACTGGAGTGCTGTGGTCAAGATTTAAAATCTAGCTAGCTTAGCTCACTGCTGCTGAAGACATAATTCAATTTTTTATGACACATTCATATATATCAGGTCCTGTGCTCTCTCCATTACAGAAACTTAAAGTCTACTCAGAGCCAGAAACACATGCTGATTCCCATAGAGTGGGTGAACTAACTCACCCAACAATTACCACTATACTAGGTGCATAAACTTGTCTTGTTGAATCCACTGACGAGTGAGCACTGCAAGGACGGGTCAATAGGTTGAGATGTTAGGTAATAGCTCATTGTTCACATTAAGTCCTGACATGGACACCTAACCTAACTTCTATGTCCTTTTCCCCCACCAGGGAAAAGGACATTTCACATTCATTTCACATTCATCCTTTTGTTCTTTCATGCAACACAAAGGAATAACTTACATGGGCTACGTATTAGGTATGAGCAATACTACTACCCCAGGGAAGACCACAGTCACAGTCCCTGCACCTGGAGAGCTGAATTATTTGTGGGAAAGACATTAAGCAGGTAATGTGAGGCATGTGAAATGCTACAAAGGAGGAAATATGGGGTACTGACCTGGGCAAGCATGCAGGGTGACTCATCTGGAGAAGTGAAGACACCATTAGGTGTTAGCAAAGGAAAGTTGGAGCTTTGGGGAAGAAAAAGCAAGCTGGGCAGATGGAACAATATATGCAGAGACTGAGAGAAGGTATAATCAAGGATCTGGGCAAGCAGGTCAGTGAGGGCAAAATAGCAAAAAGCCTTGCATACACACATTTGAGACTTAATTCTAAAGCAATTAGAAGTCAGTCAAATTCCTTCCCCACAGCAAAAAAGGAAGTCCGACTTCACTTTAATACTATGAGATGAAGTATTAAAATAGGATAATTGGTTCAAATTAAATTTCCCTGATCTGCAGTAGCAGATGTAGGATAGATACTATGCAGTTGGATCCTACAGGAAACCACGTAAAGTGCTGCTGTTCTCAAAACTCCCAATTACCAAGCCCTGCTGTCCCAACATTACCATGAAATTGTCCCCAGAGGGAATGTCAAGAGCCTGGGAAGAGCAGGTCCAACCTGGCTCCTGGGCTAACATCTGAATTAGTGAAGTTAGACCACATCACTGCCAGTTATAATGTACCTAGAGGCCCAGTGCACAAAATGCGTGCACTTGTGGAGAGAGTCCCTCAGCCTGGCCGGTGCCTCTCGAAGTCCAGGAGCCCTGGGCGGGGAGGGGTGTCTGACAGAAGCCATCAGTCGGACATCCTTAGCATTGCCCCAGAGGCGGGAAAGGCTCCCACCACTGCCACTGTGCTCACCAGCTGTGAGCCCGGCTTCTGGCTGAGGCTGAATGGCGCTCCCCGTGAGTTCACTGACCACCAGGAGGCAGTTCCTGCGTTGTGTCTGCCCCCTGGTGGTCAGTGCACATCATAGTGAACAGTCAGTCATTTGCATATTAGCCTTTTATTAGGTAGTGTAACTTGTCCTTCCTCTGCTTTGAGGTAAGTGCCTTCTCCCTTCTTCCAGCTCTCAGGTAGCCTCTGCAGGGCACACTCCATACTTCCCCTTCCCCTCTCCATAGCTGGCTGCATCCCACAATGCATCAGAACATCCTTACTAGATGTACTGGTTAATAATGTGGATTTTTAAAAAAAACATATATTTTATTGATTTTTCACAGAGAGGAAGAAAGAGGGATAGAGTTAGAAACATCAATGAGAGAGAAACATGGATGAGCTGCCTCCTGCACACTTCCCACTGGGGATGTGCCTGCAACTAAGGCACATGCCCCTGACCGGAATCAAACGTGGAACCCTTCAGTCCACAGGCTGACGCTCTATCCACAGAGACAAATGGGTTTCAGCAATGTGAATTTTTTTCCAACAGATGCAGTTACACATGTTGATATATATGCAATTTGATATGTATGCTATTTTGTTGTATTGACAGCAAGCTTCAAAACTTTATATGTCAAATTTTCTGAAGGTGTTAACATCGTAGATATTTTTAATGCTTAAAAATGTCAAATTTTGTGCCAAAAAAAAGAGCATTTTCAGGAAGTTTTAATTCATTATTTTGAAGAAAAGTGCTGCTGAAAGTTATCATATACTTCAGGAAGCTTATGGTGAACACGCTTCATCTCAAGATATTTGTGAACGCTGGTTTAAACACAATTTAAAAGTGATGATTTTGATGTGAAAGACAAAGAATGTCCAGGTCAACTGAAAAAATTTGAAGACCACCAATTGCAAGCATTATTGGATAAAGATGCCTGTCAAATTCAAAAACTACTTGCAGAAAGATTAAACATTACTCAGCAAACAATTGCCGATCATTTACAAGCAATGGAAAAGATTTTAAAGGAAGGAAAATGGATGCCACATCAACTAAATGAAAAGACAAAGGGAAAACCGAAAAGACATCAGTAAAATGTTGCTGCAATGACATGAAAGTAAGTCTTTTTTGCATCAAGTTGTGACTGGTGATGAAAAGTGGATTTATTTTGAGAATCTCAAACGTACAAAATCATAGGTTGATCCAGGTCAACCATCATTGACTGCAAGGCCAAATCGCTTTGGAGCGTTTGGTGGGATCAGGAAAGTGTGGTGTATTATGAGCTACTAAAACCAGGTGAAAACATTAATACTGATCGGTACCAACAACAAATAATAAATTTCAACTACACTTTGATGTTGAAACGACCAGAATGGGCCAGAAGACACGGCAAAATTTTGCTTCATGATGACACCATCACACACTTCAAAACCAGCTAAAAGACACATTAAAAGATCTTGTCTAGGAAGTATTAACCCACCCACCGTATTCACCAGACCTTGTTCCTTCAGATTACCACTTGATCTGATTGATGGTACACACACTTTCTGAGCAGCACTTCAATCCATATTAATCAGTTAATAGTTAATCTGTATTATTAACCAGTTAATAGTTAATCCACATTTTAACTGGTTAACAGTTAATCTGCATCATTACCAATTAATAGTTAACCCACATTATTAACCAGTTAATATGGATTTTGTAACCAAAGAAAATACGGTATTTTCAAGAGAAACATCAAAAGTGCTTTATGCAAAGTAATGTCCACCGCTAGCTACACATTCCAACCATCTTTCAGGTAATTTGTGGATACTGTCCCAATAGAACTTTTCTTTTGAGGCAGACCATTCAGAGACCCAATTTTCCACTTCTTCGTACGTGCTACTCATAAAGTGCTTGTGCCATCAATTGGAATAAGTGGTAATCTGAAGGAGCAATACAACAAAATAGCATACATATCAAATTGCATATATATCACCATATGTGTAACTCCATCTAATGAAAAAATCCGCATTTTTAACCGGTACACATAGTAAATTCCACGAGTCAAGAAAAATGGAAACTGCTTTCAAAATTCTTATGCCAGGTCTAACATCACTCCATAAGTTATAGAAATGTCTACTTGTACTATATAGCTGAAATTAATGTCAACTGTAATTAAAAATAGTTTTAAATTATTTAAAAATTCTCAAACTAGGGAGGCAGTGTTCTGGGAGGGGTATATGAAAAGCCTCTATAGTTAAGTAAAACTACTAAATAAAGTGGCTACCTAGTGAAATGGGCAAGAAAGCCTTGCAAGCATATTAAGACAACAGAAAATAATGGAGACATGAAAAACACAAATCACTGATAGTAAAATAATTTTATTTAGTTTCTTTTTTTTTAAAAAAGGTAGCATTTCACATATAAATTTAGACTCGAGATTACAGTATATATTTGCCAAAAGGAACATCCCTGAAGGAGGACTAGACCTAGTGCTCAAGTGAGCACAGGGAAGCACACTTCAAGTGGAAGTACTTTCTTTAAAACTTCACCATGTGATTTCCCTGCTCCTCAACTCTGCCACCAGGGCTTGTGGCTTGTAAGATAACCCACATCCATCACTTTGGGGCAGCAACTTTTAGCTCACGGGAATAGAAAACATCTCTAGTAATGATAGCACAAAAACCAATGATCCAAGTTTCCCACAACAATCATTATCTGCAGCAACAATATATGAGAGGTGAAGAGTTTATTTTTAGTTCAAAAATTCTTTTGAGGGCTAGAGAACACAAAATTCACTTGAAAGAAATTGTATACAATGAGCAAAAATGAAAAAATGATTCTCTCCATATTACAAATGCTTTTGTAGGATAAGGCCCAAGGAAAAGACCCACTCAAATCTGGGATTTCATTTCCATATAAAGTGTTTGGCACAACTCACAACTGTCATGAGATTGAGAGTCAGCTGAGAGGTTGCTCGAAGGATCCCATGACGTTTCTGTCTGGCTTGAATAAAGTCTACACAAAAGGTCTTAACAAGCTGCACATACTCATGGGGCACACTATTTTAAGAAAGTTAATCTTTAAGGAAAAAATTTCCAGGTGAAATAGGTCTCTCATAGCCACAGATTAATCTGTCATCCTCTCATGGAAGATTAAACCCACTGGCTGCCCAGGAAGTCAGTGGAATCGTAATCTCCTAGGGAAGGCGAAGCTGGAGAACAACTTTGATTTCAGCATCTCAGGGCCAATAGGGAAGGAGACAAAAATGACCAAGTTACACTTAGTTCCACACTATGTAAGCTCCTGATGAACAATATTGAGGAGAATTAGTGTGCCAGTAACCATGGCCGCCTAGAGTATAACCTTTAGGCAGAGATACTAGGGCAAATGAATGTACCCCAAATCCAGTTTAAAAACTTCCTGCAATTATGATACAATACTGTGCAGTGAATAGCTAGGACTTGTATGCTGCTCCTATTTCTGGTAAAGCCCTGTCTTGCTCTTGGCCAGCCAGAGCTGAGAGGTGACTTATAAGGAGTTGTCTGTGACAAGAAACCAAGTACCTTAGTCACACATAGCCTGAGGCAGTGACACAGATAGTCATTACCTAATGGAGAATTCAGGTCCCCAGAACTTTGATTCAAAGCCAATGTTTTCATCTCATCCAAAACTTCAAACCAAGCTCTATCTCTGAGCCTACTAAAGCAATAAACTAGTGATTAGGAATCTCTACAAGGAATGTTGAGTGGCAAGGTGCATGTCCCAGCAAGCCATCAACTTGACTGTAGGAAAACAAAAAGGTGCAAATTGTATCAAGTAAATGGTTGCTCAACTGGAAGATCATTTCCTGGGAAACTTCAGCAGACTAGATGCTAATCATAAGAATGTACACTGCAGACCCTAAAGAGAGTCTGGGTCCCAGGTGTAGTGAATCTTCTTTATACTTACCACATCCTGGCCGTCTTCTCTCTGACCTTCTATCTCTTGAGTGGCTGAGCACACATTTTCCCCGGGACCAATGTAAACATTATTCAATAGATCTCAGCTTAGGAAAACACAGCTTGTTATGTATTTAGTGTTTAACATTCCAGTGCAGGCAGTATCTTAGCATTAGACTTTCCTTCTTTCATGAGTACCAGTTTAGCAAGGATCACACACAGTATACTTGATAAAACTGTGGCTGAAAAGACCATTTGGGTACCAGACAGCTGGCTCTATCCTGGAATCAGCTGATAAGCCAGGACTACCACAGGAGAGGCAGAACACACTAGCACAGAGAGTCGCGTAACCATTATTCCCACTGAACCCCTTGGGCCACATCTTGATATGGGAGAACATTTCCACCTCTTGCATCAACCTATGCTCTCCTTCTTTTGGACAGGACTCTCTCCAGAGGGTTCAGCAGCATCCTTAGAGAGGAGAGGAGAGCTTTTCCTTGCAGTCCTAACATCTGAATATTTCACAGCACAAGAGGCGTCCACGAACATGCTCGGAATGTTGCTGCCAAAGTAGATCTTACTGTTAGAAGCAATGGCCTGGTACCTTCTGAGCTCCAGATACTCCGGGGTCAATTTGTGCTGTGTGGGGGCAAACAGGAGCAGAGGCATCAGGACACTTTAGTGCAATATTCATCCCTTTATTTCCTTACACACATTTCCCTATTGCTCTACTGATATTATTACTCAAATCTGAATTGTTGCAATGACCCTCTCTCACTTTGAAGTGTGGCTATCACATTAATAGCTATATTCCAGACTTGAAATTCCTTCAACAAGCTGTTATAACGTAGGAGAATCTGTTTATTTTTTAATTAAAAAAAAAGTTGAGGGTGGTTTTGAGGAACAATGAATGATAACTCACGAAGTAACGATGGTAACATTTCCATAGTGACTTAATGGCTGAAGTACTTCCATATGTACTTTCTCATTTCATCCAGCTGAATCAGTCTGGAATTTGTGCTGGCTCTCCTGATATATGAACAGGTCAATAGATGGGCCTGGGCTCAGAACCTTATAATCAATCACCTGTGATTCTGCTTTTCTTGATCACATTTCAGAACTAGAAAATATCTCGAGAAATCACCTGGTCTGGCCTCTTGCCTCTAGCCAGAAATTGGATGTTTAATCTGGTTGTGATGTTTTTCAATCATCAGGTTTCTCTCCCTGTCACAGTATCTTGTTTAAGTCGTGATATTAAGATATATCCAATCATTATCACTCTGGATTTGATTATTCATTTCCAATGATCCTTAAAATATACTCCAAAGCCTCTCACAGCCTTCCCTAATGATTCTCTCATCTCAAGTCCAGCCTGTCCTCCAGGCAAAAGCCCATCTTGTTCTTCACAGGCCTCTGACATCTTCCATTCCTGGACCTATATCTTTTCCAGTTGACTCATATCCCCTGCTAAAACTGCCATTAAATCTGCTCACAATGTATAAACAAATTACTTTCTAAAACATTATTATTATAGGTCAATATCTGAGTAGCATTTATCAAAATGACATAAAACTACTTGCTGCCCTTTTGGCAGAGGCTGATTTCATGACAAGATCTGAATATTTGTGCCTGGTCAGCCTCTCCCATGACAGATTTGAAATGTTAGTTTTGTAAACTCAAGTTTCTCATCTCGACTTTATCTTGACCAAACTCCATTTCGTTTCTATA
This sequence comes from Lasiurus cinereus, assembly GCA_011751065.1. Classification (NCBI taxonomy): domain Eukaryota; kingdom Metazoa; phylum Chordata; class Mammalia; order Chiroptera; family Vespertilionidae; genus Lasiurus; species Lasiurus cinereus. Next base: position 18,138,744 of record JAAGEH010000038.1, on the reverse strand, counting down.
GAGCTATGTCCTCCAATATGTTAAGTGTATTTCTAAATTCAAACTGAATTTCAAGTCTTACCATTTTTCCTGAATACAGATTATTTTGCTCTTTTCTAAATCAAAAGAGTTTAAGCTCTGTCTCTACCTTCAATCTTTATTGCAATCCTGGAAACTATATCCTATACCAATGATTGGCAACTCATTAGTCAACAGAGCCAAATATCAACAGTACAACAATTGAAATCTCTTTTGAGAGCCACATTTTTTTAAACTTAAACTTCTTCTAATGCCACTTCTTCAAAACAGACTTGCCTAGGCTGTGGTATTTTGTGGAAGAGCCACACTCAGAGGGCCGAAGAACTGCATGTGGCTCACGAGCTATGGTTTGCCGACCATTGTCCTATACCTTAACAAACTCTGTCTCCATTCTTTCTGTCCAATCTAGTCTAACCTTGTAAACCTTGGTCATGTCCTTCCCTTCTCAGAAAGCCATAGGGGTTGTAGCTGCCTCTTAATTAAATAATTCCTGTGCTAGGCTTGTAGTCTCTAGACCTAGACTTACCCTAGTCCCTACACAAAAACTGGTCACCCATACATCACCCAACCTCCTATCTCAAGTTATTACACATAAAAAGCCTCATGACTAGAAGATTTAAAAGGTTTAGTAAACAAGCAATACTCAGTTGATAGCATTTGGAAACATGTGTGTATGGGGAGGGGTGTTGACTATTAAAATAATTGGCAAACACTACTGACATTTAGTAGGCAAGGACCTGGGGTGCAAAATATCCCATAAGGCATGAGATGATCTTCAACAATTAAGTAGTATCTCACTCCAAAATGCCAAGAATGTCTCTGATGAGCAACACTGCTTTAAACAAGCTTACTCAAAAAACCTACCTTCTCTGGGAAGCAATTCTAAGTAAACTTTGCTCTTCTATTCTTTTTGTCATTTCAATTTTCTTGATTATTGAATTCTTATATAGCAGCACAAATGAATGGCCATATGGCAAGCATGTCAAACTCAAAAGGCTAACACAAGCCAAATAAACAAGTTGTTTAAGTTGTGCAGGCTGCAAAAAACAAAAACTTTAATTTTCATAGAAACACAAGTTTATTTTGATAGAGACATGCTGAATACAAATGACTGAAATAAATGAGTAATCGTTAACATAAAATAATAAACATTTTAATAAAAATTATTTTTTCTTGAATATTAACTTACCAGACACTGAATAACTACATAAATTAAAAAGCGTAACACAAATTTCTATTTTTATTGTTTTATGAAAGTGAACTATTTCCTGTTGCACATACCAAACAAGTCAGCACAAGACTAATGATATGGCAATCGGCTGCTAAAATATTTGTTTGCTAGTATTAGTGGAGAGAAATGGTGCACCCGTGCGTAAGACATGTAAGGAAAATGAATGCAACATGATCAGAGCAATCAGTCAATAGCAAACATAATAGTTCATTATTAATAATTATGTATTACAGGATATTATAAAAATTAAGTTACAAAATTTTTATTAAAACATTTCTTGCACACCGTTATATTAGCTGGGCTGCAAAAATATATGTTGTGGGCCATATATGGCCCATAGGCCGTGAGTTTGACATGCTTGCTATATGGCATGTATTTTTATGTGTCTGCCTGCCTTTGTCATAGCTCCTCATTTTTTATACGCAAACATACAAAATTCCCTATCCACTATGTGTACAATGTATCTTGCTATGTATTGGCTGATTCTAGAGGGTTTGACAGTAACTATCCTTTCTTGACACTGGATAAAATCTCCTTTATCACATTAGAGCCTCCAATAAGAGAAACCAAAACGCCAAACTGTATTACTAGGAGAGGGGCACAGAGAGCCAGTCACCTTGTTTGATGTGGCATATTTATGTGCAGCATAATATTCAGCATCTGCTTTTGCCTTCTCTCGGGCCAGGAAAGCGGCATCTAGCAAAACAACATAGGGTATTTAACACAAAGGAAACTTGTGATCTATTTCCTCAGTTGGATAACAAGTTCAGACTCTACTTTAGGTAACAGTTCCTTTCTCCATATTTTGATCACTTACTTTATTTTAAAAGCATATACCAGAAACAACTCTAGCAGTTTTCAAATCCCAGTCCTCAGATAGCTTCTGAGGACTTAAATGGGAATATTCTCATCAATGTTGAACAACTCCCAGCTTAGCTGAGCCCACTTCATTTTCCACCTAAAATTGCTCTTACTTTCCTCCACCCCCATCACCCAAGCATCACACCCCTCCCCTCTTAGCTTCAAGTGAAATAACTAAATCCAGACATAAAAACTCTGCTCTACTTACTGTATTTTCTCCCTCCTCCCACCCCCGCATTTGATCCAAACAATAGAAAGCAGCAGTATATAAGCAGAAGAGATTGAATGTTTCGTCTCCAAGACTATGAGCTAAGAACAGCAACATTCTACTGTGAAATCAAGGAGTTTGAGAGCTTTGTGAAAACTATGGCTTCTTTTCCCCGTTAATTTTTATGATGTGCTTTTTTCATTGACAGGTAGGAAAGAAACTGGTTATGTTGGGGTTTCTCATCTTATACATTCTTTACAACTGATTATGGGTAATTATCATACTGCCTGAGAACAAAGTGGGAGTTAATAAGTCCTATTTTAGGTCAGAAAAGGTTGAGTTAGCCAAAGTCACAAACCAAAACCAAACTAAGAGCTAAGATATGTAATGGCAACTTTAAAAAAATTTATCTAGAATATCAAGTCAGTAACTTTCTTCAGACTATTCTGTCTATGGCCTTCTCACCACCCATCACAGAGCCCAACCCCTAGGGCAGAGAGACAGAATAGGATAGTCAGAGCCTCTTTTTTTCTTGATGTACCTTCAATTTCAGATATGCGTTTTTCAGTTTCTTTCTCCATTACCTTCTGCTGAAACCAAATTTTTGCCACTTGTGCGATCTTCTCTGCTTCTATAATCATACAAAAAAGGACACATTCAAAACATTTCCCTAGCTCCACAGGTACTTAGAATCAATAGCACACAGTCTAATGTTTACTTACATAAGGTGTTATGGACTGTTTCATTAAGTTTATCTAACCACACAGTAAACAACTTGATAGAAAAAAAGGGAGTCTATTTCCTACTTTACCGTTCTATTTGACAGTGCTAATTTTGTGGGAAGAGGAATACAAAAGGTAATAGTTCCAGTCTTTCAAGGGATTAAAGAGCAATGGTCCACAAGCTAATGGGGGGGAAAAGATACTTCATCAAAGTACTTAGAACAAAAACAGAACAACATAAATGCATGGCAAGGTAGGACAATTAATACAATGTGGCAGGAGAAAGAACAGTAAGTTACACCAAGGAAGACCTTCTAGAAGAAATCTTAAAGAAAATAATGGAAATGACTTAGGTGGACAAGGCAGAAGGTGTAAACAAAGAAGATATGAATGAACAAGTGAGAGGTAATACAGAGTCAGCTGAAAAGAGATACAACAAAAAATAAGAATAGAAAGAAGGCTAGAAGATACCTGTCTTGAGTGACAGCATAAGGAATTTAGGTTTTAATATGCTCAAGATCAACTGTTAAATTGCCATAAAGGAAATGACACGATGAAAATAATATCAGAGAAGGATTATTTTGACTGCCATGGATGGTAAAAGAGAAAGAAGGATAATTCATCTGAGAATGTAAAAACAGTGCTGGGAGTGAACAAGTTAGCTGCACCAGGCTGTTACAGGTAGGGAAAAGGAGAAACCTTCTTAGTAAACCTCTGGCCCAATCAAAAGATTCAGGACCAAGGGAGAAAGACTCTAAACTTTTATTTTAATAACTGCATTTCTTGAAGAATGTTCTCAATTCTCCTTTTCAGACAGAGAAAGTGAATATTTTAACACATTTTATGCACTTCCCAGGGGAAATGTATAATGTTAAAAAAATTTCCAAGTGTTTTTTTTTTTTCTTTCTAGAAGACAGTAGCCTTTTTCAACCACTCCAGGGCACATTTCCCTATCAGCCATAAGTCAATTTATATCATACCATTCCAAAGACAGACTATATTCAACTGAGCTAGAAATTTAGTGATAAGCAGAAACTCAAGATAAAGCTTGAATAAAAGGTGGGGGGATCTAGCATCTGCAGATGGTGTGTTTCAACATAAGGGAACTGCTGAGACTGGTGTTTCAACATAAGGGAACTGTTGCCATAACCCCATTTAACACTGCTCTTTGATGTGTGTGGATAAAGCCATGAAGAGTATGACTAAACTTCTAGTCTAGAAAAATGGTGGAGCAGGCTAATGAGAAAAATCCTTCAGCTAACAACACCTTAAAGGAACAACTTTCAACCTTTTCATCTCATAGCATACATAAACTCATCACTAAAATTCTGCAGAACATCAAAAACTGTATTTTTTGTCAGTCTGACAGAAATAGGATATATTATTGATTTATTCACATCGGACAACAATTGTGTTCACTGTTGTGATTTTTTTGTTTGACAATCTAAGGGACAGAGGTCAGTGCCTGACTAAATAGTCAGGTATTAAAAAATTCTTATAGCACACCAGTGTTCCTGCCTCGGCACACTGGGTGAAAATAACTGCTTTAAAGTGCTAGATAACATTTAACAAATTTGTTTTTTTAACACATGACTGAGATTCTAAGAAAGAATTTGTTTTTTAACCCAGGGCTGAGATTCTCAGAAAAACATGGGAGCTCCTTATGAGACATAAGCAAAGGGAGAGATGAGAGTCTGTATAGTGACAGCCCAGGGTTGGTTATTAGACAAGTAAGGGAGAAGAACTTGGGTTATTGCCCAGGCAGGGCCAGAAGGTAAGGCCTTCGAGACTCCTATATACAACAGAAAGACAGCTACAGAACTGCAACTCCAGTGAGACTAAAAAACTCTATCTTGCTCAACCAGTATGGCTCAGTGATTGATCATCAACCTATGAATCAGGAAGTTATGGTTCAATTCACAGTCAGAGTCCATGCCCGGATTGCATGCTCGACTCCAAGTAGGAGGCATGCAGGAGGCTGCCGATCATTGATTCTCTCTCATCACTGATGTTTCTATGTTTCTCTCCCTTCCTCTCTGAAATCAGTAAAACTATAATAAAGAAATTAATAAAAACTCTTTCTACCAGCCCAGTGAGAAGAAAGCTTTTCTCTACCTGAACACATCATAGTGAAACTGGAGAATACCCAAAGAAAGAGAAAAATTTTAAAAGGAAAAAGAGAAGAAGAGGCAAAACAAAAATAAAATAATACCACCAAAGAATAATAATTGAATCTAGAATTATAGGCTAAATTTTCATTCAAGAATGAAACAAAAGCATTTCAGACCAAGGAAGACTGAACAAGTTTCCACTTTAAGCCTTCACTGAAAAAAATTAGCAGGAAAAAAAAAAATGAATTGCCAGAAACAATAGAGAAGAAAAAAACTACATAATACATGTAAGTTGAAATAAATATTTACTAGAAGAATCAATGATGATGATAATTAATGGGGGAATAAAAACAACATGAAACTAAAATACTAGACAACAGTAACATAAAAAATTGGAGGACAGTGATAAGAATTAAAGTATTTTAAGGTATTATTCAAGAAGAGAATAGAATAACTTTAGACTTTGTCAAGTCAGATATACTTGTTAACATTTTACAGGTCATGACTAGTTATAATTCTAAAAACTAAATATAAAACTTCCAATCAAGTAAAAGAATAAAGAAAATCCAATCAATTCAATATCCATCAGAAAAGAAGGGGGAAATAAGTAGAGAAAAAGATGCATGATAAATAGCACAAAATTAAATAATATAAACAAACCCAAACATAGCAGTAACCACAATAAGTATAAAAAGACTAAACTCACCAGTTAAAAGACAGATTCTCACATTGGATAAGATAACAAAATCCAGCTATATGCTGTTTACAAGAGACACACCTAAAACATAATGACATAGAAAAGTTGAAAGCAAAAGGATGCGAAAAGATACAACAAGAAAATAACTAATCAAGAGAAATCTGGTACAGCTATATTATCATCAGAAAAAATAGACCTTAAGCCAAAAACATGTTTGGGATACAGAGGGTTACTACATAATGGGTGCAATTTTCCTAAAATCTAAACCTGAATGTTCTTAATGATATAGCCCCAAAACACATGAAGAAAAAAATTATAAGTTAACAAATCCATAGTCATGGTGGGATTTAACACACCTTTCTCAGTAACTGATAGCTCAAGAAGGGAAAAATTGGAAGAATACAGATATTAACAACACCAGCCTCTCCTAATGGTTATACATAGAAAACTTGCATCCAGCATATAGAGAATGTACATTCAATCTTTGTAAGTAGGCAGAACATTTAACAAAAAAGGACCATGTACTGGTAGGCCACAAAGCAAATTTCAACAAATAAGAATTCATATAACAGATGATATTTTCTGACTACTGGAAATCAACACTGAAAAGGTAGCCCCCTGAAAACCCTTTTAATAATTCATCAGGCAAAGAAATCATAATGAAAATGTTTTTTTTTAGTTAAAACTGAAAATCAATAATAACTACATTTCAAAATTTGAGATATACCTAAAGCAGAACTTAGAAGAAAACATCTAATCTTACACATTTTCATTAGAAAAGAATGAAAACTAAAGAATTAACTCAGTAAGTTAGAAAAGAACCAATAAGTAAGCTCAAAAAGGTAGAAGGAAAGAAATAATAAAACTAAGTGTGATATTATTTTTTAAAAAGTGACAATAGACTCAACCAAATTAAAATCCAATTCTTTGAAAAGATGAGTAAAATAAGACAGACCTTTGGCAAAATCGATTCAGAAAAAAAGAAAAAAAAAGGGCACAGTAAATAATATTAAAAATAAAAAGGGAGCAGCATACCAATTTGGTAGAGGGTTTTAAAAATCAAAAAAAGAATTCTACAAATTTATGCCCCCAAATTTGAAATAGCAGATGAAATACTCAATTTTTTAGAAAAATATAACTACCAGAACTCAAAAAGAAACAAATATCTGAGTAGACTTATATGCATTGAAGAAATTAAAACAATAAGTTAACTATCACCACAAAAAAACAAGCATACAAAACAAACAAACGCAAACCCCACTGGACCATGATGGCTTTTACAAGTGAGTTCCACCAAATCTACAAAGAAGAGATAATATATAGTTTATACAAAATGTTCTAGAAAAGAAGAAGTGTTCTGCATCTCATTTTGAGGCTAATGTAACCATGATACAAAAGCAAAACAAAACCTGACATTAAGAATAGAAGAAAAAAATATATAAGCAGATCTCATTTATTAAAATAAAAACATTTTACAGAAATAATCAGCAAACCATATAGAGAAATGTATTGGGGTGAACCTCCTACATTATGACCAAGTGGGTTTATCCCAGGAAGACAAAATAATACAGTAATAGAAAATCTATTACTATAAATCACCATGTTAATAGCTTTAAAAAGAAAAAGTATATGGTCTTTTCAACAGATACATAAAAAATTCTAAAAGTTTTAACAGCCATTCATGATAAAAATCTCTTGGCAAGCAAGAGGCAGAAGTAAACTTCACTAACCTAATAAAAGTTAAGTACAGCCAACATCATTGGGAGTATGTAAAGTTAGGAACAAGACAAGAATGCCCATTACCATCTTTCTTTTCAACAAGGCATAACCTAAAGCAGTAAGATAGAACTAAAAAGTGTGGGACTACTAAGGAAAAAACAGAACTGATTTGATGACAGTATGATTGCTTACATGGGAATTCCAAGACTATTAGAAATACTATTGTGAACAAGATTATTAAGTGAAAAAACCAACAATATACAAAAGCAAAAAAGTTATAAAAAGCACCTTCAAAAAAGGAGCATATTTATAATAGCAAAAAAGTTAACATATAGAAATAAATCTCTAACAAAGAATATGCAAGAAGAAAATGAGTTTTTGAAAGACAGTTCTCATAAATGGAAAAATACAACAGATTTATGAGATTCAATATCATAAATATTATAATTCTCTATAAAGTGATATATACAAGTAGTACAATTCCAATCAAAACCCCAATGCTATATTTTACAGAACTTGAGGCAATGGTTCTAAAATGTATATGGAGGAATAAAGGGTCTGGGATAGTTTTCAAGCTAATTTTAGGAATAGTTAGGGACAGTTAAGAGAAGTAGGTAAGGAGAAACTTGCTCTCCCACATAGAAAAAGACTTAACATAAAATTTACAATATTTAAAACAGGGTAATATTGGAGAAAGCTAGATTAAGAAATTAAAACAAAATACAGACTCAAGCAACAGAACAAACCATATATAGAATCTTGTTGTCTGACCAATGTGCCATTAGAAACAAGTAGAGGAAATAATGAATTATTTAAGTCCGAAGCCAATTGGTTTGTCATTTGAAAAAAATAAACCTGAATTTCTATGTCACACTAAACACTAAAATAAATTCCAAATGGATTCAAGACCTAAATATGAAAAGCAAAACTATTAACACTTTTAGAATAATATCATTATTTGGGGGCTAAGAAAGAATTCCAAAACAAGATGGGAAAAGCATAAACCAGAAAGAAAAAAATTGATGAATCTAGTTGAAAATTAAATATATATGTATATCAAAAACATCATAAAGTTCAAAGACAAGCCACAAATTGAAAGAAGATATCTGCAGTGATATGAATAAACATGGGAAAGGATTAAAATCCAGAAGATATAAAGAACTTCTACAAGTCAGTTCAAAAAACGTAATCAAATAATGGACTAATGATATTAACATGCAATTCACATTCTACAAAAAAAGGGAAACCTGAATGATCAATAACAATATTCAACTTTATAGTATTGAGAGAAATTCAACTGAAATTATGTGATACAATGTCCACCATCAAACTGGCATACATTTTTTAAAGTTTGATAACTCCCAAGAGTTGAGGAGGATGTGCAGAAATGAGATTCAATATGGCAACACATATACTGGAACTCAAATACTGCTGAACAGAAGGTGGAATGGAAAAGTCACTATGGAGAGCGATTTGGCAATAGATTATAAATTAGAAGATGTATATATTCTGTGACCCAGCAATTCTGCTTCGAGATATGTATGTAAGAGAGAATTTGTGGTAAAGCACACTTCTTTTGGGATATTTCAACCTGTTAGGAATCAATATTTTATAAATTACAATAAAAATGAAGTACTAAGAAAAATATTCAAAACAAAAGCACAAGCTCAAGTTTTTAATTAGATTCAACAGACATTTTTTAAAAAGCTGAAGGAATTTTTAAACACCCATTCTCCATTTCTGTACTCCTCTCATTGTGGATCAGAAACAAAAAGCCGGTGACAGGGCACTGATCCATACCACATGTTGAATAACACTACTCTAAGAAAATGCTTGCATGTGTTCACAGGATAAGGGCAGTACTGCAGCACTCTTTGTAATAAGGAAAAACTAGAAACTACCTATTCATTAGTGATCTGTCAGAATAAATCAAGGTTTACTCATAAAAATACACAGTAATTAAAAATGAAGTAGATCATGTAACAATATGAATAAAACTCAAACAATGTTGGTTTAAAAAGACAAGTTGTGGCCCTGGACAGTTTTGTTCAATGGTTAGAGTGTGGGCCCCAGGACTAAAGGGTTGTGGGTTCAATTCCAGTCAAGGCTCCTTGGTTGTTGGCTTGATTCCAGCCCCCGATGGGTGTGTGTGAGAGGCCGCCGATCTCTCACATCCATGTTTCTCTCTCTCCTCTCATCCCTTCCACTCTCTCTAAAGGTCAAGGTGAGAATTAACAACAAAAACAAGTTATGAAATAAAAGGTAGAGTCGATAGCATTTTTGTAGTTTAAAAGAATCTGAATTATCACATTCTTTCAGTGAAAGTATAAAAATATGGGTAGAAAGATACACATCAACTTCAGACTACAAGCTACTCTGTGAAGATGGGTCAAAAAATAAGACAGAAGGCTTCAAATAGATATATAATTTTCTTAAAGCAAATATAATTTGAAGAAAATATGGCAAAAAGTTAGGCCTTCATTATATTGTACTCTGTATATTCTGCATATTTGAAATATTCAATGAAAAACTCCTTAAGCTTTCAGCATCCAAGGAACAAACAACTGAGGGCCTAAAATGGCAATTTAATATACAGTACCCTGGAGTGTTAAGGAAGTTACTGATTCAAAGTGAGCTATAAGCAATCTTGCTGCTTTCAGAGGTAGTATTATTCATCTATCCAAATAAAACTAGTTGCACGCCAACAGTAAGGATACATACTATAATCTTGCGCTTTTGCCCCAAACTTCTCTCTCCTAAATCTGTATAAACAAAATCCTATTCCACAGAGTCTAGAGCTGCCCCCAAATCCTGTCTACTTTCCCTGTCCTTGAAAAAGACAACAGTTGTGGCAGCCAATGACATGGCGGAGAGTCAAAGAACTTTATTACCTACTGGCCTCATCTGCTTTTAAAGGCTTTAGAAAATCTGACTGTATAAAGAAGTTTCCAGAATTCTAAACTATGTATGATTCAATCTTATTTGAGTCCCATCAATATCTAATATGAAGCTGACAAAGAACAGGACAAACGCATAACACATGTACTCAGAGACAGCCATTTTGAAAAGAAATCCAAATACCTATAATAGCCTTTTTCCGCTCTGTCTCAGCTTCTTTCTCCACCACCTTTTGTTTCTGGGTAGCTATAAGAAGTTTTGTCTTCTCAGCCTCCCTGTGGACAAAATATTATAAAAATTAGAAATGACATGCGGTCACAGGAAGTAATTCTGATTCTATATTGGGTCAGAGAACCATCTTCAACAAGAACTTTTTGAATCATTAAGATAGGCAAAGAGAGGTGTTACCCTATTTTATATACAATGGATCTCATATTTAAATGTTAATTGACTTGCCCAAAGTTACCTAGAGATAGGAATCAAATTTAGCACCTTTGAATTTTAATTTCATTTTTTCCTTCTAACTGTATGATGGAAAGGCCTGTGATTTGGAAGTATCTGGAGTATATAAATGCTCCTTTGCTTTGAGGCCTCTGTCTAGCCCATACAGCGTCTCTGGGCCAATTAGCAAAAGGCACCAACTTCTGGCTAGATGTAGTCCTTAGGTGCATGGTTTTGCAAGCAGAACAGGGCTGGATTTCAGTCCCTCTTCAGGCAGACACCCTTGTGCAATGGCCTTATTTGTTGTATGAAAGATAAAACTAGATGGCAGTTTACTAAGTGGTGAACCGGAGCTCAATTTAAGAAAAAATTTTCTAAGAATCTGAGTTTTCTAATAATGGAAATGGCTGACCTATTACTAAAAGTATGTACAAGTGGCAATTGGGTGACCACATGACAGGAATGATATTTTAAAAATTACTATTAGGTGAGTGGTTAGCTTGGATGATCTCAAGATGGCTTTAATTCTGGAAATACAATAGTCTATAAAATTAGGAAAGAGCCAGAATTATCTGAAAAGTAACTCCAATGATTTACCCAAAATATTTACCCCAAAACTCTTGTCTTTCCTCTTACCAACACTAATAAAGACATAAAATGACATACTGGATACTATGAGGAATTTGAGAGCAGAGAACACATAGTATTCATCTTTCCATCACCGGAAGCCACCATATTGAAAGCCTAACACCATACTGAGCCTTCAATAAATATTTTTTTCTATTAATGGATCAGACCCATGATCTATTCAGCACAGCACTCTGTGCTTTACAGTTTTTTTTTGTGTGTGTTTTTCTAAAATATATTTTTATTGATTTCAGAGAGGAAAGGAGAGGGAGAAAAAGAAACATCAACGATGAGAGAGAATCATTGATCAGCTGCCTCCTAAGCCAACAACACAGACATGTGCCCCGACGGGAATTGAACCATGACCTCCTTCGTTCATAGGTTGATGCTCAAACACTGAGCAATACCGGTCGAACAATGCTTTACAGTTTTTAAAAGGGGTTCCTTTTCCACAATGAAAAAAGGGAAAATAAAACGCTGCATAATAAAAGATAGACTGGGAAACAATAGGACTTAAAAGTATGTCACTCCATAAAGTATTAGTATTATTACACGTTGGATCTTTTGTATTTATATATCTGTTGTATTATTTTTACAAAGTTACTTTTCCAGCATTGCATGTTTTTCCTCTTAACATGTCAGCTAAATTTTCTAGACTTTGTTTCTTCTTCTCAGTACTGTCATATGAGAATAATATTGCCATTTTTATTATTAAAAAGAATCTTCTAAAAACACTTAGAAACTAATTTCATGTCAAGCAAATAACTTCTCATACCCAGTCAGCCCTGGACACATAAAAAAGAAAATAATCCTCAGGAGTCAACTCAGAAAAGCTTCCCCAGGGGCAAATTGTAAAGACTCAGGTCTAACTTTAGATACGCAACAACATACAAACCAAACCTTATATCAAGAAGGAGTCCATTCTTACCATTATAATACAGTAACAAAATGTAGGCACTCTCTTCAACCTTAACAGCTAGAATTCTTTTTCTCCCCTATTAATATTTAATTCAAGGTATTATTCACAACACAATTATAGCTCCTTAGGCTTCCAACCATAGTTCTACAGCCATCTGCACCCTTAGCCACTGAAGCTGCTCCTGAAATGTCCACAGGAAGAGAACTAGTAAGAGTCTAGTGGGAATTAGGACATTAGAATAGGTAATACGGTAGAATCTCAGTTCTGAAACTTAATTCCTTCCAGAAGGCTGATCGAGAAGAGATTTATTAGAAAACCAAAATATTTTTTAGCATTAGAAATAATGTAAATTAAATTAATTCATTCCAGACCCTCAATGATTCCGTTTTAATCTTTGTTACAACATACAGTACATGCCTAAGTTATTGTTTAAGGTATAAAGAAATACTATAAAAACAAAAAGGATATGAAGTGTAAATGAAAATTTAGCAGAAATGAAATGAAATATACAGATCAGATATGCAAACACTTCTATCATGCTTTGCAATTATGTCTTTTTAAAATTCTATTGTGTTCTCACAACTTTCCTTTCACTTTGCTGCTATCACTAAATTTCTTAGGACCATGGTGACTTACTGTATGTGTTCAATAATAATAAGCAGCCACAAAAGCAAAACACACAAAAATATTCACAGCACAGTTTCCTGAGATGTTAACAGGAGGGTTAGCGGTAAAATGAGTCAAACTTATACATTCTCTCCTTTGTTGCCTGAGAGATGGGTAACTGATCATGAAAGGGTTGTTGGGTCGAGACCCCAAGTTTTGTTTGACAGCTGAGACATTTTCTGTGAACCGAAATTGTTCGAGATGGGAGACGTTCGAGAACCGAGGTTTGACTGTATTATTAGAATTAAAATATGGAATACAAACACATAATACACCCCAAAGTGTAATATCTCACAGACATTTCCTTTGACTGGTATATTAATATGTAGGCAGCCCTAAGTAAAATATTGGGATCCCATGCACATTACTCACATTAACTCAAAATTTCTTCTTATGGCTTCTGGAATTTTGGGTTTTGTAACACGCACAGCCTAAAAAATAAAAGTGAAAAAGCCAAAGTATATTTGAAAAATGAATCTTCAAACTAAATCTCCTATAGAAGAGCTTCTCAAGTGAAACTAACAAAACAACTACGACATGGCTAGCTGCCTACTAACACTCCTGGGGATCCCACGAGAAAAATCTACTTTTCAGCCATCACACCAATAATCAAGGATAAGCTGCTTCTTGTTTCAAAAAAAAAAAAGCCTGACTACAAGAAAAACCATTCTACCAGTTGAGGAAACAAACTCCTGTAGGGAAAAAGTTCTCTCTTAAAAAGACTTTTCACAAAGCTTTTTAGTTGGATATTTTGATTCCTTTACCAATTTGCAAACCAAAGAAGTAAAAGACAGGTAAATTTCCCAGATTTAAATTGTTAAGTAAAAAACAACTGAAAACAAAAACACCAGGTGGGTACATGAAACTTAACAAAGAGAGTAGTAAGTGAATTTACCACTTTCTAAACCAGCAATCACTCAGTACTGGCTATAAACAAACAGCCAAAGACAGAAGGAAAACAAATACCAATTAGTAGCTTGTATTCTTTCTAGAATCTCACTTAGAACAAAGTCTATTTGCCTTTGTAGACACTGTTTGCTAGAAAATTTGTTTTTTTAACCAGTGTACTTGGACATACTTGGGAAGTGTAGTTTTTGAAGGCTGACTTTTCTACATATAGGACTTGATCTCTCACACAATATTTTGGTTTTACTAAACAGCCCTCACTCCCTCCTACACGGCACGCATACACAAAACACTTTGCTGATCTGAAAGTTAATTTTCCTCTGAAAACTGGTTAAACTTTTATTTTTATAAAAACTGATTCTTAGAGAGAGGGAGAAGGGGAGAGAAACATTAATGTGAGAGCCAAACATCAATCAGCTCCCTCCTGCTCATCCCCTATGTGAAAATGGGATCAAGTTGTAAACCCAGACATGTGCAAGAATCAAACCTGCAACCTTTCAGTGCATGGGACAATCCCAACCAACTGAGCCACAGTGGCTAGGGCTCCTTTCTCCTCGCCTTGCCCCTTCCTTCCCCTACCCTTTTCTTCCCCTTCCTGCTTCCCTTCTCTTCCTTTCCTTTTCTTCTTTCCTTCCTCCGCTCCTCATGCATGCATGCATGCATGCATTCATTCATTCATTCATTCAACTGGCTAAACTTTTAACCAACAAATATTTTAAACACATGTCCTTCTTTTAAGGCATTTGACAAAAAACTTTTTACAATGTTTAAGCAACGTAGCCTTCCTTACGTGAAAGCGGTCAAATCTGCACATAATTTTTAGGACTATCATAAGTTATTATAAAAATTAGAGTGAAATGGCTTAAGAAACTGGGGACTGTAGTGAAAACACTCATTATCAGCTGACAGTGATGCATGTAAGACCATAAGGAACAATTAATGGAGACAAAAATTCAGAACTAGAATTGGTGAGAGATGCCATGTGACTATCAGAAATACTGATGATTTCTAATACATTTTAATATGTTTCAAAGAAAAGCATTGTCATATTGCATTTAAGTAAGAGATTAGCCATCTATATTTTTAGTCTTACAAAAAGAAGCATAAAATAGAATTGCTTTCTATAAATGTCTATCTTGCTATATGGGGCTGAAGAACATACATGCTTGCCAATCTTGGGAAACCTTGTCATTTTCAAATATGTGAAATTATAAAGTCTTGAAATAGATACCATGAATAAGTTGCATTATGACATTTAAGGAAAAAAAAAATCCCTAGCTGGTTTGAGAGAGCATCCACCTGCGGAATAAAGGGTCTCGGGTTCAATTCTGGTCAAGGGCTTGATTGTCAGTAGGGGGCGTGCACAAGATAGCAGATCAATGATTCTCATTATTGAGGTTTCTACCTCTCTTTCCCTCTCTCTCTCTGAAATAAAGAGCATATATATATATAATCTCCAAAGAAAAACATATCCAAAAACACTGACCAAAATGAACGTGCACATGAAGTAAGGAAAAACAACCCCACAAACTGATGAAGTAAATTTATCTGTTGAAACTGACCCCTGGGTTATAAACATGTTATTTTAAACTAAAAGTCAGCATATAATATAATCATACCACTACATAAATATCAAGGATGTTATTTTCACCACTCAAATTTGCCATAGTAGTTGTTCAAGAAAAATGAGAAGGAAAAAATTAAAACAGTGATAGTTACAGAGAATATTCATCTAATAAACAAGACTGCTCTCATGAGATTTAAAATTTAAGGAGGAGAAAACACATCAAACAACAACAAAAAGGAAATAAGTGAACAAGGTAATTTCAGATAGTTAGAAGTATTATGTAAAGAATTAAAATAGGAGATTTGGGGACTGGGAAATACTAGATTGTGGAAGGCGAAACCAAGATTTTTGGGGGCATAATTATGTAATTAAAAAGATCTAAGGAAATTCATAAAGTTTCAGTCAAGCAATATAAATAGTTCTTGAGATCTGCTGTACAACATTTTACTTATAATCAATAATAATGTATTAAAAATTTGTTAAGAGGGTAGATCTCATGTTAAATATTTTTAACACACACACACACCCCCCACCCTAGGGAAATTAACCAAAAAATTAATAAAGATGGTGAATTCACCAAGAATCATTTGCAAACCTTAATGCTTAAAAAAAGAACTACATGTTCAAAGCATTAAGAACCATTAAATTCATGAATATTAATTTAATTTGGCATATGAGTTTCTAATCTAGATCAGAAATTCTAAAAGAAACAAAAATTATAGATGTGATTACATAAAGGCCATAATGCTCCCAATTTTATTTATTTTTAACATATTTTTTTAAATATATTTTATTGATTTTTTTTACAGAGAAGAAGGGAGAGGGATAGAGAATTAAAAACATCAATGAGAGAGGGACATTGATCAGCTGCCTCTTGCACGTCCCCTACTGGGGATGTGCCCGCAACCAAGGTACATGGGACCTTTTCGTCCACACACCGATCCTCTATCCACTGAGCCAAACCGGTTTCGGCTATTTTAAAGATATTTTTATTGATTTCAGAGACAGGAATGGAGAAGGAGAGAGAAACATCAATGATGAGAGATAATCATTGATCAGCTGCCACTTGCATGCCCTCTACTGGGGATAAAGCCCATGGGTCGACGCTCAACAACTGAGACACATTGGCTGGGCACTATGCTCCCAATTTTAAAACACCAACTGAGGTACCTGATATGCCTTAAAAATAACAATAAAACTCCTCTGGCAGAAATTTCAGCTATCAATGTTGATGAGAGAGTATAAGCTGCTAGTTTTTCTGAAAGACAATTTGGCATTATATATCAAAAAGCACCAAACAGGGCATACACTGTAACCTGTGAATCCTACATTTAAGAACTTATCCTAAGGAAATGATTTTAAAAAATTTTTATTTTATTGAATTTTTTACAGAGAGGAATGGAAAGGGATAAAGAGTTAGAAACATAGATGAGAGAGAGAGACATCAATCAGCCGCCTCCTGCACGCCCCCTACTGGAGATGTGCCCACAACCAAGGTACATGCCCTTGACCAGAATCGAACTTGGGACCTTTCAGTCTGCAGGCTGATGCTCTATCCACTGAGCCAAACCGGTTTTGGCAAGGAAAGGATTTTAAAAGATGTATTTATAAGCCTGGTCATTGCAACATGCATATAACAGCAAAAATTGGAAGCCATAGAAATTACATAAAACTATTAAAAGTGATAATGCAACAAATCTTTATTTTTGACTTGAAAAGATGCTTATACATACTGCTAGTGAAAAAGATAACTATGGCATAATTCTACTTTAGTTAAACATTATTTATACTTATAAACAATATAAACAATTAAGAAGAATCTGGAAATATACAACTCCTATCTCTGCATAGTAAGATTAGTGGTTAATTTCACTTTGTTATTCATCTTTTTCCTAATATCTAATATTTTATAACATATTACATAACATATCCAGAATATACAAAGTATCCAGAATATACAAAGTATTACTAACAAATCAGTACGAAAAATATCCAACACAGAAGAATCCAAGATGGCGGCATAGGTAAACACTTACACTGCTGCCTCGCACAACAATTTCAAAACTACAACCAAAAGACAGAACGGACATCATCCACAACCACAGGAAAGCTGGATGAGTGGAAGTTCTACAGCTAGAGGGAAGGAGAGGGGCTCATGGAGACCCAGAGGAGCTGCAAAAA
The DNA here is from genome assembly GCA_011751065.1 of Lasiurus cinereus. NCBI lineage: Eukaryota > Metazoa > Chordata > Mammalia > Chiroptera > Vespertilionidae > Lasiurus > Lasiurus cinereus. The sequence goes on along the minus strand of JAAGEH010000038.1, from coordinate 18,120,972 downwards.
GCTGAGGTACGGAAACGCATGTGTGGAGAGAGCGGGTGCCGGAGTACCTGGCTGGCTTTCTCTGGCGGGAGGAAAACAAAGACTCTCAAAGGCATTGAACCCCTTATCTTACAACACTAAACCCCAGATCCAGCCGAGATCCAGTTTGGACTGTGAAAAGGGAGAGGTGCACGGAAATTTAGGGGAGTCGCAAAAGATCAGAGGTCTTATGGCGCGCACGGCACTGCACAGAGGACAGATTGCTGATTGTGCCGCTGGCTTTCACGACTGGGCGGGAGACAGACCCTCCCAACTGTGCCACTTCTGATCCACTAAGCCCCTGTTTCGGTGAAACCCTGAGGACCTAGACTCCTGGGGTCCTGGAGCGCAGGGGAGCCTGAAAGGCAGCAGTCTAGAGGCACTGTGGGCGGCGTGCACAAGGACCGCTCCAGCGATTACCCAGTCACATGAGACTCAGGGGCCGTGGAGGGCGGGGCTGACTGGAAGGTTTTGGTTGTAGTTTAAGCCCTGAGACTCCACCCATTCCAAGCTCAACAGAGAGGCTTCTGTGGTTTTGCAAGTCTGGTATCATAAGGCTGAATCCAACACAGAAGTTCTCCCAGCATAGTGAAAATGCCGAGACAAGGGAAGGGATCACAAACAAAAGAAATGGAGGGAAAAAAACGACTGGATATAGAGTTCAAAACCACGCTTATAAGGTTTTTCAAGAATATGCTAGAAAAGATGGATAGAGTTAGCGAGAGCCAAGAGATGAAAAAGATCCAACTAGAGATGGAAAACGTCCAATTAGAGATGAAAAAGGACCAACTAGAAATTAAACATACACTGACTGAAATAAAAAATATTATACAGAGTCCTAACAGCAGACTAGAGAAAGGCAAGAATCAAGTAAAAAATTTGAAATATAAAGAAGCAGAAAACATTCAACTGGAAAAGCACGAAGAAAAAAGAAGCCAAAAATGTGAAGATAATATAAGGAGCCTCTGGGACAGCTTCAAGCGTACCAACATCAGAATTGTGGGGGTGTCAGAAGAAGAGAGAGAGCAAGATACTGAAAACCTATTGAAAGAAATAATGACTGAAAACTTCCCACATCTGGTGAAAGAAATAGACTTACAAGTCGAGGAAGCACACAGAACCCCAAAGAAAAGGAATCCAAAGAGGACTACACCAAGACACATCATAATTAAAATACCAAGAGCAAAAGACAAAGAGAGAATATTAAAAGCAGCAAGAGAAAAACAGTTCATTACCTACAAGGGAGCACCCATATGACTATCAGCTGATTTCTCAACAGAAACGATGCAGGCCAGACGGGAGTGGTAAGAAATATTCAACGTGATGAATAGCAAGAACCTACAACCAAGAATAATCTATCCAGCAAAGCTATCATTCAGAATTGAAGGGCAGATAAAGAGCTTCACAGATAAGAAAAAGCTAAAGGAGTTCATCAACTCCAACCCAGTATTATATGAAATGCTGAAAGGTACCCTTTTAGAAGAGGAAGAAGAAAAAGGTAAAAGACAAAAAATTATGAACAACAAATACACATCTGTCAACAAGTGAATCTAAAAATTAAGTGAATTAAAAATCTGATCAACAGAATAAACTGGTGAATATACTAGAATCAGGAGCACAGAAAGGGAGTGGACTGATAATTCTCAGGGGGAAAGAGGTCAGGGATATACAGGGAGAGACTGGACAAAAATCATACACCTATGGATGAGGTCAATGGGAGGGAGGTAAGGGCAGAGGGAAGGGTGGGAACTGGGTGGAGGGGTATTAGGGAGGGGAAAAAAGAGAAACAAATGTAATAATCTGAATAATAAAGATTTAATTAAAAAAATATATCCAACAGATAAATGGGCAATTCAGGGAGGAGAATAATAGGGATGGCGAGAAAGATGCTTGACCTCATTTAATAACTAAGGATATGCAAATCAAAGAGAGAGAGAACTTCAAATCTATCAGCCATTTAGCATAAATTAACATCTGATTGCTTCAAATCCAGTGAATTGTAGACAAACAAGTATTCACACATACTACTGGTAAGAATGTAGAATTGTACAGCTGATTGAAAGATAATTTTTACATACAAGATGTGTCAAGAATGTTCGCTACATTACTGCTTACTAACTACAAAAAAAAAAGTGGGGAGAACAACAGGGAAATCATATATAATAAAACCCTAATATGCAAATTGATGGTATGGTGAACAACTGGTTGCTATGACACGCACTGACCACCAGGAGGCAGATGCTCAATGCAGGAGCTGCCCCCTGGTGGTCAGTGTGCTCCCACAGAGGGAGCACCACTCAGCCAGAAGCTGGGCTCATGGCTGGTGAGCAATGGTGGTGGTGGGAGCTTCTCCCATCTCCATGGCAGTGATAAAGGACGCCTAGGGGGATGTCTGCCTCCTGAGGGCACAGGCTGAGCTGAGGGGCCGTCATCCTCTCCCCTCCACACACAGTGCACGGATGTCATGCACCGGTCTCTTGTGGTTATATAATAATGACAAGGAATTCTAGGCAGCTGTTAAAAAGAATGAGCTACATCTCCAAGTAACAAACTGGGCAGATTCTAAGACTCTGTGATATTCACATTTATTATCTTTAAACCTGAAAAGCTACTCCAGCCACAACTGAATGTACAACCAAAAGAATTTTGCAGTTAACTATGGACATTTCGAATGACCCCTGAACTTTGGTGGCTCCCCTAGGTACCTACCCATCAGAGATAATGGCACAATATAAATGAGGATAGGAAAAACCCTAGTCATCTTTCCAGTCTTGTTTATATGATAACACATGATCACTCAATAATGAATGTATACTCTCAGTAGCAATGAGACAATCACTTGAGACATGTGACACCAAAGATTTATCTTTAGCTGCAGTAATGTTCACCACATCAATCAATTGGTCTCCTAGTAACTCTGAGAAATGATACTGGAGAAGCCATATTACCACTTCTCAGGTAATCCAGATCCAAAACCATGGCTTTCAAATGTTATTAACCATGATAAGACCACAGTAAAAGACACATTTTAGGATGTGAGAGTGAACTGGCTGCGACATGTCACCTCACTGATCGCCAGGACTGATTCGGCTAATCTGGCTAGCTAGGCAGGTTTTCTCCTCCTCCCTCACCGATCCATGTGCGTCCCTCCTAAAGCTGCGTGCTCAGTTGAAGAAGATGACCTCCCCCCCCCCCGCAGAGGAGAGGACTGGTCTTCGGTCAAGGACATACGAGTAGCTGTGCTCCGCTGCTAGAACCTCCAAAGAAGCTCTCAAAGACACATTTTACAATGATACCCAATATACAACCTACCTACATACTTACGTAACACAAAAATTTTACAGAATGACTTAAACTTACTACATGGCATTTACTGATTTCTTTTCCTATTTAATTCCAACTTACTTAAAATGCTGGTCATGACCCACTAAAACTGATTTTAGAATCCACTAATGGATTTCAATTCAATCTAAAAAATTACTAACTCAAAAAAGCAGGCATATAGCCTCTCACCATTCTATCTCCCAATGCTGCTGCCACTGCTGCCACCACCACCATTAATTTCAGCTGCTACTTAGCCTTTCTTTCCTCAGGGTATTCTACCCACCTGAAATACCTTCTTTACTCCTTTCCCCCCTATAATTCCTATTAATTCCAGACATACCTAAAGTCCCAACTCAATCACAGTCATTTCTAGGCAGACTCTCTTGAAATGTTCTCTTAAACTTTTACAGCAATAGCACAATCAATTTGCCTGTCAATTAATGCTTTAGGACATCTACTTTGTGTAGAATTATTGTCCAAATCTTATACTTGAAATTCCTTTCATAAGGAATACTCTTACACTGATTTATAGCCATTACTGTAACTTAGTAATGCCTCATATTAACAGTATGTGCATTTTATTTCTTTGTAAGAGCCTCAGTTTATCTGTTCCCTCTAGGAATTCATGATTAGCTATAAGAGTATTTTATTTTGGCAGAGATCTAAAGTCATACTGAGAAAGGTATTCTATTACTCACTACAGCACTTCAATTAAATAATTGCAGAGTAAACAATATGATAAAAGGACCTTTAAATTCAAAGTTCTCAAAATTCCCAGAGAATTTCTATAGGAAAAAGGCTTACCTGTATGGTGAGGCCTGGTGCCATGACATTTAAATCTTTCTGCAGAGCTTGCTTCAGGTTTTCATCTATTTGATCTGTTTTTGAAGCCAAAAACAACTCTCATGACACTCAAATTTTTTTTACATTGTCTTTTAATATTGAAACAAAACCAATTATTAGACCTAAAGTTCCCATGATACTATTCTTTCACAGAGCTTAAAGTGCTTCATATATATAAACAAATATGTATATATAGTTTTTGTTTCATGTAGGAGAAAGTGTGAAGAATTATCCAAGAAATTAAGTTGATCCAATAGAGAATCTAGATCTCTATTATTATTTCATTGTTTTTAATTAACACATGTCCTGATTCTCATTTAAGAAAAAATTTCTTTCTTCAGTCTTTACCCCAAACCTCCAAATAACTAGATTTCATTTCCATGGACCTCTGCCTATTATTTTGGATTTAAAAACAGAGAGGACAAGGTGGGTAGAATGGCTCACAGGAAGGTCTTTGAAGCCTACAAAAACGAACAACAAACATGTCACTTCTCTTGGCCTTATAACTAACTCATGAATTTTGGATCCACCTCAACAGTACATTCACCATTATTATAAAAACTAGAGGTCCGGTGCACAAAATTCGTGCAGGTGGGGTGTCCCTCAGCCTGACCTGCACCGTCTCCAATCTTGGAGCCCTCAGGGGAGCCATGATGGCTTAGGCTCACTCTTTGTGGTTCTCTGCTCTCTGTGGGCCTGGTCACTCCGCAACCGCTGCACAGAGGCCCTCTCCACCCAGGCTGTTCTGTGGATGCATGCGCTGCCCAGAGGCCCTCCGCAGCCGGGGTGGAATGCCTGTCTTGTCGCCGCGGCGGTGAAGCAAGCATTCCACCAGGCCACTAATGCTGCTCACTCTTAGTGGCCATCCCCCCAGGACTGGGTGACTCTGGTGGGGCTGAGGGGACTGGGTGCTGCCATCTTGTGGCTATGGGCGCCACCAGCTTTGTGACAGAGTGATGGTTAATTTCATATTACCTTTTTATTAGATAGGATGGGTGATGTGACAAATCAGGACAGAAGAGTTTTCTCAGACACCATCCCAATAGTTGTCAATCATTGATGAATCAACTGGTAGATTTCCAAACTGACTAACCATCCCTATGCCTGCCTCTAAGAAATTCACTAAGAATTCCAGGAAAAAGTAAGGAGCCAATAGCAACAACCCAATCACTGGTCAACCCAATCATTGGTCAGAACTTTCACTGTTATAAATAAAAAGTTATTTGTGCAGCCCTGGCCATTGTGGCTAAATAGTTGGGTTTGATTCCCAGTCAAGAGCATATACCCAGATTGCAGCTGTGAGAGGGCATGCGAAAGGCCATGTCTCTCTCACATTGATATTTTCTTCCTTCCCTCCCTCCGTCCCTCACTTCCTCTATCCCTCCATCCCTCTATCTGTATCTTCTTCCACTCTCTCTCAAAATCAATGGGAAAAAAATATTGTCAGGCGAGAATGAACAAAAAAGGTAATTTATGCAGAAAACAGTAAATGTAGGAAGCCTGAAGCTGCCATCCTTAGAAAAGCCTGTTTTCAAGTTAGATCTTGGCTTATCACATGGCAACTGGAACATAGAGAGGTTTTCTATCAACGCCACAATTGGTAAGAATAACTCATTATACCTAAATTTTTTATACAAATAATATGGTTTATGTCAAATACTTGCTTTCCTTCTGGGAGTCTGGAATTTTGATATATACCATGTAGAGGGTGCCTATATGACCAGCCCCAATAAAAATCCTGGGCAGTGCCTCTCTAATGAGCTCCCCTAAGTAGAAAACATTTTCACACATGTCACAGATCAGTACTAGAGTAATTAAGTGTATACTGCTTGATTCCACTGGAAGAACACTCTTGAAAACTTGTGCCTGTTTTCCTTCAGACTTCACTCATGTGTCTTATCCTTTTGCTGTTAATGCATCTCAGCTGAAGATTATATAGTTGCTGTTAGTACAACTATGTAATTAGTTCTCAGACCTCCTAGCAAATCATCAAACATGGAGGTGGGTCTTGGGAAACTCTAGGGCACGTATTTCTAAATTTCCCTAAATTATCTATTAAAATAGCAACAAAGCTATATTTTAGTATGTTATCATATTAAAAACAGGATACAGTTATGTATTATGAATTTCAGAAAATGGGTATCCTATATAATAAAATCCTAATCTGCAAATCGACCAAACTGCAGAACCGGTCGCTATGATGTGTACTGACCACCAGGGAAAGATGCTCAATGCAGGAGCTGCCCCCTGGTGATCAGTGCACTCCCACAGGGCTGGCGAGCACAAAGGCGGTGGCGGGAGCCTCGCTGGCCTCCACAGCAGCTCTAAGGAGCAGCAAGCCAGGAAGTGAGGAGCAAGAGATCCTGAACTGTGAGAAGGATGGCCGCCTGCCAGCTTAGGCCCGCTCTCCCCAAGGGGTCCTGGACTATGAGAGGACCACTGTCTCAGTGCACTAATTCCGTCATTCATAAATTAGCTTGTCTGAGCAACTAATTAATCTAAATCATAAGAAATTTAAGCTTAAGATAAAGAATATTTTAAAGACAATTGTTCTATTTTAAATTCAGAAGGAATGTTCAAATAGCACGTTTACTAATATTGTTATAGCATCCATAAATGAGTTGAACAGATTTCCAATTGGTTACTTACATATTCAAAACAAATAAGACACTTACCAAACAACTCAATGTAAACTTCTTGAAGAGTGTGGGCACTACAAAACTGGTTCAGTTCATGGTGGATTTTATTGAAGATTAAGGTCTTGTCATAGTCTGCAGTGTAGTTCCTCACAATATCAAACACTGAAGGAGAGGTACAATCCATGTTTACTCATGTATCTTCTAATTCAGCCAAGGTAAAAGTTACACTGGTATTATAATTCTAGTAGGCAAACTTCAAATTCCATTCTAAGAAGAATATATATATCTTGGAGGTATAAGGAATTGCAAATTTTCAAGCAAAGGCATGACACAATCAGATTTGTACTTTGGCAGCAGCATGAAGATTCATGAATTGGAAGGCACAAAGATCAGAGGCAGGAAAGTATAAAGCAATTGCTACAAAGCAAAAGTTTAGCTAAGAGGTAATGAGGGCGTTAACTAATTGAGGAACAGTGAGAATAAAAGAAGGAAGCAGTTGCAAAAGACCATTTTCAAAAAGGCAGTTTTTGAAGGCTATTAAAAAACAGACCAGGCTAGAAGGGAAAGAAGCAAACATTTATTAGGTCAGGCTTTATGCCAGGCAATTTACATACATTAGTATTTAATTATCACAAAAAATCTAATTGAGGAAACTGAGAAACAGAGTATAGGGAATATAGTCAATAATATTTTATTAACTATGTATGATGTCAGATGTGAACTAGATTTATCGGGTTTGTAATATATATATAAATGTCTTATCACTGGGTTGTAAACCTGAAACTAATATTGTACGTTAACTGTAATTGAAAAGTAAAAATTAAAAAACAACAATACATGCTGCTTTCTTTGTTCAGATCCAAGGACTTGCTCCACTGGCTTTTCCTTGATAGATAGGCCACCAATAAATATTTGTTGACTAATTCATTTGCTTGGTCATTTCTAAATGAACTGGTGAACCAATAGTTTCCTCTTCATCTTTGGCTAGAGAAAAGCAATCTCCCTTTCTTCTATTTTTCCAGTCACAATTCATCCTACTGACTGGTTGCCAGGGAAAGTAGATGAAAAAGGACAATGAAAATACTTAATCACTGAAAAATGGAACCCAAATCCACTTCGCAGTAATACAACCTGTTCTCTGGTATGAAATCCTTTTGCTATTTGTGCCTGATCCAGTGAAATGAAATTTAGCAAGACCTTACATTCCTCTATATTTAGTATTATGTCTTCTTAAGTAAAATAAAAACTCCTTAGGGCAAAGGTTCTAACGTTACCTTTTTAAATTGTTTTCACCAAATACAGTATCCTGTACACACTGGGCATGCCAACTTTAATAATAAGAATAAAAGTATAATGGCAGATCTTTCCACTAAAAGAGATCAATGTGCATCCATGTTCATAGATTATTCGCAACAGCAAAAATGTAAAGGCAATCCAAGTGTCCACTGATGGATGAATGGATATACAAATTATTCAACCTTAAAAAGGACATTCTGATATATTTTATAACATGGATGAACCTTGAGGACGTTATGCTAAGTTAAATAAGCTAGTCACAAAGACAAAAACCATATGATTCCACTTATATAAGGTACTTAGTGCATTCAGAATCAGAGAGACAGAAAGTAATTACCAGGGGCTGAAGGGGAAATGTTATTGTTCAATGTTTATAGGGTTTCATTTTTACAAGATGAAAAGAGTTATCAAGATAGAGTGGTGATGGTTCCACCGCAATCTGAATGTGTTTAATACCACTGAACGGTACCCGTAAAAAATGGTTAAGATGATTTATGTTATGTGTATTTTGCTACAAAAATAATTGCGGGGAAGGATCAAACCAAACAAAGACAGATTTTCTTAAGTTTTTTAACAGTGCCCACTCCATCTCTAGGTTTTCATCTTTTACCAAGAAAATGTTTCCCACACAATGAGGTTTTCAGATTGCTTTGCAAGTCATAGCATATCTCACAACCAGAAAAGCTTTTTCTATGATCACAAATCAATGTGGCCTAAGACTTAATCAATTATAGATTTTTAGCATGCATGGAAATAATCTCTATCCTGACTGGATAAAATGCTACTTTCTAGAAATTCTAGAAATAATCAATGACTATCTTGCTCTTTAAAAACAAAGAGTAACCCATCCATTTGCAGAAAAGTCAACTCTGTCTAGAACTTATGATCTATTTCTGCCACCATTCTCTTGAAATGGAAACTATTCCAGTGATTATTTTTCTATACATATAGAAATAAAAGAGGTCATAAAAGTTTAAAAGTACCTTTCTATTCTTCAGGGGATCTCTCAGTTATAAATACTCTGATTATAACTATAAAACAACAGAACAGATCAGTACCATACCTGCATAAGGGGCCAACATATTAACCACTTCTATCCGATCAATATAGATCATGACCCCACCACTAAAAAAAAAGAAAAAAAAAGGGAAAAGCATGAGCCAAATACAAATCTATTATAATCCCAGATCATCACACATATCCCATAAGATAGAAATTTAGAAGGAAAAATCTAAAGACATATATTACTGATTAAAACTAATCACTACTCAAAGAACCCTAGTTCTCATAACAAAGGTTCACCTCTGTAATTGTTGTGATTAATTCAGCTCACCTGAAGACCAAACCTGTAACCTAAAGTTACTTAGCACTTTGCTCTTATTAACTGGCCAACAGGTAAAGCAGTGCTCTTCTCAAAGTCTTTCATCAAGAAACCAAGTAAAGCCCTAACCGGTTTGGCTCAGTGAATAGAGTGTCGGCCTATGGACTCAAGGGTCCCAAGTTTGATTCCGGTCAAGGTCATGTACATTGGCAGTGGGCAAATCCCCATAGAGGGTGTACAGGAGGCAGCTGATTGATGTTTTTCTCCCATCTATGTTTCTTACTCTCTATCCCTATCCCTTCCTCTCTGCAAAAAATCAATAAAATATATGAAAAAGAAAAAAAGACACAAAGTAAAATGGTTCCTCAGGAGGTATAAAGGCCAACCACAATCTAAAGTATTTTTGGTTTCCTGCTTTATCTTAATAATTAATCAAAGAGTTTTATGTTTTATCCATATTTATTTTTTTATAAAAAAATTTGCCCAAGTAAAATTGACACACCAGAAAGATAGGTCTTGTTAATAAGTGGTTCCTATACTTCCTGGGCTACCATGAGAGACATGTGAGCTTCAACTTGAGGTACATGAAATTATAGAGATTTTGAAACTAAACAACTAAGCCTTCCTACCAACTTACAATAACATTTCCCCGCACCACCCCCCCACCACCACCATAAGAAAAGAGTAATTACATGCTCACCAAAAAAAAAAATAGAAAAGCAAAAAGATTAACATGAAATTTACCACAAATCTCCCTTTAGTCATCTCTAAAGGGAATCCATAAAAAAAGTGACAGACCTAGGGAGAATTTACCAAATAATTTAAAAAACAGGAAATTTGCTCCCTTTTAAAAAGCATGTGTCCTTCTACTGATGTCAAAGCCTCTTTTATATAGGCCTGTAATAAATATTTTAGTCATTTAAAAAATACCTTCAATTTTATTCTTTTGATACAATTCAGGGTATTGATTATAGTCTAGAAATAATATATATGCCTTGCATGCCTTTCTTTCCTTAAAACTCTAACAATTTTCAAAGTAAGGTCCTAAAACCAGAAACAGCATTACTATCACCTGAGAACTTCTGCTAGAAATGCAAATTCTCAGGCTTCATTCCAAATCTACTGAATCAGAAACTCTAGGTGGCTTTTAATACTACATATGTGACAGGGGGGATGATTTCATTTTAAACTATCTGTTATTGAGTACTTACTCTGGATCAAGTGCTGGGTTAGGCACTTCATATATACTAATTCTATGCCTTAGTATAAATGCAAGATAGGTCTTATTACCTGATTTTTACAAATGCGGGAACTGAGCTTAGCAAAGTCAATAAAGGTATGTGTGGCAGCAAGGAGTATATGGAAACTGTTCTTTCTGCTCAATTTAGCTAAAACTGCACTAAAACATAAAGCCTAGTTAAAAAAAGACAAGACTCAATAAAGCAGATGTGGCAGTGCTGATATACATATGAAGTTAGGTCTGCTGGTTCTTTTTAATAATACCCTAATGGCTCTTAAGATAAAAAGCTCCTGTTTGGAGATACAGGGCTTTCCTCATATAATGCCCAGACGAGAAAACTCCTAGGGTGACTTTCATACCGTTTGAAAGGAGTTTAACTGATTACAGCTTATGAACAGAAACTCCATCTGAACTAAAGGGAGGTTGGTAAGTGAGGGGAAAGCTTACCTTGTTCCACAAGGCACATTTTTAACTTCATCAGTTTGTAGTGTTGTCTGGGAAGGAAAAAACATCTCAATACTCAGGACACATATTGTCAAAGAACTAATGATCCCAGAGGGAAAAACTCTGGAGAAGTACTGAGAGGTAAATATAAGGAGCTCCATTAAAATTTTAGTCACCAAAGATTAGCTATCAAAGCAATTTCTTTTTGTATCCCAGCAGACAACAGTTTTGAGATAAAATATTTTACCATTAATGTTTGAATCAGGATGCACTAGGAAAGTTTCAATGTTCAACCTCTCAGAGTCCCTTATTTGCCTAGAGCTGGCCTGGGATTGCAAACTACCTGGCTCACCCACAAGGATACTACTATGAGGACTTGTGCTCTGAACTTTGATTCCACTGCTAATATTACTGCTTATGACGAAGATACAAAGATACAAAGATAACTATTATACGCATACAACTCAAAGGTACCCTGGAACTGAAAAGCAATCTTTTTCTCTGAAGCTACAGTCAATATTTTAGTTTAGGCCCTGGTCATTTCTCAAACGGTCTGTTCAATTTCCTTTTTAACAGAAGTACCACCACCAGCGCTGCTTCTTTCCAACAATCTGGTACTTAATTACATACTTTGCCCCTTTGTTGGATCGATAGTACGTATTCTCTATTGCACTCTAAGACCTCCAATAGGTGAATACCGAATGAGTAAATTCTAGACACACTGCACCTTGTTAAGCACTCAGCAACGTATTACTTTATGGGATACAAAAGAGAAAGAAAGTATAGTCCCTGTTTCCAAAGAGCTCATTATCCAACACAGGAGATAAAATCCTTACAAAGCAATCTATAACAGGTATAAAATAACAGCATATAAACTGAATTGTTAGGTATTAAATGGCAGAGAGTTAAATGATAGGTTGAAAAGCTCTCTGAAGTGAAGTATTAAGCCAGGTCTACAGGAGAGAAATAAGAACAGACGAGACAGAGGAACATTTTAGGTTCAATGAATAGCCTATTCAAATATAAAAAGCTGAGAACAAATTGTACATACTAGTACAAGTAACAGGAAGCAGATTGGCTTGCCTGCAGCAGAAGGGAAGATACAGATGAAAGTTGATTTTCGGAGAAGAGAACATGGTGGTACGAGGTAGAGGCCCTGCATGTTTGAAGGAGGGAGGGAGAGGCTTGGGCCCTCCCTAATCTATCTTATATACAGCCACAAAAAAACTTTCAAAAATATGTTTTTCTTTAATTCCTTTGCTCATATGTGGTGCCATTCTCAGTATCCATTATATTTACAGGCAAGAAAACCAGCTGGGAAGCTAAAGTATTAATTTATTTAGGTTGATTTAATAAAGGGCATGGAAATTAAAAGCTATATTGTGGGGAGGGAGTCTGTAGGAGATCAACCAAAGGACTTGTATGCATGTGTGTAGGCATAGCCAGTGGATACAGGGCATTGGGGATGGAGGGGGAGATGGGTGAGGGGATGTACTGGGGGGTGGGGAGGGCTGGTGAGGGCAATAGGGGAAAAAATAATAAAATAAATAAATAAATAAATAAAAGCTGTCAATCCAGGAATCATAATAAAAAAAGGGTTAAAAACCTAGTTGCATATAGTAATTCTTTTTCCACTAATATTTACAGGGTAATCTAAGATTGTTGGTAGAGTATTAAATATAACAGTAAAAAAAGTAATCAAACTTTCAGATTAATTTAAATTGGCTAATTGAAATAAAGGAATAGCCAAGAAAATTTAATTGTACTGGACAAAAAGCTATTTCTGAAGTATTAACTAAAATTTCTATTGGTAGTTCATTTCATGGTAAAATTGCTTAACATGCAATGAACATAAAGCAGGCATATTTGTGTCAAAAAATTAAAATTTAAAGTTATCAAGATTGCATTAAAATTTTACAAAAGTCTTCATTAATCAAAAAAAGGGGGATAGTAGAATAATATCATGTGAGGAAAATATGCTATAAGTAAATTACATCTAGAAAATTTTTACTTTAGAAAATTAATTTTCATTTGTAATGCTAACAGCAAGGCACCCATGAAAAACACACATGGTGTCAAAATAAGCCAAAGGAAAATCGTTTGGGCAAAAATAAAAAGAAGCCCAAGTCAATTTTATAGAAAAGATTCCTTTATTAACTTGTGGTCGAGAATATGTTTATATACTTTCAGAAAATAACTCCAAGACCAAGTGGACTCCTGCAACAGAGAGGAATTGACAGGTCTGCTCCAACCATGAAGACAAGAGAAGAAACAGTCCAGAGATGGAAGACTTTGACGACGCCTTGCCATGCGAGCAGACTGTAGCTGTGCGTTGCTACAGGATGCCTAGGACCAAACCAGAGAGGGTCGGACCTGCATTGTTATCATTTGTCCACCATCCAGATACCATTGCTAACTTGTACACATAAGGAACTGTTAGACATTGAAACTGGGACTTATAATTAATGGACATTGAAATTGGGACTCAAACATTTTTTGTTCTTATAAGTTTATTTCTAGCCTGCAGAGGCAAGTAAAGAAAAGAATCAGGAGGAAAAAAACAAACAAAAAAAACAGATACAGAGGTAAAGAAGCAATGAACAGACTGTCATACTACAGCAGGAATGCAGGAGAGGTTGGGGAAGGGGGGTCCTGTAAGGGATCAACTGAAGGACTTGTATGCATGTATATAAGCATAGCCAATGGGTACAAGACACTAGGGGGAGGGAGGGGAAAGACAGGTGAGGACATGTACTGGGGGGTAGGGAAGGCTGGGGGGAGCTCAATAAGGGGGGGGGGGAAAGGGAGACATATGTACTTCTAAACATTATAGATATATTAAACAAAAAAATAAATAAATAAATATATAGATAGATAGATAGATAAAGGGAGAAATAAAAACATAAAAAAACACACACACACACACACACACACACACACACACAAAACTGGTTGCATATAAAATTCCAGGAAAGAGAATTGAGTTTAATCCAGGGGTTGAGAAATAGGGTGATGGTAAACATAGTGACAGGTTCTAGGTAGATAGAGAAAAGTTGAAGAGATGAGCTTAATTTATTGGATTTCCTTCCAAACATTAGTCATATTCTACACCAGCATAGAAGGCTAGATCTTCTAATATATTCCAAAATTTCATAAAAGTAAATCTTTCATGTCTCATTTGAATAAGAACAATTTTTAAAAAGGGTTTTATTAATGTAATTTTTTCCTAGAATGTTACTGCTTCACATATTAAAAAAGAACATTCCTATTAAGTCACACTGGCTCTACCATTTAATTTTTTTGTAAACTCAAAGTATATTGTTGACATTGAAATCTCTTTACTAATTTCATTTCCATTAAGTATGATAGTTTATTGCAACATATAAATATACATGTATACACACTACATATTGTTATGATAGTTTATTGCAATATATAAATATACATGTATACACACTACATATTGTTATTTGTTATATGTGTAACTAAACTCTAAAACCTACTTAATGTTTATTATCTGTCTCTCTTCTATATATCTCTGCATCAGTATGACTCAATATTCTAAGCTCCAAGAAGGCAGAGATAGATTTGCCTGGCTTTGAACAGATCTACAGAACCCCCTAATCTCTAAAGGTCTGATGCTGCCGTTGATAACATCATTATAAACTATTTGGGCTATTGGTGAGTTTTATGTAATTAAAACTCCTTCTTTCACAGAGGAATAACTGAAGTCTACAGTAGTGAAGTGATTTTTGCAAAGTCATATAATTAATTGGTGTTAGAGCCAGAACTGAAGTCTCCAGGTTTCTGACCCCAGGTGTTCACTACACCCTACTGCTCAATTTAATAATTTTTACAAATAGGTCAGAAATATAAGTGGGTTACAATCCCTGCCTTCAAGAAGCTTGAAGATTTTCTGGGAAGAAAATACACACAAAAACTTAAGAGAAAAAAACAAGACAATATTAATATTTTTTAATTGATTTTTACAGAGAGAAAGGGAGAAAGATAGTTAGAAACATCGATGAGAGAGAAACATCGATCAGCTGCCTCCTGCACACCCCCTACTGGGGATGTGCCTGCAACCAAGGTATGTGCCTTTGACCGGAATCGAACCTGGGACCTTTCAGTCCACAGGCTGACGCTCTATCCACTGAGCCAAACGGTTTCAGCAAGACAATATTATTAAAAGAAATAAAATCAAAGGCCAAAATTTATAATACAGACATTCAGAGCTATAGATTAAAAGAGATTTGCGATAAGCCTCAAGGCTGACAAGATTTAGACAGGAGAGAAGAAATGAAGGGAAAGATGAAGAGACAAGAGGTGATGACATGAACCAAGGCAAGTGTAAATAAAATAGAGAAAATATGGAAATCAGTCCAGGTAAAGGAAGAACACATTTCATTTCAATAGATACAAATTCTTGCCCTACGCCATTAAAAAACAACTTGGAAGGAAACCTGGAGGATTTAAGTATTTATAATGAAACTCTCACTTATCAAGAAGACTAGATTTAAATTCCAAGATGAACTATTTTACATTTTTCTCAGTCTTAAAAAATTAGCATATAGTAGACAAACTTCTGAATCCATAGTTTTATGATCATACTGATAAAGCAGTCACAATCTAATCCTCTTTTATCAACTTACTAGAGGCCCGCTGCACGGTTTCATTTACCGGTGGGGTCCCTCAGCCTGGCCTGCACCCTCTTGCAACCAAGGACCCCTAAGGGGATATCCGATAGCCGGTTTCGACCTGATCCTTGTAGGCCCAATCCAGACAGAAGCGAGACCAATTCTGCTCATTGAGCATCTGTCCCCTAGTGGTCAATATGCATCAGAGCGACTGGTCGACCAATGGTTTTGTTGTTCAGTCATTTGGTCACTTAGGCATATATATATAACTTAGATTTCAAAGATATTTTACTATTTCCCACAAACAAGACACTGTTCTCAATGATAAGATGCTACTTCAAATATTCTGAAATGCTATTAAAATAAAACATTCCCTAAGGTTCCACATAAAATTGTGCCTAATGTTCCAGGCAAAAATGTGAGGCAGAAAAGCTGTGTATAAAAATTCAGATCCTGTGTGTTAACAGTAGTCTAGGAGCTTGCCTCTATGGAAACCAAACATTGTTCTAAACCAGTAATCACTTGTTTGTTTTTCTAGTTGTGCGTGGAAGACCTGCTTTTATTTTGACAGTGGCAACAGAAAACCTGCTGCATACCACTATATAAATGTGAGAAATCAGTTCTTCCAAGTTGCCTAGCTCTTACTTCTAACATACTCCAAGGGAGTGAGGTGGTTCAAAAGCACAAACTGTACTGTGACACCTGTACTCTGTACTTTAACTCCTTCATTTAAGTAAATACCACCATTTGATTAAGCAATAAGGAAATCTATCTCCACCCACATCTGTTCCTGTCACACCTGTCTATCCAGTGTAGGGGCTTCCTCAGAAATCACTTACCTGCACAGATCTGAACGTAGTAATGAAAGGCAACATAATGTGATAGCCCGGTCCACTGGGGGTAGTTAATAAAGCTCCTCCCCTGTAAAAAGATGTTTCAAATTGACAAAATTATAAAGAGAAATTCTCTTTCCAAATCTAAAATGCTGTAATAAGTCTTCACTCTTACTCATGCTATTGACCTATTAAAGCCTCACTAATATGAATTACACATGATGAACAACTACTAGTCCCTAAAATAGTTGTCACAGCTATGAAGGTGAAAAAATCACATCAAACTGCTGATGTTACACCTTGTTTCATAAGATGAATCAACTATACCTCTGGGTTTCCAGTACTGCTCACAGGTACAAAGGATTTTCAAAGTTTTTAACTGTCTGAAATATACTTATAAAAGAAGATAATACAAACTTTCAAGGAGAAAATTTTAGAGGCTCAAGATTCTCTTAATCTACCTATATAATAAGGCAATGAAAATACTGGATGCATAAAGTTTATTTTTACAAACACAGAAAAAAAGTAGCATGGAAATATAAAGAGTGAGGGAATAAGATTAAAAGTAGAGATAATATACTGAGGACTTGTTCACCAAATTCTGGAATGTGTGAACTATGACAGCACATTTTGGGAATTATAAAAAAAGAAAAAAGGCATTTGAGGGACAAATATTAAAAAGTCCTTTTGTACACAGTGAAGAATAACTTCATAGAACTCAGCTTCCTATTTGAAAATATAAATAGGCATGCAAAGGATTTATAACAAATAACTAAGAAAATATGGACTATTTGAGTTATATCCCTAATTCTTTGAGACCCACACCTGGAAAAGCTCTTTCCTTGATTTTACCACCAGGAAGACAATGCTGAACTAGATGAAATTATGAGCTCACCTGTTATTCATCTGCTAAGACTTATCACTGAGATTGCATTTGAAAGTAGTGTTTCACAGGTAAGACTGTTTTTCTCAGACTCATATACCACTGGATTTAAAAGTAGAAATATCACTTTGGGGGGGATGCTGGAGACCAGCAAAAAGTTGGAAGTTGAAGCCCTTTCAAGTACATTATTGCAGTTTCTCCAGATTATCCTCTCTGTGTGTCTAGGTCAAAAAAGAACTGGTGGTACCACGTGGAAGGAAAAGCTATTGGAGCCCAACTAGAGAGCAACACACCCCACACAATTCCTTCCCTCCACCTGCAAGACAGGGTAAGGGGGGGGGGGGTTTCTGTGTCTCCAGGTCCAGGGATGTAACCACGGTCACGGTGGCCAGGCTCTGGCCTTCTAAGCCCAAACCAGACAGCAGGTGATTTTAAGGGGAGAGGAGGGAGGAGGTCAAGAACCCCATCACTAACAGGGCCAGCGTTTCTAAACAGCATGTCAAGTTCAAAGGGAAGGTCTGTAGGGGGGTAACACAACAATCCACCCATCTCTTCAGTTCCCGGTGGAGTGGCCACTGCCCGCCTTCACCCACTTTTTTCCTGCAAACATCGAGCTGACAGGGAAGACGCAGGGATTCGACCTCGGCACAAAAGACACACACACACACACACACACACACACACACACACACACACGGCCCTAAAACTGTCCAACCGCGGCAGGGTGCTCTGCAAAAACGCCTGCCCCGGCCCCTAAGAGCCAGCGCGACAGTCCCTGCCGAGGACGGGAGGGGGCTCGCCGGCGCCGCCGGGGAACAGCCCCAGCGGAGCCCGCTCTCGGGCCGGCGGCCGGCGCCCGCCGCGCACGCACCTGTAGTACACCGCCAGGTGTCCTTCCTCGATTTTGTGGATGGAGGCGTAGAGAAAGGCGACCACCACACCCACCACGGCGGCCACCAGCACCCGGACTTGAGTCATATTCATCCTGTGTCTCCTGAATGAGGGAGGAAAGGAGCCCCAGCCCCCGTGAGGGACAGGCCTCTCCTGCCCGGTGTCCACCCTCCGTGTCCGCGCCGCTGGCTCCCTTCCGCACGCCGCGCCGGGAAGGCTGCTGCCCCCTTTTCCTCATTCATTCCTCCCGGCGGAACCCGTTCACCACCCCCCGCCCTCCGCTCCGCGGGGCCGCCCCTGCTCAGTCAGCGTCCTGACACCCCCTCTCCCAATGGCCGCCCCCACGGCAGCAGGTACTGAGTAGGGGGTCCGGCCGCAGAGCCCGAAGGGAGGCCCACCCCTCCACCGCGCCTCACCGATCAGTGACGCATCGCCCCCGCCCCGCACGTGCAGCCGCCTCCTCGCGCCAACCGCCGCCAACAGCCGGCCCCGCCCACTCCCGGGCTCTGCGGCTGCGCGGGCACGCCAGCCGACGCAGCGCTCGCCCCGCGACCGAAGCGACGGGGAGCGGAGGGGACAAAATTCCCCGGCTGCCTGCAGCGCAATTGCCTACCGGAGTGCGCGGACGCTTTTCTCTGCATGGCTGGTTTCCTGCTCGGGAAAACAAGCGGGTCATCGAGAGTACGCAGGGATGCCGAATTAGAGGAGGGCCTCTGGAACCAGGAACTGGTCGGTTCTGGTGCAAAAACCCACTCCCTCACTCAAGCGTTCCGTTTGTCTGTGTTTTTTTTTTTTTACCGAAGCCTCGGTGGCAAGCACATGCTTTATGCACGGGTCCTGCGCTGAATTCAGGGGCAACCAGACTTGTTGGAAGTTTAAGTTCTGGAGAGGAAGATACTCAATTTCATAAATAGCCACTGTTCTTATTTGGTGGTTTCATGTCTGCAGATTCAACCAACCATGACTCGAAACAGTATTTTCACATTCCCAATCTGTTGGCTGAATTCACAGATGTGAAGGGCCAACTATAGAAGCTAAAGTGATACTCAAATTTTTTATTATGTGGGTATTGATTCCCCTAACCCCCACTTTGGTCAAAGGTCAACTATATTCATCTGATTTTAATGAAAAGAGAATCAAAAAGTAATTTAAAAATCATTTAATACACAAAGTGAAAAACTGTCTATAATACAAAAGCATTTCACATTTTTTTAAAAACAAGAATCTTCTAAATTACCTAACAGATAATAGATCCACAATCCTTTATCTGAAATCGTTAAGCCAGATGTTTCAGAATTAAGAAATTTTCAGATTTTAGAAAGGTAATTCAGTGCATATACCATACTACATAAACACCCAGCAGGGTCTATAGCAGCAGCCTCCTCCACCACATAATCAAACATGTTAACATTTTTACAGCAAAATAAATGAAGATTCACACTAGATGGGATAAGTTGATTCAATTGTCAGTGCAAGTTAGATTTGAAAGCAAATGAGTTTTATCACCAAGCTTATGAAAAATCTTTTCAGAGCTTTTTGGATTTTAGATTTACAGATAAGGGAGTGCAGATCTTTACATTGGTATGACAAAACATGTAACATTCCTAAAACAAATGACTAATTTTTACAAATGAAAAAAAAAACATGTTTTCAAATACATTATAAATTAACATTTCTTCTTTGATATTACTAAATGTACATCTTAAATACATATACACATAGCACACTTAGGACAGCCCATTGATATTAAAGGCACAGATGCACTGTCCAATGTGTAATAAAATCGAAAAATGAGATTGATCCAACTCCTTATGATGCCAGAAAGAGAGCACTGTTGAGTGCAACACAAGGAGGTAGGGTTTTTTAAAGAAGTACAATTTTACTTGTAAGCATTCTTTGCCACAGAAACATAGGCAATGTGTATTTGAAACATATTAATCGAGGTTTTCTTCTCTGTACATATTACTTTTGGCCTTACGTCCAAAAGTTAAAGCGTTTTTTTATTTTTGTTTTTTTAAATATATTCTTATTGATTTTTTTACAGAGAGAAAGGGAGAAGGATAGAGAGTTAGAAACATCAATGAAAGAGAGACATCGATAAGCCGCCTCCTGCACGCCTCCTACTGGGGATGTGGCCGCAACCAAGATACATGCCCTTGACTGGAATCAAACCTTGGACTTTTCAGTCCGCAAGCCGAGGCTCTATCCACTGAGCCAAACGGGTTTTGGCTAAAGGGTATTTTTAGTCAGTTAAATAAGTAATGTTTTACAAAGTTTAAAAACAAATATATTGCAATGATGCTCCTAACTAGCTGTAGTTTGTTTAAAGTTCATCAAAGAAGATTATATCTGTTCAGGGGTTAAAATTACCCAAAGCCAAAATATAGCCTTTGTAAAACCATATGTAGTTTTTGATCACAGCCATTTCGTCCTTTGAATGGTGTTTGAAGAATGGT
Source organism: Lasiurus cinereus (assembly GCA_011751065.1). Classification (NCBI taxonomy): domain Eukaryota; kingdom Metazoa; phylum Chordata; class Mammalia; order Chiroptera; family Vespertilionidae; genus Lasiurus; species Lasiurus cinereus. Next base: position 18,100,147 of record JAAGEH010000038.1, on the reverse strand, counting down.
TTCATGGGAGAAAACAAATTTCGAACATGTGCAGCAACAACTTCCATTGTAAGTAGTAAGTCATTCTGTTAACCAACTCCAATCAAGATTCTAAAACCAGGCATGAAAAATGACAATTAGATGTTGACTATAAGTGGTAGGTTTTGGGTGTTCATTTTTGCAAGTTTTCTGAGTATTTTGTACATTTTATAATCAAAAGTTTAAAAATGAAAAGCATAAATAAGTTGCAATTAGAATTTAGTTTACCTTATTTTCTAATTTAAAAGGTACTTCAGAGTTTTCATAAGTATTTGAAGCACATAATAAAAGAGGAAATACAGAGCTGACTTTGAGACTAAATGTAAACATTTTATTGTAGTTTCTCCAAGTTTTAAATCAATAATTCACAATAACTAAATCTTATTAATATAAGTAGTTCTATTAATTTCAACTATAATTACAGTATTCATTTATATGCAACAGTTACTATATTTGAATTATAATATAAATCCTGCCCCATCTTATTGGAGAAAATTGACTGTTGAAGCAGAAAGGTATAAACCATTTAATTTCAGTGATAATATTGCAAAGAAAGCTCACCAATCATTTAATTTGACCAAAAATGCTACTGTTGAAGATCTCTAGCATATGCATGAGAAAGAGAAAATGATGATTTGAGGTCAAGGATATTCCTCAAATACTCGTTCTCTTTCCTTTCAGTTCTGTTCCTCATATGCATCCCAAATGCCAGTTAAGGCTAGCATTGAAAGTTAAACCTTTTGCAAAATACGTAAAATACACATCCATGTCTATATAAAACTTACCATCATTCTACTGCTCTGCTCCTCATTGACTTCATGAATAATAGTGCTTAAGTGGCCAAGACAGTTCACGTTTTCTTCTATGATTTGTGCCAAAGTCTCCCTTGAAATGAGAAAAAAAAAAAAAAGCCTTTCAAATTCAGCAAAAGAACATAAAAATTTCCTCTACTTTTTGTCTTCAGGGTCATGATGGTCAATGCCCTTCCTGTACCCCTGCACCCCAGTGCAGCTGATTCCTGTAGCCTTCAGTTTTCGCATCCTTCCTTTCTCATCCTATAGTCCTGCCTATTACTCCAACTGTTGCCTCTGCCCAGCTTTAACAATAAGTCCACAATAATTCCAATCTGATTCTCCTCTGCAATAAAAGTGACACTTATATACCAAACACACACACACACACACCCCATTCCAGAAATGCTAATTGGATGGGGGTGTGGTTGTAGGTCGTTGTGGCACAGACACATGAAAGATCTCTTTTTGTTTCTGGAATATTTCCTTTTCATCACAATTAGGAAGAACATCACCATGCTGACTTTTCAGAAACACAAATGCAGGGGAGAAGATACAAAAGTATAATCTGTTCTGCAAAGATCAGGGAAGGTGAAAAACTGGTTGGAAACTACAGATGACAGCAATGAAAAAATGAAACAAGCAAGCTGATTCCTGAAAGCAGAAGAAAACAGTGTGATGGGAGCTGACCAGAACCAAGAAGATTCCTGGAAGTTTACATTTGAAGGAAATCCTGATTCTGGTTTACATCTTCCACCTTCCATGCTTTCCTTTTCCATATGGCCCCTATTCTCACCTTTTACCACCCCTCAGAGTTCCTACCCTATCAGAATCAGTTTGAGGCTATGGATGATAGCCACTATTAGCTTAGAACTAAATTCTAATTCAGCTCCTTTTCAACAGATGGAAAAATTGAGGCCAACAGTTCCCAATCCCCGGTGGTTAAATACCACATAACTGAAATCAGTTTTTCTTTATAATGTCTTCCTAAAGTATATTTAAAATTCCTGTCGGATACAGGAATTTTGTTTTGCAAATAACCACAACCTCAAATCTGAAATTCACTGTATAAAGGTGACATCTGCAACCATTAGCATCCCCTAACAAAATTACATGCCTTTAATGAAAGCAAAAATGTTTGTAATGTATTAAAATTTTCTTGATTTAACTCTGGTTACTGGGATTGTTTCCTAAAGTCTATATAATTGATTATAGGCTGTGCTATAGCTGTAGATGTATTATATACCGGGTCAAATCTACGATGACCCCAAGATATAGCTGGAACTTGCTTTCTTTAAAAAAATAAAATACCTGTTATCAGCTTGCCTTCCTCTATGTGCTTTTCTCTCATATAAGTAGAGTACAGAATATGCAAACTGCATGACCTCCTGAGCAGTGATGTAACATGGCTGCACTTCTGCAAAACTAATTATGGGCAGAGCTTCCAGGTAATGCTGGTGCTGTAGAGGTCTCCATGAGTTGTGAGAAAAGCGACAATACACAAGCTAGCAAAGAGCCAGTGGCTCTGGATACGGCACATCTTATGCTGAGAAAAATAACAGAAATGGATAGTCATTCAGCTTTTAGCAGAAGAGTAGAAATTAATAAAAGAAAATATAGGACTTCAAACTTCAGTTCTTATTTGCAAAACTGATTTAAGGCATTTAAAAAATCTGTTAGAAATACTAAGTTATAAAATAGAGGAAATTAAACTCAATTTATCAGAAGGGTGATCAAGACCCCAAAATGATAAATGTAAAAGGATAGCAAAATTTCTCAGAGATAAATGATTATGGGAAGAATAAAGTTTGGGTAAAAGAACTGATAAGCCAAAAACAGAGAGAGAACTTAGAACATGAATTGAACTAATAAGCAACATTTGCTGAATACATATTTACTTCCCAGTACTTTACATCTAATTGACTTTTCACAGCAATTCCCATCTTGCAGGTGAGGAAATATAAACATTAACAGTCAAGTTAATTGCACAAGGTTATTACAAAAAGACAGTCAGGACTCAACCCTAGTCTATAGGGCACTGAAGACTGCCTTAACCACTATGCTCTACTGCTTCGCTCCTATCACTGTTTATGAAAACAACTATCTATAGTTACAAAGTGAACCCACCCATCTTGAGGAGTTACCACGCATGATAGAGGATGTTCACGTTCTGCTGAAGTCGGGGGCAGCCATGCTGATGCCTGAGGGGTAGTTACTGTACCATCTAGACTGGACCCTACAAGGGACCGAGCTGAACTCTGTGTCTGAAGGAAAAAAAAAAAAAGATTATAGGCAAGCATCTCCACTAATTTAAACAATTTCCTACCATATTCCTAAGACTTACATTTCTATCACAACTTATATGTACACCCAGAGTATTTCTGCACAAAACTATTTCCAGTAGTGATATTACATGCCACTATCCTGTCTCCAGGCCCATTCATTGACTAAAACCAAACGTATCTACTCATCTAATTCCACTTTAGTTGGAAGGATAAAAAACCATTTGAACAAAAGTTTTTTTTATTAACTAGTCAGGCATGTCTATCCCCAAATCAGGTTGGGATACCACAGTGGTCTAGGGCTTGAAGGAGTATAAAAACAGGAGACTGGAAAGATAATGAAGGGAGATTATGAAGTCCTTCATCTGAACTGCTGTCAGACACCAAGCAAAGAACACAAGCATCAACCCAACACAATATACACATACAAGAGGACCCAGGTCATGCTGACAAAAATTCCTTTTGCAGGGAATAAGAGTATAGCAATATCACATTAAATAATTCACTAAAAGTTACTTACACAGGCAATTTTAAGAAGATGCCATATTTCTTTCTGCCTCTTCCCCTGCATAAACATGACAGTATTGTCAGCTTCTTTGATGTTACTGAGGGCCATTTCCACCTGGGGCAGTAGATCAATAATCTTCTGCTTACAGCCCAACAACTTGCTAGAGAGAAGAAATCAGAATCAGACCCTTACGCATCCCCAAGACTGTACACCATACTCCCAAACCCAGCTGAGTAAATAAACCACCATCAGAGGCATATTTAATGTCTGATCTCCAAAGCAATTCACAAAGACAGGACACTTAAATGTACACAGCAATGGTCAAAATACCCAAGATACTGCCAGAACTCTTCCTGAATCTAATGTATTTACCAAGAGGAGTATAATACTTTGAAAGGAATCTGATAAAAATACCCTAACTTATGAATAGGAAATAAAATTATTTTTCTACCTCAGATGACCAAACAGCTCCTTCAGAACCCGGTCCTGACTCTGCACAGTATGCACAATGATCTTCACCATCTCCGTGCTGTCACTGTAGGAGTGATCTATAAAATACTTTAGTCAGTGGGTATAACCTCTCTTCTTCATGAACATGTCAGCCTCCAAACAAAAATTCCTAAAAATCTGAAACTAGTTTTAATTGATAACATCTTCACTTAAATTCAAAACTGAATTGAGATGATTTTAAGAGTATCTATACTAATAAAAGGATAATATGCTAATTAGACTGGGAGACTTTCCAGGAGACCTTCTGGACGTCCTTCCAGACAAAGCCATGGTGGTGCGACCGAGCCAGAGGCAGTTAGGAGCAATCAGGCCATGAGGAGAGGGTAATTGGGGGTGACCAGGCTGGTGAGGAGGGGCCAGTTGGGGCGAGCAGGCTAGCAGGGGGGCCCAGTTGGAGGTGAGCAGGCCGGCAGGGGTGAGGGGGCAGTTGGGGGCAAGCAGGCCAGCAGGGATGGGCAGTTGGGGGCAAGAAGGCCGGGGGCGGGGGCAGTTGGAGGTAAATAGGCTAGTAGGCAGGTGAGCATTTAGGAGCCAGCAGTCCTAGATTATGAGAGGGACATCTGACTGCTGGTTTAGGCCTGATCCCTGTTGATCCCTGGGTCGGGGTCCCCAGATTAGAGAAGGTGCAGTCTGGGTTGAGGGACACCCCTCCACCCTGAACAAATGTGCACCAGGCCACTAGTATATTTATAACTATATACCTAAAAGTATGTGCTTGTGCATACATAGATATATACATTTATCATTGTATCCTCAGCTATCTTTAACTCATACTAACCCATGCCTCAGACACATGCAGCCTTTCTAGCCAAGAGATCAATCTTTCTTGGATAATAACATCATTGATTTAGAAACAGTAGGATAATTCATCTAACTTTCACTGCCTCAAAGGAAGGAGGCTCTTGCTCCAACTAGATTGCTTGGATTTTCGTGTTTATTCATCTGTTCACAACCCATAAAAACTTAGAAAAAGCTAACTGACTAAGCCAAATCTCATACACTAATGAAAGGACCCATAGATATCCTTAGAAACAAATCAATTTTTAACTGAAATTAATATCTTGCAGGTACATAATGCTTTATAGTTTCTAAAGCATTATAAAATACCACACACACTAACTGAGTTAGTAAAGCTAGGTTTCAACCCCATATTGCAGAAAAGAGAAAGGAGATGGAGAGAGATTAGGTAATTTGCCCAAAGTTACTTGGCCAGGAAAATGCCCAATCTAGAATTCAAACTTTCCAATTCCCAATCCTATATTCTTTCCAATAGCCTATGCTCTGTATACAGTAGATGTTCAAAAAGAATTGTTTTGCTAGTGAAGCAAGCAAACGGTGACCAGGTTAGATGAAAGTCTCATTTTCCAGGTAAATTGCTTTGGCCCAGCACATAAGCCTTCACTCTCACCATTCCACACCTGAACTGTAGCATAAACTCCCTACCAACCTCTCTAATCCTAAGCTGCACATTTTTTCCAACTTTCCCACATTTTCTTTCTTCCTTCTCCTCTTTGAATTCCCCTTTCCCTCTTTTATTCCTTCCTTTCAGTTTTCTTTAAAAATTTTTCTATCTCAATTTTCTTGTAACTTTGCCTTCCTAATCTCTTAAATTCTCACAAACTAAAAGCTGTTACATATAAATATCTCAGCTGAAATACCAAAACTGGAACTTATTCTGCAGCTTGTTTAAAATCCAATCCCTAGTATTTGTTAGGCTGGAGATGGGTTCTTAAAATGCCTTTGTGTACTGTGATGAAAGTTTCTTACCTGAAGGTCTGTGCTTTAACTGCTTATACAGATCAATGGCACGCTGTTCCCTACAAAAGAGAAAATGTTTCTATGTGAAGATAATTTAATGACTCTTAAAATCCACAACTTGAACAATATTGTTTGAAGAGAATAATGATCCTATTTTAAAGTATATATTGTCAATGAATATTTTACAGATAATTTCACTGAGTGCTAAGCAAGATCTTAAAATGCAAAGTATAATACACTTCCTATCTGTTGTGATCTACGAGCACATATTTGATTCTTGCACCAGAAACACTTAAATGTGCAAAAATTATGGCTCATGATTAGAGACAAATATGTGAAGTTTCTAATCCAAACGTTTAGGAAATTAAACCTCATTTAGGGCATTTAATAGACAATACCTATGGTAAGTAGGGAAATAGTTTGTAACTTAGAATACTTGAAAATTCTTAACAGTCACATAAAAAGATTCTTTAATTAAAATAGCAGAAGTCAACCCTAAGAGTTATTTCCAAAATTTCCAATGATGAAGAAAAAACTTCCTTTTAAAAAATGATGCCAAGATATTTGGGAAAAATAAAACTATAGAAAATAACCACATACAGGCTTAATATGCCAGAATAACATGGAAAGAGTGATCTGCTACAAAAAAATTATAAATACCAATACCAATGACATGAGTATGTCCTTACAGAGATTCCATCAAATCTCCCTGACGTCTTCCATAAGGGCTTTTCTGTAGCTCCATGATTTCAGTGTGCAGGCACATGATCTGATCCTCCAGGTATCCAATGACACCTACCTACAATATGATGAAATGTAAAAGAAATAACAGGCTCACCACCACACAATACAGAAAAGAACTCAGACAAAGAATGACTTATTCCTGCAGAGGAGAAATAAATGATTAAATGTGAAATATTAAAAAAAATTTTGTAAATTTTTTATGTAAGTCTTTTATCTTTCAGATTCTGACAATCTTTCACACGAGAACATACTTATTCCTAGCTTCTCACTTTTCTCTCATAAGAACAGTAAACTACTAGCATCTGCTTTCTTCTCCTAAGAAGTAAAAGAACATGTCACTAACAACACAGAGAGAAAATGACCATCTAAAACACTTCATCTCAGTCCTATGATTTTCATTGCTTCTTCTTCCCAACTACCTTGAAATAAGAATGATATAGACACTGGATTTCCCACCCCAGGATACTAACTATCCCTCCCGTGTCCTTAGGGTAAGTTTTCGCTTCAAGGACAGCAACAATTTAGTAGAACCATAGGTAAATGTAAGGAAGGAATCTGTCACCTAGAGAATAACCTATACCTAATGTGACTATATAATTTATTGTTCAAACATGCATAACTTTGACAATGAAAGTACCATTGATATTTATGGCAAGACAGGTGCAAATGGACCGACCTAACTAAACCAGGATGTGCAGCCATCCTATCTAAACCAGTTATGTATCACTATTGTTTTATAGTGATAACTGCCACTTATCATTTATTACCATTCAATCTGCATAACCTTAATAGAAAAGGTATATATAGTCCCCATAATATAATATAGAAACTGAAGCTCATAGAGGCTTTAGTTTACTAGTAGTCTCATTTGTCCAACCCCTTTGTTTTTATCCACTATATACACAAAACATCTACTAGATAGTTGTTATTCAGGAATGACATGAAAGATACTCTACATATCAAAACCAAAGAAAGTTTCTAAGGGAGACCTCAGAAATAAACACACAGAACAAGCTTAGTGATTTTACCTCAGCATAGTGGATAGCCTTTTCTTCCATTTCCTTCCATGCTTTTAACATTTTTTCTGAGGCTAAAAAAAAAGTTTTAATTGATTATCTCAGAAACAGCCATAGTTTTAATTACTGACCTACCCACATCCATGACTATCAACATAAAAAATGGTGTTATGAGTTGAGTCATCCCCCCAAAAGTTATGCTGAAACCCTAACTCAGTACATCAGAATGTGTCCTTATTTAGAAATAGGGTCAGTGCAGATAGTTGGCTAAATTAACATGAGGTCAATCTGAAGTAGGTGGACCATTAATCCAGTATAACTAGGGTACTTAAAGGAAGAGACACAAAGATGCAGATATATGAAGGGCGAGTTTCATTTGGCAACAGAAGCAGAGACTAAAATGCTACAGATGCAAGCCGAGGAATGCCAAGGATTGCTGATGAACATCCCAGAAGCCAGGAGGAAGGAAAGATTCCTCTCCACAGGTTTCAGAGGAATCATGGTTAAGCCAACAAAGAGTAGACTCTGGAACTGTCAGATGATAAATTTCTGTATTTCTGTTGTTGTTTTTTTAATATTTTTTTTTATTGATTTCAGAGAGGAAGGGAGAGGGAGAGATAGAAATATCAGTGATAAGAAAGAATCACTGATTGGCTGCCTCTTGCATACTTCCCAGGCATATACCCTGACTGTGAATCAAACAGGTGACCTCCTGGTTCCTGGGCCAATATTCAACAGCTAAGCCATACCCGGGTGGGCAATTTCTGTTGTTTTATGCCACCCAATTTATAGTAATTTGTTATGGACACTAATTTGTATTAAGACTCTAATACAGATGGTTTTCTCTTTCAAAAAAAGGAAGAAAATTATTTAAATGACACATGAAAATGACTTTTAAAAAATCAAACATTATAAAAGGATATAAAAAAGAAAACTCTTCCTCCTCTCCACACTCCATCCAATAGGATCTTAATTTAATCATGTTATACAGACCCATACCCTTTCCTTCACAAGTGAGACTATCTATACATGTCTGCCTTTGCTTTTATTCACTGCCATTAAAGATCCAAGTGATCTTTTAATATCAGCACATATAGGTCTACCTCATTCTTTCTTTTTTTTGGGGCAATACCTATGTATTTAATCTTATATAGAGCTGATATGGATTCTTTCTACCTCATTCTCTTTTAACCACTGTATGAGATATACAACTGACAAGATAAGTCAAGCTAATTTGATGAAATAATGTTTGCCATTAACCAGAATATCTGTAATACATAACTATACATAAAACACCAATAATCACCAGCACTAGTGGGTAAATTTATTCACCCACCTGGACACTGCTGATCACTTATTCTAAGATACTCACACCTTATTCAAAACAAATATACAAACCGGATAAAAAAAGGATTTGTTTCAATGGAAAAAAACAAATTCTGGTGGTGACCTCTTCAGTTTATTATTTGATTTTAACTCTGCTCTTTACATTTCCTTAGTATATCTGAAGGGAGATAAGCTTGAAGTCAAACACTGAAAAATAAAAAAGTGGGACCTGCCCAGTAAGTGGTTTGGGGGAAAACACAGAATTATTTGTGTTGTTATTTACAGAAAGATAAGTAGTTTAGGATTTCCCTGACTAATAAGTTACTCCAATATGGATTTTGTATCTACCTACCTAATAAAAGCCTAAGCGACTGTCCAACTGGTACTATGATGCACACTGACCACCAGGGAGCAGATGCTCAACGTACAAGCTGCAGAGCTGCAGAGCTGCTGTGACTTGACAGCTATGATGCACACTGACCACCAGAGAGCAGACGCTCAACATAGGAGCTGCAGAGCTGCTGTGACTTGGCAGCTGCGGTTCTTGGGTGATGCACCAGGAACCAGAGAGAAGGGAGCCCAATTCTGGGGTGCATCACCCAAAAATTACCCTCTCACAATTCGGGACCCCTCAGGGGATTTTAGAGCCAGTTTTGGCCTGATCCTCCCTCGAAGGCCAGGCCGACGGACCCCAAGTTCATGAATCTGTGCACTGGGACTCTAGCTTTTATATTGAGTTTGAAAATCATAAATTCTTAAATCACTTTTGTATTTTTCAGGAGCTAAACAACTTAACTTTATAGTCCAACTGGGGGAGGGGAAGATCCTGTTAATTTGTTCAACTAAACGTTAAAATAAAAGCTAATATTCAAAACAAACATGCCTCTTGTTCTAATGTTGAATGCAAGAGAAACAATTCGTACAAGGCAAGAAGGCAAAAATAGCAGATGGCTTCAAAAGACTAGACCCTTCTTTCAAATACATTACCCCAAAACTTACATATCCCATAAGTCATCTGCTCACTATATCTTTCCAAGTCAAGCTGAATGCTTTTGTGAAAAAACTCCAGTTTAGCTTTCAGTTGCTGAGATGCTGAGATCAAAGCGTTCTTCATTTTTGTCAAGTTAGTATTATATCTAAGAAGACTTAACCTAAACCATAGCCAAAAAAAAAGTTTAAATTAACATTTCATAAATATTGAACAATAATTTTAAAAATTATATTGCCATAAGCCCATTGCCTAAATTTCTATTATCGATCTACGAGAAATAGCTGGTCTGTAGAATCTAGTCTTTAAAGACTTTCTGTTGGTGGCAACACAGTTTCTTTTATACCAGGATGTTCTGCTCAAAAACTACTCTCAAGCCATTGCAACTGAATGGTTTAATACCATTAGTAAGAAGTCTACAAGTCTGATCAGAAAGTTACATTTCAAATTGGTCCAATATTTTAGAATTGCAGGGAAAATTACTTGTGAAAACTGGCAAGATTAATTCTTGAACGTTAATGTGCATGATGTTGTCACTGTAAACAACAGAATCCACTTACATTGCTGCTCTTTGTCCCTGAAAGAGCCTGCTGTAGTCTTCTTTTAGCCCAGACACATAATGCACTGCTTCAGCCCATACTTTACGCAGCTGTATAATTGGAAGCTGTATTTTGCTGTCTCGTACTATATGTAAGAAGATGAGAAAAAGAAGACAAGAGTTACTCTTTAAGGTTTTAGAGTTCATTAATCATTCTTTGATTTCCAGCCCTTACAAATATCATTTCCATGGATGTTAGAAAGAACCACTTGTAACTATTTCATTCAATTCAATATACATTTACTGATCACCTGTAATACACAAATCCTGTTCCTGATACAAGGGAAAATAAAGATAAGAAATAATCACAAAGCCTGAGATTATTCCTATAATGTTTCTTTTTTGTTCTTTCCTTCAACCTGGAATACTGTTTTTTCTTTTGCTAATATAAATTCTTTATTCTTTCAATTTTTAAATCAAGTCCCATCTCTTTCACAATCTTCTATGGTCTTTTCTGCCTCTGAATAATAAATTGTTAGGTCCTGAACTATCTACTCAGCTTCAGGAAAATATAGAGGGCAAATAGCAGCTTAATAAGATACACTTTCTTATCCTATATAATAAAGAGGTAATATGCAAATTGACCCTCATGCTCTCAAACAAGATGGCCACCCCCATGTGGTCAAAGATGGCCACTACAAGATGCCCAGCAGCATAGGGGAGTTGGGGGCAAACAGGCTGGCAGGGAAGGGCAGTTGGGGGCAAGCAGTCCTGCAAGGGAGGGAAGGTAGTTGTGGGGGGTGGGGGGGAAAAATAGACTGCAGAGGAGGGCAGTTGGGGGCAATCAGGCCAGCAGGAGAGCAGTTAGGTGTGGATCAGGCAGGCAGGAAAGTGGTTAGGGGGTGATCAGGCTAGCAGGCAGGTGAACAGTTGGGATCCAGCAGTCCTGGATTGTGAGAGGGATGTCCGATCGCCAGTTTAGGCCCGATCCCTGTGGATGTCCCAGGCTGTAGAGGGTGCAGGCTGAGCTAAGGGACCCTTCCCCTGCAGTGTGTGAATTTCATGCAGTGGGCCTTTAGTCTATACTAATAAGAGAGAAATATGGTAATTGACCATTACTCCGTGCTGCTCATAGCCAATCAGAAGGGAATATGCAAATTAGCAGGACAAAGATGGCAACAGCCATGGAACCAGCCAGAGTGGATGGGAGGCTTGGGTTGCCCCCCTGCAACAGAGAAAGCCAAACTTCCCGCCTGACTGAGCCGGCCGCCGAAGGAGGGGCCTGTGGAGCAAGTGGGAGGCTTGGGTCGCCCAGGCTGGCTGCAGAGGGAGGGGCCTGCAAACGGCCCTCTGCCCCTCACCCAGGCTGGCCACACCACCATCAGGGTGAGGGTCCCCACTGGGGGACGTGGCCAGCCTGCAAACAACCATCAGCCTCTCTCTCAGGCTGGCACCATCTCCAGTGAGGACCCCCACCCCAATGGAGGCATGGCCAACCTGCAAACCACCACAGGCCCCTCACTCAGGCTGCCCTGCCCCCCAAGGGAACCCCCACTCTGACCCAGGACATCCTTCAGGGCAAACCAGCCAGCCCCCACCCATGCACCAGACCTCTATCTATACTAATAAAAGGGTAAAATACATATTAGACTGGGAGACCTTCCAGATGTTCTGGACAAATCCATGGTGGCAGGGCTGAAGTAGTGGTGGCAGGGAGCCAAAAGGGGAGGGTAGTTCTGGGTGATCAGGCCAGTGAGGGGAGGACATTGGGGTTGATCAGGCTGGTAGGGGGGGCGGGCAGTGGGAGTTAGCAGGCCGGCAAGGGGGGCCATTTGGAGGTGAGCGGACAATCAGTGGGGGTCAGTTGGGGGCAAGCAGGCCAGTGCAGAGGACAGGTGGGAATGAGTAGGCTGGCAGTTTGGCTCAGTGGATAGAGTGTCGGCCTGCAGACTGAAGGGTCCCAGGTTCAATTCCGGTCAAGGGCATGTACCTTGGTTACGGGCAAATCCCCAGTGAGAGGTGTGCAGGAGGCAGCTGATCCATGTTTCTCTCTCATCGATGTTTTTAACTCTATCCCTCTCCCTTCCTCTCTATAAAAAAATCAATAAAATATATTAAAAATATATATATATATATATATAAAGTTCGATATCTAGAAAAATCTTTGCCTAATAATTATT
>JAAGEH010000038.1:17953277-18087388 GCA_011751065.1 Lasiurus cinereus | reverse complement strand
AAAACACTTTTTTAAAAAGAATCTTGAAGGGAAGCCTGGCCAAAATAAACAATTTAAATATTTCTCTCTCTCTCTCTCTCTCTCTCTCTCTTTCTGAAGTCTGAAAGGACCTAAGAAATCATACCCAGTAGCCAGAAGCATGCCTAGTGTCCAGATATCGTTGCCCAATACTGTTCTCCAATAAAGGAATCAAGGTATTTTGGAAAAATGGCTGATTCTAGCACTGGGGCAGGAAATATACAAGTTGAGCCTGGATTATATTATGTAATGCCAGGCAGTAAGGAAGTACTAAAAAAAGAAAACTCATTGATGAGGCAAGTAAAAAAGGCAAGGAAGCCAATTAAAAGAGCTTCTCCCCAGACAGCGTAGGTCAGTGGTGTGAGTGTCTACTTATGAACCAGGAGCAAGTGGTTCCATTCCTGGTCAGGGCACATGCCTGAGTTGCAGGCTCAATCCCCAGTGTGGGGCATGTAGCAGTCAGCTAATCAATCATTATTTCTCATAATTTATGTTTCTATCTCTCCCTCCCTCTCCCTTTCTCTTTGAAATCAATCCTATCTAATAAAGAGGGAACTAGAAGGCTGATGCATGAAGATTCGTGCAAAATGTGCAGCAGCAGCGGTGGCACTGTGCACTCCAAGGACACTTCCTCCTCACCCTCCTTCTCCGGAGAGTTCCTCTGTGCAGCGCTGGCATTTCCGGGGAGGCAAGGAGGGGGAAAAGGTGGGGGGAGTGAGGAAGTGGGGAAGATTGGAGAGGTTGGGTGCGCTAGTGCGTTTCACTTTTCCATTGTGAAAGTGGGATGCAATTGGCCCCCTTCCTCATCTTCTTCCTCCTTTGCCGTCTGCCTCCTGCCTGCCCACCGTCCCTCCACACCCATCGACCCCCAACTCCGGATTTGGCAAGATAGGGAGGAGGGAATATGATAATTTGAGTTACAGGGTAGATGGCTTCTTTCATCTATTCAAAACAATGCTGAGCCATCACCATCGCCCCTTGGCTGGCCCGGGGCTCCCGGGGTGTGCTGTGTACCCAGCAAGCTCCTGTGTGTGTCCGTGCCCGAGAGGCTGCTCCAACACTAGGGTTTTGTTTACCAGAGCAGCAGGGGAGGGGTGGAGAAGAGGGGGAGGCCAGATACTAGGAGCTACAGCCTCAGGCACCAGAGGGCTGGGCCACAGGGAGGCTTCAAGGATGGCTGACTAGTATGGAGCACAGCAGGGAGGCCCTGAGGAAACTTGCTGCCCAGAGACCTAGAGTGGCCGGGAGCAGGTTGGGTGGATTAATTTGCATACTCACGCCTAATTGGCTATGGGCGTTGCGAAGTGATAGTTAATATACATGTTTCTCTGTTATTAGTATAGATATGCTAATTGAACCTTACACCGTCGCAAATATAGTGGCACCCACAGTCAACCAGAGGGAATATGCTAATTGACCATCCCACCCTAAAAGATGGTGGTGCCCACAGCCAATAAGGAGGGGATATGCTAATTGACTGCCATGCCCTCAAATATGGCAATGCCCACAGCCACAAGATGGCAATGCCAAGTCCCCTCAGCCCCGCCAGGGCAGCAGGCGGGCGTAGCCACTCTGTGCACCTGCCTCCAGAGTCCCCCAGTCCCCACAGCGCCCCAGCCGCCCAGGGCTGGTCTAAGGCATAGGTAAGTCTTGGATGGCAGCCCCCCAGCTGCTCAGGACTGCTCAAGGCTTAGGTAACAAGGGCCGACCAAGGTTTGCACTGCTGGGGAGTCACTTTCTTCTGTTCGTCACGTTGCCTCCCGCCCCTGAGGATTCCCAGACTGTGAGAAGGTGCAAGCTGGGCTGAGGGACTCTCCCTCCAATACATGCATTTCATGCACTGGGCCTCTAGTAAAAATATGTTTAAAAAAAATAAAAGAACTCCTAATGGCCAAAGTTACAACCATTTGAATAAAATAAATAAACTAGTATGAGATTAGTATAAAATAAATATCCATGAATCTATCTCCTATATAATAAAAGGCTAATATGCAAATAGACCGAACAGCGGAACAAGCAAACAACCAGTTGCTATGATGTGCACTGACCACCAGGGGACATGCACAGAACATAGTGGGCGCCGGCCATGGCAAGATGGTGGAGTAGATGAGCAGGGCACCATATCAAGGCATGACACCAGTCGCTGTCATTGGGGTGAAACTCTGGTAGTTTCTGAAATTTTTTTGCTCCCACGTGCCGTGATCCCACCCGGCAGCTGCACCTGCTACTGGCACCAGCCCACTCACACTCACTGCTGGTGCCAGAGCCTCTGCTTGCACCCACTGATGGCACCAGCCCCACTCACACCCGCTGCTGGCGCTGGTCCCAATCGTTCAACAGCGTCAGCGGGTGTAAACAGGGCTGGCTCTGTTAGTGCATGGAAACAGTGACAGTGGAAGTGGGGCTGCTGGTAGACAGAGGACCAGGGGCCATGGCGAGAGGGGCCGGGCAAGGGCGCGGAGGATGGGCTGAGAACCACCCCTGTGCCTACTGCAACCTCGCAATGCACAGTTCCTTTCAAGGTGCATGAATTCGTGCACTGAGCCCCTAGTATTGATATAATTGTATAAATTAATAAATGGAAGAGAAGAGACAAATCTTGTATGCAGAAGAATTCCAAATAAATTATGTAGAATAAAGAAACAATTTTTAAAAGACACTTGTGGGTTCTGCATAGTGACTTCCTTCCAAAGAGCACTGCATTGGCAGAGGGTGTCCGGGGAGATTAAACTACACAGTGGAAAATCCTGACAAACACTATTTTGGCAAGTGATCAAGGAACACAACAGTCATATATAATGTTGATGGTATGTACCCTTTATATAATGTGACTAGAGACCTGATGCATGGAATTCAAGCAAGAGTAAGCCTTTCTTTCCCCAGCTGCTGGCACTGGCTCCCTCTGGCACCCAAGACCCAGGCTTCCCTCTGGCTGCTGGCAGGCACCCAGGACCCGGGATTCCATCGCAGCTCCGGCTTTGTCTGGAAGGTTGTCCGGTCTACTTAGCATATTATGCTTTTATTATTGTAGATAAGAATGGTACTTCTGTGATCTTTTTCTCAAAAACACATAATCTCAGTCTAAGCATGAGGGGGGAGGGGAATTAGACAAGTTGCAACAGAGGGGCATCCTACAAAATATTTGACCAGTACTTCTCAAACCAGTCAGTCATAAAAAACAAGAAAAGTCTGAGAAACTGTCTGTCAAGAAAAGCATAAGGAGAATGACAGCTAAATGCAATGTGGTATCCTGGATGAGATCCTAGAACAGATAAAGGATACCAGATAAAAACTAAGGAAATCTGAATAAAGTATGGACTTAATAATAAATATTGGCTCATTTATTATAACACTAATGTAAGACGTTACAAATGGGGAGAGGGATAACATGAGAACTCTGTACTACTATCTCGTCATTTTTTCTGTAAATTTGTCCTTTAAAAATAATTAAAAGGTAACAAGAAAAATTAAATAATTTTAGCCATTATGCACAATTTTGTTCTTAATTTTACAATTTTGTGCTTGATTTTAGTTTGGGGTAGACAGAAACTGACAGCTATCTTCTTCAAAAGAAAAGAATAATTCTCACAGAATGAAAACAAAATTGAACATTAAGCAGTATTCACAGAATGAAATGAAGTATTTGAACATGCTTAAATAATGAAAAACAAACTAAAAAGTAGGCTTAATAAATAATGGGGATTCATTAATCTGTGAGAGGGTTATCCCGAGGAGATAAGTCTTTTCCCAAATGAGGGATCTGGTGACTTAAAAGCTACCTTTTCACATTCCAAATTATAGAAAATTTTCACCATAAATAGTAAGCTAAAGTACGAGATACAAAACAAAAACATCAAAAACCATTTCTACTAATCATGTTCAATCAAAATGATATCATTTCAGGTTTAAATCTCAGTCAGTAAATGGACTAGACTTACCAATATAATTTACACAGTCAGATAAACTTCTGGAAGCAAATGGTCCTTCATATACAGTTTTACTTTTATCAAACAAATAAACCATATAGCTATCACAGCCTCTCTGAAAAACAAAGAAACAATTTTTAAAAGACACTTGATAATCATAGGCTCTCCAAGTACTAGTGAAATGCAAATGAACAAAGTCAATGTTCATTAGCATACATCTTACAGATTTAAGGTCTAAACTTTTGTTTAGAAAAAATAAATAATTTTAGCATGGGTTAAAGTGAAAACAATCATCAGACCCAAAAGGACAAAAGCAAAAGTCATAACAACATATGCCTATATAATAGGAACATTATTCAGTTAATAGAAAGGAATGAAGTACAGATTCACACTAAGACAAGAATGAACTTCAAAAAGTTTGACACGAGCCAAAACCGGTTTGGCTCAATGGATAGAGCGTCGGCCTGCGGACTGGAAGGTCTCGGGTTTGATTCCGGTCAAGGGCATGTGTCCTGGTTGTGGGCACGTCTCTCTCATCGATGTTTCTAACTCTCTATCCCTCTCCCTTCCTCTCTGTAAAAAAATCAATAAAAATATATTTAAAAAAAAAAGTCTGACACAAGACCACAGATTGTATGGTCCATTATATGAAATGTTCAGAAAAGGCAAATCTATAGATTAATCAAGTAAATTAGTGATTGCCTTGGGTGGGCAGAATGGAGATTAACAATTAATGGAATGAAGAATCTTACTAAGATGGAAATGTTTTAAGACTGATTCATAGTGATGGCTACACAATTAAGTAAATTTGCTAAAAAAAACACACACCTAAATTATACACTTAAAATGGGTAAGTTATATAATATTTAAGTATGCCTCAATCAAATAAAATGAAAGAGTCATGACCACAATCATATTTCACTATCTAACTATCCTCTGGCAGGACCTACCAGTTTGCTGGTATAATTTTAAGATTCTAGGTTTCAATTACGAAAAGGGGAAAAAAAGAGGGAAGAGAGAGCTAGCACCAAAGAAAAAGTCATAGCACGTTCAAAATACCAAATGTTTATCTTCTATCTTGTTCACCTTGCAAAGAGTAAGAGAAATGAATGGGATAAAAGTAAAAGAATTATGAAATTTGCATAATCCCCCAGAGAATTTCAAATACACATCCAAAAATGCAGTGCATGCAATCCCTCTATGCAAACAGATTTCTTATATTAGAATTTTAGATAAATTAGAATTTTCTTACTACTCCATCTAGAACACATTGAGAGGCTGGTTTCCTCGGATCAAGAGAAATTCCCGTCTCTGAAAGAAGCTCTTGAGAAGCAGTGTTTATTCCAGTTTCACGCTCAATACGAGACTGCAGTGAATGAAGACTTTCATCAGGTGGTAACAGAAAAGAAATTATCTTTGCAGAAGTCATATTTAGGATGTGTACTATCTGTATATATAAGAAGAAAGAAAAATGATTATTAACCACCTGCTACATAAAAAATTCAGTGTAAGATAATGAAGGGAATATGAGCAAAAGGCATTATCTTTGTTCTACACAAGGTTCAATCATCTTCCAAAGTGTAATCTCCTTCTATAATTATAAAATGACATGTGAAAACTCAAGAATTTACTTTTCTACTACAACAAATGTTAGTTCCAATGAATAAAATTTCAAAGTTCTAGGGATGTACATAGTCATAGGAATGCACAATAGCCCCAATTTAAAAAGGCGAAACTTACTTATTCTGAGAAACATACCACAGACCTGGAAGGAAACATTCCCATTTATGAAGTACCTAATAGATGCTAATCACAGAGTTAAGTGCTTTATGCTTAACATAACATCCCCTTAATTAGCTAAGTTATATTTAACATTACACCATGAATTACATCTTCTAATCTCCATTTTGGCAGGAAAAAACAACAACAAAACAGAACTCTGAGGGATCACATAGCTGATAATTGACTATCTTACATTGTTTTAAGAAATAATTATGATAGAAGAGAAAGGCCTCTCTTTAAAACAGGAAGAAGTATTATTAGTCTTATTTTTCAGACTAGAGGTCCAGTGCATGGATTTGTCTAGGGTGTGTCCGGCCATCTCGCCCAGTTCCAATTGGCCAGACCCCAGTAGCAAGCTAAGTTACCGGTCGGACCCCTGGTGGTCAGTGCATGTCATAATGACTGGTTGAATTAGTATATTACAGTGGTTGGCAAACCTCAGCTGGCGAACCTCATGCAGCTCTTTGGCCCCTTGAGTGTGGCTCGGCCTTAGAACTACTTCAAAATGGACTCTCCCAGGCTGAAAACTGGCATAATAGGCTTTTATTATATAGGATAAGAAAACAAAATCTATAGCAGTGATCTATCTTTTTTTTTATTGTGTTACATGTATACATATCTCCCCATTGCCCCCCCCTTCCTCCCAGGCATACCCCAACCCTCCAGTGTCTATGTTCATTGGTTATGCTTATATGCATGTATACAAGTCCATTGATTGATCTCTTATCTACCCCACCTCTCCTTAATCTTCCTGCTATAATTTGACAGTCTGTTTGATGCTTTACTGCCTCTGTATCTATCCTTTTGTTCATCAGTTTACAATGTTCTTTATTATCCACAAATGAGTGAGATCATGTGGTGCTTCTCCTTCATTGACTGGCTTATTTCACTAAGCATAAGGTTCTCCAGTTCCATCCAGGTTGCTGCAAACAGTAATAGCAGTGATCTATCTTAAAGGGCTCAAAGTTAGATAAGAAAATGCTCTTACCTAAAGTCCCACTGAAAGTAGGGATAGCCTAAAACAGGCAAATTAAGTGTGAAACTGAGTTAGGTGAGATAACCAAAAGTTAGAGGCCACAGAGTTAGAGGTCAGTTTTTTGAAGAACATGATATTAAATCCTCTTCCTCCCACTTTCCTTAGATAAGCTATTCAAAGTAATATCTTTGTTTCTCCAATGCTTTACATTGACAGTGTACAAGGGTGGGAAAAAAGGTTAATAACAACAATAATTAGAAGTATAATAATTATTAAGGAAATAATATTACAAGAATAAATTCTGTTTCATGTACTTACAATTGTAAACTTATTTTTGCCTATCCCTGTATACAAATGATTAAAATTATATCTGCTGAAAATGCTTATTACATCGGTAAAGCATTAACTTCCCTTTAAAACATAATAACCTTTTATGTTTAAAAAAGGTAGAAAAGGGAAGAGAAGGGAATCTTCAAAGTTGACATGGATGTAAAATACAAGTGTGAAAACCCTACAGTGAACATTTACTTTTATACAAGATATATGTCTAAAACTAGGATAAGTGTCATAGCATCCTACTACCAAAGCTGAGACAGAAGGGGGCAAAAAAAGAAAAAGGAAAATATAACTTAAATTTATCCTTTTGTTCACTCAAACATTTAGTGAGTAACTATTAAGGTACATACCATTAACTGTATTGTAGTGACAGTGGATATGCAAATTGAGTACTTTATGATCCTTGCCCTCCATAGGATAATAGTAAAAAAGAAGATATTAGAAACATTAAGAGAACTAAAATATAAGGCAAAATGTAATAAGTGCTATAATAAAGTATTTTGCAGATTCCAAAGGAGATTACTTGAAAGGGGTGTTTTTATAAAAGAGGCACTATTTGAACTAAACTTTGAAAAGGAAGATTAGAATGAGAAAAAAATGAAAGAAACCTTTCTGATTATCCTCATAGTCTATGTTTTCTTGAAAACAAAGTAGGCAGAGCGGTAGCAAGGGATGAACGTAATCAGAGAATATAAATAATCCAGTTCAAAGGTACTTAAACAGTGCTGGCATAGAGCCTAATATGAGATAAGACTGGAAGTGTAGGATGAAATAAGATCAACATAGATTCTGAATAACAATGTTAGGATTTGGACTTTATTCAATAAGCAAAAAGGAACTATGGAAAACTTTCTAAATTAAGAATCTGACAAGTTCAGAATTGTTAAAACATTCAAAAGATAAATCTGACAAAATAACTGAATATGTAGACTGAAGGAGAAGGAACAGTAAGACAACTCAAGTTTCCAACTGAGTTGTTAATCTTTCCCCCTGCCCATTTCCCCTGATGAACTCTTATTGATCCTTCAAAATCCAGTCCCATTATCATGTATAGGAAACATTCCTGAACTACTTGAATAGTACCCTATGCATTCTTTATACTAAACAACCTCACAATAACACTGATCCTTTAAAGAAGTTATTACTGAATCTAAGCTATAAACAAACAAATAATTGCCTAGATTCAGATAGGTACATAGTAATGCTACAAATTGAACTAAAAGTCTATAGACCACAAACACCTAGGGAGGACTCTTTTCCCACACTCTAAGACAAGCAGATGACCACAGATCCCTTCAAAGTAGAAATAATGTTACAATTACCATGACAAGTCGGAAAAAGGCCTGAGATAAAAAACAAAATTTACTGGAAATAAGAGAACTAAAAGGTATCACCAAGTCCTAGTTGGCTAACACACTGAGGTGACTTACTCCTTGACACAATAGAAGAAAACCAAATAAAAAAGCCAGATATCTTTTCAATGTAAGGCACAAATGGCATCAATATATGATTTCCATTCTCATTTAATTTGAGAAACCCTGTCTACCTCAAGCAACCAATAAATACGGAAAGACTGCAGATTGCAGATGAGAGTTGTTTCCGGGTAAACAGCATAAAAGAACCTCTCATTCATATCAATGAAGATTTACTGACAACCTGTTACAGGCCTGCTTTACATAGAATGCCAGGGAAAGGATGGCATAGTGGTAAACTGGACAATTGTTAATAAAAATAGTAAAAACTGCCCTAACTGATTTGGCTCAGTGGATAGAGCATCAGCCTGCAGACTCCAGGGTCCTAGATTCAATTCTGGTCAAGGGCATGTACCTTGGTTGCAGGCACATCCTCAGTGGGGAGTGTGCAGGATGCAGCTGATTGATGTTTCTAATTCTCTCTCTCTCTCACCCTTCCTCTCTGTAAAAAGTCAACAAAATATATTTTTAAAAAAACAAAACAAGAAAAAACTACCCCAGCACTGAGGAAGAGGACAATCTACAAGAAGGGGAATAAGTGGGAGATGAAAAACAAGTAGACAATAAAGCGAATATGACTAAATGACAAACTGTGGCCGAGACCATTAAGAAAAAAGGAGAGTTGAATATGTACCTGTGTAGGTAAGGAGATACACAGAGATAGAGATCATTATGGGCAGAGAATAATATCTATTCAAGTACAAATATGAAAGAGGAGCTTGATGGCATGAGAAGCAGTCACAAGCTGGTCCTGAGTGAAATAAAGAGAAGCAGGCATGAGGCAAAAACTTGGTTGGGTGGACCTGAAATAGGAAAGCCCCACAGACCAAGGCAGCTAGATCAGCTTAGACTTGACTTAGTAGGCAAGGAAAAACTATGTTGGTTTCTTGGACAGGAAAATAAAAACGTGTTTTTAGAAGATGAGATGGGCAGTTCATGCTGCATGGATTATAAAATGGGTAGAACTATAGAGGCATGTAATGCAGGTAGAAACCTTTCTCACCAAACCAAATCAGACCTAAATGAATGAGGCACCAATCAGAGGAAGGGGAAAATCCAAAAGATGCTTCAAAGCAAAGACCACTTAACAGTAAAACTGAGAAGACTTACTAAAAAAATAAAAACACATCCACTCTAAAAAAATAATTTTCTTTTTCAAATAAGCATCAGGAAAAGACTATTAAAATATATTTAATACTAATTTTCCAAATAAAGTTAACTTCAATGCAAGTCTTCTGAAATAGATCCCATTCATAAGAAACTAACCTTCAAATTCAGAATGTGATCCATTAATACAAAACATCTTGGCTGCTTCAAAGTTAGATCAATAGGTCCTCCTCTCTGCTGAGGATCCCAATTCAGCATCAACTGTAGCCAATTTTCCATGGGTTCTACTATTAAACTAGAAAACATACAAAAATGGGTGAAAATCCTTTGTTCCAACATTACTTTAATACTGTAAAAAAGGTAATTTTATAGGTTGTCCATTTCCTTTCTCATTACTTGTCTGTACCATTTTGTATCTTACTTTCAAGTAATTCATGAAATGGCCCAGCCAGAGTGAGTCAGTTGGTTGAACATCATCCTGGGCACCAAAAGGTTGCCAATTCAATTCCCGTCAGGGCACATGCCTGGTTGGGATGTGCAGAAGGCAACTGATCAATGTTTCTCTCACTCATGTCCTTGGGTGAGGCTAAAAAATAAACAAATAAAAAAATAGCCCTAGCTGGCATGGCTCAATGATGAGAGCATTGGCCCATGCACCAGAGGGTCGTGGGTTCGATTTCCAGTCAAGGGCACATACCTGGGTTGCAGGTTTCTCCTAGCTCCATTTGGGACATTTGCAAAGGCAACCAATTGATGTGTCTCTCTCACATCAATGTTTCTCTCTCCTTTCTTCCTCCCCCTCTCCCCTTCCATCCACTCTGAAAATCAACAGAAAAAATATCCTTGGGTAAAAATAATAATAAAAATAAATAATTCACGAAATGATAGGGGACAACTTTCTCCATAAAAAAACAATCCGGCCTGGACATTGTGGCTCAATTGGTTGGAATGTTGTTCTGTCCAGGTTTGATTCCCCAGTCAGGTTCAATCCCCAGTCAGGGTGCTTTTCTCTCTCCCTTTCTCTCTTTCTAAGAAAAAACAACAACCCAAAACCCATATAGTAAGTTAGCTGCTGGCAACTCCAGAGGCAAGTCCAGTTCCATTCTTCAAGGAACATATTTACTTCAATATCCCAAGAGTCTTCTTAGCACCTAAGCCAATCAACTGAATGGCAGCAGTTATTTTTCCACTAGACTTATGCTGTCCAATATGGGAGCTACTAGTCACAAGTGGCTATTTGCATTTACACTGAAGTTCATTAAAAATAAATAAAATTTAAAATTCAGTTCTTCAATCATATCACTTACCTTTCAGTGCTCAAGAACCTAATGTGGTCATAATATAAAACATTATATAATATAAAACATTTCCATCATAGCAGAAAGTTCTATTGGATGATAATACTTAAAACAGACAACTCTACTGAAGAAACTGAGGTGAACTGAAATATACTTACCTACAAAGGCTATTTGGTTGAGGTAAATGACTACTAAACCGAACTTCTCCTGTCATCTCTTCACATGCAAATATACACTTTGAATCCTTCTTTTTAATCTTCTCATGCCTATAAAGAACAAAAGCCCTTTAATAGACTACCTTACTCACAGAAAAACTCTAAAATTTTTGCCATTTAAGTTTATTCAATTATATGTTTAAAAAGAAATTATACCACTTAGAGAGGAGAAAAAAGCAGGTTACAGAAAATTTTCATTCACATTAAGCACACAGAAGTACTCTTCCATTTCTTACCAGGTAAATGGCTGCAGATGATGTAAAAAAGGCCTATATCCAGCAATACACTCAAACACCATGGTCCCAAAGCTCCAATAATCAACAGTAGCTGTATAAGGTTTATTCTCAAAGAGCTCTGGGGCCTTAAAAAGAAAAGAAATGCTTTAAATGTCATACTGTAAGAGAAAAAGTACTTTATTTTTAAACTACTGTATATATTTATGACCTTCATAAATAAGAGAATTTGGAACATTTAAATTCAAAGAAACAATACATGTCTTACCAAATACTGCAATGTTCCCACAAAAGATGTACACAGACTTCCTTGATCAACATCTTTGGCATATCCCAGATCAATTATTTTATGTATAATCTACAAAATGATAAGCATTAAATGGTTGAGAAATTTGAAATGCAAAGGCAACAATGTCCTGATAAGGTTCTGGAGAGGGTGATGGTGAAGAGCTTGAGCTCTGGAATAACACAAATGTTATTCAAGCCTGAGCTCCACCACTTAACTAGCCTTATGATCTTGATCAAGTTACTTAAACTTCTCTTGATTTCCTACACCATATTACTAACAATCCCGACTTCACAGAACTGTTATTAAGATTCAAAGAAACAGCCCCCCAAAATAATTTAACACAGTGCCTGTACATGGTAAAAACTAAATATAGACTGGCTATCAATTTTTATTTTGGTATATTCAGAATAACCTTGATCCATTATACTGAAAGGCAAAGGTAAAAGTGACTTCCAAAGGAAGCAGCAGCATACAATCTTAGAGTGGATTAGTGTGAGTACATACCCCTTTAACCTCAAAAATATGCTGAAGTTTTTGGATTCAAAAGAAGGGAGAGATAGTTGGTGCCAAGCACACATGAAAGCCTCCTAAGGGAAGAAGCAGCATCAGGGTTTCATCACTTCCAGCTGTCCACCATCTTAACTAACTACAAGACCCACAATCCAATTCGAAGTTTAGTCTTGGCTTTACATCTTTATTGGGATGGAACTTCAATGCTAACAGTAAACAAGCTGCTCAAATTATTCTGATAAAAACAAATATATCAGGAATCAATTCACAATTTTGGGTTCCTCTCAAGATGACTCATTTAAGAATCTGAGAAATTAAGTTTTGATTTTTAATTAAATATAGAACTTTGGAGGAGAATGAGTTTTTAAAAAATATATAAAACACATACTTAAGTAAATGTGCTTTTTTTTTCCCTTTAAGTAATGCAGACCCAGGATGCATGTGTGTGTGTTTTAGTGTGCCTTGTAAGGATTAATAAATTATTTACTCACTGCCTACCATTTCTCCTAGATACTGTGCTGGAAAAACAGAAGTGAACAAGACAAGTGCAGTTCCTTCTCTAATGGAGCTACTGTGGCAGCAGAGGAGACAAACTAAGCACAAAACCACAGTTCAGTATAGTGAGGGCTGTGGAGAAAAAGTAAGAGTGCTATGGAAGGGCACCAAACTTCAAAGACTAACTACCACAAGGATACTGTATTCAACTGTCATGGAAAATTTCTTCAGTTTTCACCTACCTTTCCACCAACATCCTGAAGAACTATGTTTTCAGGTTTTAAATCACGATGTATAATTTTGTTTTCATGCAAATATCGGATCCCAGACCCTAAGTAAAATTCAAAATGTATTTTGAGATAAGAGAAAACACTGAGTTAAAAAAAAAATCATCACACATTTTGTACTTCTCTAATGCTAAAATTTATAGGCACCATCATAATTATTCAATTAATATTAAAGCAGTTAAGATTTTCTCCACAGAAAATCCAGTAACACTTAACAAATACTACAGAAATATACGTTCATTTAATTTATGAAAATTAACATTAAAAAGAAATGAAAAAAGCAATTTAGAAAAATCCTATACTTACCCTTGTAGCCTTTCCCTCCCTTTTCAACTAAGCTTTGGCCTCCATGACCCAGGAAAAGAAATAAAATGAAAATACAGAGGGAAACATATTCTTGGCTTTTGAGCTTGCTTTAAGGGCCTATGTACTGATTATTTTAGGGATTTTTCAGGAATTATTCTGATTAAAAAGAGATTTCACCCAAAGAGTTGACTTGAGAACCTACTTAACAGATATAATGCCACTGTTAAATTAAATTACTATGTTAATTAAGGAGGGAAGGAAGAGTAAAATTAAATTAGGTCATTTAACACCATTTTTTTGTCAGCAACTGGAGCATCTATTAGCCAAAAAACAAAACAAAACAAAAACAAAATATCCTAGTTTTAATTTAGCATCAACAATAACAATTAAATTTTTCTGATAATTTCTTATAGATGCTAAGATCTATGCTTTATAGTAGCATATAGAATCTTTTATGAAACAAGGTAGCATTAAATAATGATGGTATTTTCAAAATGATTACATACCTATATCATTCAGTAAAGAAAGTATCTGGCTTTCTTTAAGTCCGCAGCAATTTTCTGGTTTGTTGAGCAGCTAAAGAAAATAAAAAAAGACTAAAAATGTATACTGCCAATGCTGCTGGGCAGTAACAGTGACACATTAATCACTATACCGTAAGAGAATATTCAAGTAAGAAAATAAGTCATGATTAAGAAAATATAAGAGGGGGGAAATTACCAAATCCACAAAGAACATGTAAATTTCATGACAAGGCTTACAAGTAAAGATAAAGTATTTGAAATTGAAAAGTTTAAAAAAATCTCACAGATACATACATAAAAAATCCATATGGAAGATTTAAAAGAAGATGGGAAAGAAAGATTTGGAATACAAAAGAAAAATGTTTTTGAGGGGAAATGTTGGGGCACTGGGAGAAAGAAGTAAAGGGATTAAGAAGTATAGATTGGTAGTTATAAAATAGTCACAGGGATGTAAGGTAAGCCTAGGGAATAGAGTTAATAATATTGTGATAACTATGTATGATGGCAGTTGGGTACTGGAAATATTGAAGGGACTGTAAAGTATATAATTATCTAATCACTATACTATACATCTGAAACCAATATAAAATAATATTGAAAGTAAACAGTAATTGAAAACAAACTTTTATTTAAATTTTCTATTGTTGACACTACTGCAGATGTCCCCCATTTTGTCCCCTTTGCCCACCACCATCCAGCCTCTGCCCCCTACTCCCTTAGCCTTCATCACACTACTATCTGTGTCCAAGGGCTATGCATATGTATTCTTTAGCTAATTCTATCACCTCCCTTTATCCAGTCTTCTCCACCACCACCTCCTCTCTGACATTTGTCAGTCTGTTCCAAGTATCCATGCCTCTGGTTCTATAGCAACATTATTTACAATAGACAAGATTGGGGGGGGGTGCTTTTTTATAAACACTTTAAACATTGATATTTTAATCTAACATCATGAATATAGTCCCACCCTGGAAACACCACCACTAATAAAAGAATGCATGTTCTAAATCAGAGGTCAGCAAACATTCCCTATAAAGGGACAGACAATAAATAGTTTAGGCTTTGAAGGCTAGTGGTATCTGTCACAACTACTCAACACTGCTATTGTAATAAAAAACAGCCATAAAAACAGGTAACAGGCCATAGTTTATGGAACCTTATTCTAAATTATCATATTGAATGTGATTCAAACACTGTTAAAGTTCATGATTTACTATCTCATCATCTCAAAACATCCACACTACCTTCCGGAGATCTCCTCCAGAACAGTATTCCATTGCTAGGAGAGGTACATCGTTAATCAAAAAATTTAGTTCCTCGGGAACATCACAGGCTTTTACAACATTGGAGTGGTTCAACCTAACAAAAAGGGGGAAAAGTTATAATCAACATTTTTTTCCAACGAAAAGGAACTGGGTTTGAAATGGCAGTTAACTAAGGGGCAGTCAGGAAAGAAAGTTTGGCATCATTTGTATAATTAAAAATTAGTAAATAAAAATACTGTAACTATTACTACAATTATAATCCTATATGCCAAGTAGTAAGCACCTTACTATACATTAACTCACTTACTTGTCATATAATTCTACTATGTGTAGAGTTAGTCTCATCACACAGGAAAAAACTGAAGCACAAATTGGCTAAGTAACATAAGATGATACAGCAAGTAGGTGATCAAATAATGATTAAAATCTGGCAGTCTGAATCCAAAGCCTATATATATACCATACTGACTCTCCCATAATCACAGAATTATAGAGATGAACACTATAAAAATTTTGACAAACTGCCTTCCAGATTTTAATGTTGTACACAAATATATTTTTTCAATAAATACTGCATCACACTATATATTGTTTTCTAACATCTTTTTTTAACTTAAAATATATCATCCCAGCCGCTGCCATCATCATCATCATCATCATCATTATCATCATCATGCAGTGGATCTCAAAACTGCAATAGATTCCCAGGTTTTAGGGACCTAAAGAAACAGAAATTCTCTAGGCAGAACCTGAAAGTTTATCTTTTTACTAAGCTTTCCTGGCAATTCTGAGTCTGAGAAGCATTAAAGTGAATTGAGAACAGATACCTAAGTCAGAAAGTACTTATTTCAAAGCCAGAATTTCTTACCTACCAATTTTATGACTCTCTGAGCTTCAACTTTCTCATCTATAAAATAGCAATAATACCTAAATACAGGGGTTGCTGTGGTAACTAGAAGAATTATTTATGAAGTAGCTGGCATACTACCCGTGAAGGTTTTAAAATATGTCCACTTCTCCCTTTAAGAATTTAATTTTCCTCCTCTTGAGTGTAGGCAGTATTTATTATTTAGTGACCCATGTCTAACAAATAGAAAGTGGCACAAAGGATGGAATACAACTTCTGAGGGAAGATCTTAAGAGATATGTCAGCTTTCATCTTGCTCTCTCTCAGATCATTCACTTTGGAGAAAGCTAGTTGCCATGTCATGAAGACATTTAAGCTTCTTTATAAAGGAGCCCATATAGTGAAAAACTGATGCCTCTAACCAGTACCATATACAGTCAATGAGCCTGGACATGGATACTCCAGCCCTCCTCAATCAAACCTTTGGATGACTAAAGCTCCACTCAACATTCTGGGATGTTTCAGGAAAGATCTGCATTAAAACTACCAGTTAAGTCATCCCCAAATTGCTAAACTACAGAAATTGTGCAATTCTAAATATTTATTGTTTTAAGCTACTAAATTTTGGGGGTAATTTTTGCAAAGCAATAGATACACTATTTATCAAAACTAGGTGAAAGTAAGAAGTGAGAATAGTTATTGTTATTTAACTAGAAAGTTAAATAGATGAGCACTGCCCAAGATCCAGAAGAAACATATTCTATACTCATAGAGCTGATGCTGATAATACCTAGCTGACTTTTTAAACTAAGTTAGTCATAATGTGATGTTATTATTTGAAATAGAACACATCTATTTAATGAAAAATATACTCCTAAAAAGATTCTATGAAGAATGGATTCCTGGCCTTCTTCTCTATAATGTTCTCTGGCTGGGCTGCAGAACTCGAGAAATATAAGTCAAGTATACTTACTTTTTCATGATCTGGATTTCATGGCACCACCGTTCTCTGTTTTTGGTACTCAGCTCTAGGCGACAAGACTTAATTGCTATTTTGAGATCAAGTTCCTATCAAAATAGAAAATGAACAGAAAATAACACAAATTAGGTTCTTGTGCAGACTTACTTGCTATCAAAGAAATACCAACCTGGGGAAACAAAATTGTTTAGCTTAGCTTTCTTAAATCAATGTTTTACTAGGCAAAACATGAGAACCAATGCTTTAAAACTGAGCACACACACCAAAGCATACAAGCAAAGTGTCTGAGGTTGATCCTATAACAGGTCTCTTCTGAACACTGTCTCATAATATATTGCTAGAAAATACAAAGACCCTGTCTCCCCATCAAACCCCTCTTTGAGCTTAGGTAAGACAGCTAACAGGACACCAGCCTCTAGCAGAACTAGAATGAAAAGGATAATTCAGGGCTTCCTGGCCTCCATACCAGGTTTTAATATGACCAAACCTAATACAAAAAAACTCCAAATAAGTTCCCACTTTCTTTGCATTTCAAATGACATAAAAAATCCTAACAATAACTGTACTTCTATTTCATATTTATAAAATGAACCTAATAGCTCTTGCTTATGGTTAGTAATTTACCCAAGTCAGACTGAAATTAAACCCAACCTAATGTGCATTACAGGAAATAGGCAGACTTCATCATCCCAGGAACAGCAGTCAGGACCAAACAGTAGGAAAGAAAATATATAGATGAGGAAGCAAGACATAACTTGTATGGGATAGACATAACTTAAATGGGAGTGAGGAGTGGAAGGTGGGAGGAAGAAGTTGGAGATAAGATAGATGTATGGAGAGAGAAGAAAGGAACTAAAACTAGTCTAAACCCAGTGGTTCCCAATGTGGGACACACCCCCCACAGGAGGGCAATTTGATTTTTAAGGGGGCAATTCGAGAATGAGTTATTAACAGTGAATTTTTTGCACTTCTTAGGGTTCTAGGGGCCTCACATACAGTATGTAAATATATATTGTGACATATTTATGCATTTCAGTTCTCACTTTAAAACTTTACTTGCTATTTTTTCATATCCCTTCACATTATCTTTTTAACAATTTCTTAGTGAATTCTTCCTCTGCATTTCAAGTGTCCTTTTGTACTTTTATTTTTCTCTTTCAAGGATGCCATGTTCTTTGTTTAGATCAAGTTAATGGCCTTTTAGGCTTCTTCCACATGAACGGGAGTTCACTTTTTGAATAATAAGAATTATATGTCATGGGGAGGGGGTATCAGGATTTTAGAGATGCTTATGTAGGGCAGAGCCAAAAACAGGTTGGGAACCACTGGTCTAGCCTAACCACAGTCCTCATGCCCTTCAACCTTTCTTTTGTTTTAATCAGGTACCTTATTGCAGCTAGTTCCCAAGTCAGCTTTTACCACCATGGAAATAATTTGGTACAAACATAAACATTAAACCCAGATTCTCATATGACCGAGACAGAAAGCTATCTATTTCAAAATTATCTCATTCTGTAAGACCCTTCAACTCCTCAGTTTCTATTTCACCTACTCTTTTTTTGTTTGTTTGTTTCTGAAAACAATTTTTATTTAAATAAGGGTTTAAATACATAACATAACATTAAAACTGGAGGGAAGAAAAAAAAACAAAAAAAATTTTTTTTTTTTTACTTCACATGGCATTGGGCAGCTGTTGCTAGTAAGTTGCAAGCTCTATAGCTAGCTACATGACTCATACTTCAATTTGAAATCTGTTCCCTTGTCAAAAGTTTAACTCTGACAGAAGATTGGCCTCAAATTATGGGTCTGGACAACAATTAGCTAGGATATGTCAGGTCAAAAGATCTTGGTGGCAGGCCCAAAGTCCTTACCCTCACTGGAGGGAAGGTGGCAGGCTGCTCTAAGTTATCCATCCACCTGGTCAGGTGTACATCCTTGACTACGGAAGGCTCCCTCTGGTGGTGTACATGCCGCTGCTGCCTCACCCCTCTCCTCTCAGGCGGTGACATTCTCTGAGGGCAGGGAACTCTGGTGAGGAGCTTTGGCCAGATATGGGCTTAGCTGAAACCTCACGGTATTGCTGTTTCAGGCTGGACACTGCCAGGCGCCTACTGCTTGACCTGTTTAAATGAGGAACTTCAAGACTAGACAGCATGGCTCTTTTCCGTTTACTGCATGAAGGAGTTACACTAGTCCAAGTTAAAAGCAGACCCCAAATGGTTACATTATACAAGCTGTGAGGTTTTTAAACTTGTGACAAGGGACAGAAGGAAAATTTTACTCATTGCAAAGAAATCCTCACTTAAGCTTCAGTGAGCCAAAAGCACTTAAAACTCATGAACCTTCAGCTGGTAGTCCTTAGCCAATCCAATCTAGACAAGGAACTGGCACATGTTCTTGCACTGGTCACCCTGCAGCTGAATTACTTCTCCATATTCTGGATGTCCAATTGCAGCACCATTGCCAGCAAATTTCTTCTTAAAGGCCTTCAATAGTTTTTATTGTAATCATCAGCGATCCCTGGTAGGGATCTTCCTGCTGTTTCTCTATTGAATTCTTATATGGATACTAGAGGCCCAGTGCATAAAATTCGTGCGGGGGGTGGGGGGGTGCGGGTGCGGGGTCCCCTCAGCCCAGCCTGCACCCTCTCCAATCTGGGCCCTTTGGGAGATGTCCAAATGCTGGTTTAGGCCATATCCCAGGGATCAGGCCTAAACCAGCAGATGTCCCTCTCACAATCCTGTACCACTGGTTCTTAACTGCTCACCTGCCTTCCTGCCTGATTGCCTCTAACTGCCTCTTCTCCCCGCCCCTATCCCTCCCCCCCGTCAGCCTGATCACCCCTAACTGCCTCTGTCTGCCAGCCTGATCATCCCTAACTGCCTCCCTGCTGGCCTAGTTGCCCCACGCAGCCTGTTTGGTTGTCTGTTTGGTTGCAACAGTCTCTTAGCTTTTATATAGATAGATAATCCTCAGTGCCAGCAGGAAGCAGATCATCACCCTTACTTGCATCAGCAAAGGGATCGAAAGAGTGGAGGTTCTGGATGGCGGACATATGATACGATTCTTTTTCCTCAGTGGAAACAACCTGCGGAAGACTGAGGCAGGAGAAGGCAAGCAGGGGGGACGAAGCATGGGAAGCGAGGGGAGTTTAAGCAAGGGGAAACTGTTGAGTCCCTCGGTGGCAGTTCAGTCACTGGGTTATTTTACTTATTCTTAAAGGCCTTCCTCACTCTACCTTTACACAATGTTCTGTGGAAAGTTTACAGATGTCAGCAAAAAAAAAATTTTTAAGTTCTTTTTTAAAAAATGGGAATATTCCAGAGACAGGTAGTGATGGTTGTACAACAATGTAAATGTATTTAATGTCACAGAACTGTACACTTAAAAAGGGTTAAAATAGTAAATGTTATGTATATTTTACCACAATAAAAAAATGGAAAATACTAAATTAAAATACTACAGTTCTCAGAACTTGTAATATGCTAATGTGGATCATGATGCTCCAAATGAAGGAATCTTCACACAACACTGCGATGTAATCACAAGATGGTGGCCACAAGATGGCTGCCACAAGATGGCCGCCCTCACGTTATCACAAGATGGCCAGCAGAAGAGGGCAGTTATGGGCGACCAGGCCTGCAGGGGAGGGCAGTTGGGAGCAACCAGGCCTTCAGGGGAGGGCAGTTGGGGGTGACCAGGCCTGCAGGGGAAGGAAGTTGGGGGTGGGAAGGCCAGCAGGGGAGGGCAGTTGGGGGCCACCAGGCTGGCAGAGGAAGGCAGTTGGGGGAGAGATCAGGCCAACACAGGAGGGCAGTTGGGGGCGATCGGGCCAGCAGGGAAGCAGTTAGGTGTCAATCAGGCCAGCAAGGGAGTGGTTAGAGGGTAATCAGGCTGGCAGGCAGAAGTGGTTAGGGGCAATCAGGTAGGCAGGCAGGCAGGCA
This sequence comes from Lasiurus cinereus, assembly GCA_011751065.1. NCBI lineage: Eukaryota > Metazoa > Chordata > Mammalia > Chiroptera > Vespertilionidae > Lasiurus > Lasiurus cinereus. The sequence goes on along the minus strand of JAAGEH010000038.1, from coordinate 18,066,579 downwards.
GGCAAGCAGTTATGAGCCAGCAGTCCCAGATTGTGAAAGGGATCCCAGACTGGAGAGGGTGTAGGCCGGGCTGAGGGACACCCTTTCTCCCCCTCAACCTCTCACAAGAATTTCATGCACCGGCCTTCTAGTATTATATATGCAGCATTTATCCAACTATTTGACCATGGTACCCTTTTTTCAAAGTGTTTCATGAAATTAGTTTTTCCAAACACACTTGAGAAGTGTTACTCTATTCCCTAACAAGTGTTCTTTACTTTGCCATTCTCCCATTATTACATCCTTAATAGGTAACCACATTGTATTTAAAAGTGTTTCTGTGTCTACCATTCCCACTAGACTGGAAATCTTCTTGATGGAAGAAAATACTGTTTTTGTTGACTTGGACACCAGCAGCCGCCTGCACAGTAATTAGCTAAATAAACTATCTCACATCCTTTTCTCTTTCTCATTGTGATTTAAGAGGTGTAGATGAAATACTGGGATGGGGCTTCTACTAAAACACAAGAATCTTGAAAGTTGTAAATGCAAATTGTAAGTCAGGCTTGGAAAAGCAATGATGCTGCTTCCACATCTTATTACAGGGTATTTATTCTTCTTTTTTAAAAGAAATGTTTTTATTGATTTTTTTTTTTTTTTTAGAGAGAGAGAGAGGAAAGGAGAGGGAGAGAGAGCTAAGAAACATCAAAGAGAGAAACATCATTGATCGGCTGCTTCTTGCACATGGATGGAACCGGCAACCCAGGCATGTGCCCTGACCATGAACAAGGAATTAAACCAGCAGCCTTTTGGTTTCTGGGTTGATGCTCAACTGCTGAGCTAAACCAGCCAGGCTCTTCTCTTTTTAATACACGTTCAAGTGTCAAATGTCACAGTTTGGGGGAAGTCCACTGTGGATACCCTAGACAGTCACTGAAAAATGTCTAAGATTTTAGAGGACTCAAATCTCTTCCACTTAAAAAGTGGATTCCAGGAAGGAGGAGTTCCAGGAAGGAGGAAATGGGTAGTTACTGTTTAATGGGTTTACAGTTTCAGTTTCAGAAGATGAAAAAGTTCTGAAAATGAATGGTAGTGATGATTGCACAACAATGTCCTTAATGTCACTGAACTGTACACTTAAAGATGGTTAAAATGGCAAACTTTATGTCATATATAAATACTTTTAACATTTTTAAAGTGATATATCCATCCACCCCCAGCCAAGGACCAAGAAAAGCAGCCATGAAGCATGCCAGCATGCATACAATTTTTTCTGATGGTCAGGCTTTGATAAAAAGGCCACAGGCAACATCCACTGGAAGTACTTGGCTTCCCCCTCTTTTCTCTTTGAGTGCCTTTATGTCTTCTGATGGTGAGAATTGCTAAACTTACAAGTTAGTTGTCTGACTGTCTAAGGACTTAATGTCTTAGTCCTCACCTTCCATTCTCCCTCTCTCCAAGATTTCCTCCTATGCTCTATCTGGAAACCAATCTCACAAAATTTTCTCAGTTTTATCAGTGACATTTGTCATTGTAACTGTCACACAAACGTGTCTATTCCTACCAGGTACACGCCCATCTCCCCTACTTCCCACCCTATATTATGGACTCCCTACCCACAACCATATTTCTTAAGACAACAAATTATTAGACTCCAAGAAAAAAAAAGGCAATCAATCATAATTTGTTCTCTTGAATTCACTTCTCAATTCATAGGCCAATTACAAGCATTTTAGTAATATCTTAACTGCTCATCTTGTACCATGTATTTTTCCACTCAGATTATCTTTTACACAAAAAATCTTGTGAGAACACCACTTTTATCTTGGCATTTTCTTTTTTAATGTCAATTAATGATGATGATGATGATGATTACCAACAACAAAGCAGCAGCAGGAGCTAACATACAAGGGCTTATCATGGGCCAGATACTGTACTTAGCTTTACACACATTATCTGATTTAACTCTCAGACAGACTCATATACATTGTTGTGACCATTTTACAGATGCCCAAAGGGTATATATGGCAGGGGTCATTAGTCCAGGGTCTATACATCAAAAAGGTCTGTGAATGTCTTTCAGGAAAGCATGAACTTCGTCAAATGGCAATGCATAAGGTTGCATGGATGTGCCTCTGTACATTTTTTCTGAGAAAATGGTTCTATTCTTATAGGTGCATCAAAAGGTCAAACATGATTATGAACTGCTGCTACACGGGTTAAACATTGTTTAAATCAGTGCAAAATTCCCAAGTGGGATGTTAGCTGTCTTCCCAGCCACTAGACCAGTGGTTCTCAACCTGTGGGTCGCGACCCCTTTGGGGGTCGAACGACCCTTTTACAGGGGTCACCTAAGACCATCAGAAAACACCTATTTCCCATGGTCTTAGGAACCAACAGACCGCTCCTCGGTGTCGCAAAGTGGAGCAATGTAGTTTACTGTTGTTATATGAAGACTGTTGCCCATGCTACACCACGATTCAAGACAAAAATTTCATTTATTTATAATTAGAAATAAATATTTCACAATATATAATTACATATTGTTTTTTGTGATTCATCCCTATGCTTTAATGATGTTCAATTTGTAACAACGAAAATACATCGTGCCTATCAGATATTTACATTACAGTTCATAACAGTAGCAAGATTACAGTGATGAAGTAGCAACGGAAATAATTTTATGGTTGGGGGGTCACCACAACGTGAGCAAACTGTATGAAAGGGTCGCGGCCTTAGGAAGGTTGAGAACCACTGCCCTAGACTAGAGCATCTCCCCCTCAATCCGTCTCCTTTACCTGGTGAGACCATGGTCATTGGCAACAGTGGCTCCTCCGACTGTTCCCTACCTGGAACCCACTCCCAATTCCAACGCCTACCTGTGTTTCCAGAAGCTTAGCTGCGGCCCCACCATGCAACCACCTTCTTGGTCCACCCCGGCCCCGCGGACATCATCCCAGGGTCCCCGAGCACACACACACGCCAACGGGAAAGCCCCCTCTGCAGCCCCATTCTCTCCTGCCCTCGGGCACACTCCTGATGCGCATCTGCTTCACCCACCCTGGCCGTCTGCACTCACAGGGACACGTACACAGGACACTGTCACTCTCGTAAACACCTGGTCTCATCCTGACACTGCGACTATGAATTCTCCCTAAGAGTTCTCACGCGCGCAAACCTAGGACCTCCATCACCTGGCTCACAATCAATCAATCTCTCTCTCGCACACGCACACGCACACGCACACGCACGCGCGCGCTCCCGGGCCCACAACACCGCCCAAGGTCTCACCGACAATCTTTCACAAACTGACAGCCGCGGGGTTCCACAGGCGCTCAAACAAACCCCCGCCGCCGCCGCTCCCGCGCCGCCTCACCCGATGCTGGTACAGGCAGACGTTCCCGAAGCCGCCGGTGCCCAGCCGCTCCCGCATCTCCCAGGGCCCGCCCGTGCCCGGCCGCAGCCCCGGGGGCCGCTCCATGGGGCGGGAGGGCGAGCGGCCTCGGATCCTACCGCTGTTCCCAGGCCGGTTCCGGGCCGCGGAGGCTCGCGCGTCTCTCTTCTCGCGATACCGAGGCGTCACTTCCGGTAACGGCCCCAGGGAAAGCCCCGCCCACGTGTTCGCCGGGCGCCGCCGCTACCCAGGCGGGCAGGAAAGGTGGGCGCTTTGCACCCGGTGAGTATCCCGGACATTTTCCTAGCTGAGGGAACCCACTTGTGTTGTTTTTTTTTCCAGTCTCCAAAAGTGTAAGGTCTCTCCAGGCCGTACGTTCCCTTCCAATCATTTTCCAAACCAGTCTGTCCGTATGGGTCTCCAACCTCACACGTCTCCACCTGCCCACCTCTACCGTCTGTCTATTCGTCAACCCGTCACCCGCCGAGCTGGCACTGGCCAGGGCCGCCAATGATTTAAATATTGAGGAATCTGAAGAACTAGGGAGAATCCTGCGCTAACAGGCCCACGGATGCCTTAGCCTTTTTTTAAATCAAATGATTAATCATCTTCCATAGACTCGTCAGGCTCAGCTCTTCTGCTTGGCTTTCATACCCTGTCCCAGGATAGCCCCTGTCAACCCAAACGACCCACGGATGCGATGCTGTTCCAGAGTAAAGAATGCTGCTTCTGACTTGGGGAGCTTTTCCCCAAACGCCTCACAGAGCTTGATGTCAAGTTACGGGTTTGCCAGTGCCCTAGTTTCTCATGGTTGGGATTGTGTCATGCATGATCCAGGAAGCAGAAGAAAAGGTTCAGGAATACTGTTGGTGCAAAAGGAAGTCTTTCCAGTGGCGGATTGCTTTAGCTTAGGGGAACCAGCTCCCTATTTTTGCTTTGAATGGGTCACACACTCCCATCATTGGGGCATCTCCTTAATCACTTCAGGTATGACAATCAGCATGGAATCAAATTCTCTGAAGAAATGTATCAGTTGCATTAAGCTGGTCATTTGAGTCTCCTTTGAGATCATGTACACTTGGACCATCATTGGCACACCTCAGCCTATGACCTCAGTACTTGGAATTCTTACTAACACTTCGTGACCCACCCGATATAACATGTAAAATGTTTAAAGGTGGGTAAATTGTTTGCACCACAGTGCTTTGAAAGCACTGAATCTGCGTCTGGTAGAGCAAATGTGACTCTTGTCACCAAAATCCTTGAATAGTGCAATCAGATTGTTGAACACTAAAAGACAGAAAGCGAGTCATGTTATAGTTCAACAGTCATGTGTGATATTGGAAATTCTGATTTCCCGTATGTGCTTGGTAGCCATGGTGCTGGAATATCAGACTTGGAGGTGATTACAAATGGCACCTCTAAGAATACATACCTTAAGAGCTGGGCAGCCTGCACTGATGACTATGATGTAGATGGTACTATCATTTGCCAAGTGTACAGCATATCTAACACTGGAGTGTCTGATCTCCACAAGTGTGGCTGAGATCGAATTATCCCTTGGAAAAGCCAGGACCTGAGGATTCTGATGATTGGACTGACCCTGATCTTTGCAGGAACCTGGTTTCCTATAGTTCACTCTTTGCACATCCCCATTCACATGGATATTGCATAGGTTGTTGTTTTTTAAATCCTGGGCTGATTGATGGGCTCCATAAATTCAAGTTGGCCAATCTGTTTTTTTCCATGCATAAAATGGAGGAAATAGTACCTACTTCACAGATATTTTGTGAGGATTAAATGAAATAATGTCTAGGCCACAAGTGCCCAATATTTAGGAGCAATTCCTTTTATTTTGGCTTTCAAGGTATGGCATTCTCCTGGAAAGTCTGTCTCTGCTCCTTCTCCATATACTTGTTGGGTCACTCTACTTACAAGATAGTTATCTTCAGCTTAGGACTGTATTCATTCTATCTTATTTTTGTCCATTCTCATTTCACTTGTGGCCTATACCCTGATAATTCCCCAAGCTCTATCACCAATCTAGATCTCCATGAGTTTTTAACTATCCAACAGCACACCAAAACTCAACATATCTAAAGTAGAACTCTTCTAAATCTGTTCCTTATCTTCCTAATTAGACTATAAATTCTGGAACAACAGAGACAATGTTAGGACATGGCTACACTCCTAGAGCTTAGAAAAATGCCTGGCACACAGGCGTTAAGTATTTGCTGAAAGACTGAATAAGCTTTTTTATATCAATAAAATGAATGCTATAAGAAAAATGGAAAAGGCCCTGGGTCCCTCCTCCATCCTAAGTTGCTTAGGGAGAAACCACCTGTGAGATCCTGGGATAACAGCTGGGTCTAAAGCCCTGGTTCCTATTAGACACACACCCTACTTCATTTCAATGGTGATAGGTAACAAAGTAAGGCACCTCCCAGGCATAGAAAAGTATCTGGATTTTATTTGATAATTTCAGTGTTTTTGAAAATATTGATAAACAAAGGCTGTACTTGGAGCTGAATGATAAACATGCTTTTTTAAACATAAAATTTTCATCCTCAAAATATTCCATCTTAGGCCTCTTGCTGCAGACAGGTTCCATGGGAATGCACCAAAAAGAGGCAGGGAAACAGTCCCCATGGGAGACTAGTTTCTTTAAAACACAGGCTGCTACTACTTCCTGTGAAGTTCATAAAATGCCTGTCCCTTCGCTTAGTCATCCAGGGTGAAGTCAAAAGGCTCAAAGTCTTTGCGAAAGCGGCGAGCCAGGGTCTCCTCCTCTTCCTTGCTGATCTGACACTGCCTCCAGTCAGACTTGTCAGGAATATTAAGGATGGCTTCACTTGCCAGGACCTCCCTACAGAAAGAGCACACAGAAGTCATAATGGAATCAATTTAAACCACCCCGTCTCCCTTCTCTCCTGCCGGAGAGCTTTCCTCAGCATCACCCAAAGAAGGCATGCAAATTCCTAACTTTACTCATGCCATTTTCTCTTGTCCTGAGTGCCATCTCTGCCATTCTATAAAATTCATACCCATTTTAAGTGACTAGATCAGGTCTTACCTCATTCTTAACCCCTCCAATCCCATTTACTTCTCTGAACAAGTTCGTACTACATTTATTGGTACTTAGAGAAGCAATATGGCACAGGAGAACGAAGGCAGACCCTGGTGCCAGAATTATCAGAGACAATTCCATTCCTAGTTCTGCCACTTGCTGTCTGTAACTTAAACAAATTATTTCATCCCTGAGTCTTGATTTTCTCACCTATGAAATGTAAAATAAGGTTTTTGTGAGGTATAGAGATAACACAAAGCACCAAACTAGCTGTGATTATTACACCCTGCCTTAAACTGTAGTTTTGTCATCTGAATTGAACCATGAGTTTGCTAAGGGCATGGTGCAGAGACAAGCACCTAGTACCATAACCGCTCTGATTTTATGGCTCCTTTTAGAGGACATAAGCCTACATAGGCACAATATCACAGACTCAAACACAAACAAAAATACAACAATTTGTCTTAGTTCTTAGAATTAAAAAATAACTATTTTTAGTCACATATACAAGCTAGCTTTTAATTGCCACTGCTTTATACTTATTTGTATTTATTTTGCTATATTAGAATAACTTTATTTGTACATTTATATGGTTTATTTTTCGCTCTGAAGCTACAATAATTAGAAGAGCTGAAAACAAATCACATGAATCTTCTAATTATGCTCAAAGGACTTAGAGCATAATTTCTACCTGACTATGCAAATGTTGAACCTAGATAGAACTGGCTTTATTGTACAACTATTGGCCCGGTGCACAAATTTGTGCACACTAAAAGGAAATTAATTAGAAGAAATATTTTAATATTGCTATTCACCTTTTCTTTATAACAGAAGTATCAACCAAATTCACAATTGACAATGACAGATGGAAACACACTGTGCGATTGACAACAGTGAGAGCTTTATATGGATCACGCATGTGCAAGTCATATAGCCTTTTATCTATCTAGAATAACTTGCTTAATTAGACCTGCTTTCTGATTTAACTAAACTTTTTCCAGCCTAGTGAAGCACTCCAATTTCTCTTTCAGGTAATTGTCAGCAACACAGCAGTATATATCAACACAAATCAGATTATTGTAATAGATCACGCAGGGAGAACAAAGAGTAAAATATTTAACTGAAGCAGTGTTTGATTATATTCTGTGCAGTGAGAAAACCTGAAGTCATTTTTAAGGTCCACCATTTCTCACTTTTCAGAAAGTTTCTAAGCTTTCTAAATCTCCATTTTCCAGCTAATGAAAAGAAAATAGGATTTCACTGAGCCTCCTATGTACCTACTCCAGGACTTGTGAGGATCAAATGAGATGAGGCACAAGAAGAGAAAACACTTCACAGACATTTGGTTAAAATATAAAATGTTTCCACCTGGCTATAAAGCAAGTTATGTTCCTGGGCTGAAGAAACTGCAAGGAGGCTAGTTGCTAAGGAGAGGAAGCTGGACATTGCTATTGACATCATTATCCAGATGGACACTTAGTATATTAGCCTTTTAAATATACAGGTAGTGAGAAAATGTGTTTTCATGAATTTTGTTAACTATAGAATACTATAGAACTATAAGTTCACAATTTTTAAAATACTCCAAACAACTACTGTAAGCATAAAATTAGCAAATCTCTCTTGTTAGCTTATGTGCCTATATCTGCCATAATGTATTTATGTCATCACTGTCCACATATGCATCTGTTGCTGAGGCAACAGCAAAAAAATACCAAATGTTTCAAGCTTTTAACATACTTGTTCATTTGTTAATTATCTTTTTGAAAATGCAAACAATTACATTTACTGGATTGTAATGGTGGCAATCTCTTGGAGGCTTTCCAAATTAGACCAAGAGGGCTCAAGGTTGACTCAAAGCTCAGTTTTAACTAGGGAAGGAAAACAGCTGCAAATCACAGATACCAGCATCAAATAATCTGTTCTTCACATTTTCAACTACCCTCAATACTCTATATATTCTGGTCAGCATATTCCTGTCTTTAGTCTTTGTCTAATTCATACCGTCCCTGTATGATTCTGCAATCATGTTCTGCCTGATATGAAAAGAAATGAAGTCCCATCCCAACCTTCAGTACAGTACAGAAAAATGAGGTTAAGACCTCATATTTTGTGGTCCAACAGGCCTGGATTTGGACCTACCAGTAATCATGGACAAGCTACTACCCATGAGCCACATGCGGCTCTTTGGCCCCTTGAGTGTGGATCTCCCACAAAATACCATGGCCTGGGCAAGTCTATTTTGAAGAAGTGAGTTAGAAGAAGTTTAAGTTTAAAAAATTTAGCTCTCAAATAAATTTCAATCGTGGTACTATTGATATTTGGCTCTGTTGACTAATGAGTTTGCCAACCACTGCTCTAGAGCCATGCTGTCTATTATAGGAGCCAGTACTCAAATATAGACATTTAAATTTAAATCTCAGTGAATTTAAATTAAATTAAAAATGCAGTTCCTCAGTCACTTTAGCAACATTTCAAGTGTTCAGTGGCCACTTGTGGCTAGTGATTACTGTATAGGGCAGTGCAGATTTACAGAGTATTTCCATTATATAGAAAGTCTATTGGGTACTGCTTAAAGCCTCATTTTCCATAGTGGTAAACTGAGATGCTACTACCTACCTTATAGAATTGGGGAGATTAAATGAGACAATGCATGTAAAGTTCTTGGCACAATGCCTGACGCAAAGCATATGTTCAATTAATGGAGGCATTTACTTTTTCAGGCTAGAATTTTGACAGTCTAAAGGTTACCCTCTAAATCTCTCAGTCTCAGCCTCAACCTTTCATGAAGCCTTTCACCTATTAGACATGAATTTCTGAAATACATTGTTCCTAAAAATTTAAGGTACTTTTCACATTACTGTCATATATGTAAATATTTGACTTGCTCTAAGACTATTACTGTACTTCCTTGGGACAAGAATTCTTTCTAATTTGACTTTTTATTTAACTGTCCATGCAGCCCACTATTTTGTTCAGAGTAGGTCTAGTGAAAATACATTTAAAATAAGAAAACTATACAAACCTTCCAAACTGCAAAGGAAAATTCTTTTTAATTCGGTGGAAAAGCTTCTCTCCTGTGTCAAGTTCAACATAAAAATATGCTGCTCCTGGCTGTGCAATCTAAAGTAAACAGAGTTGCATGAGGACATACAATAGTACTTTAAAAATTGAAAACCTGGCTCTTCTCTTCGAAGTTTTAATTTGGCAAAGAATTCAGTCTAGAAGCACAGAGGATGTAAGCAGCTGTAGATCCCAAGCCATTCAGTGGAACTTGAGTTTAAAAAGCCAAACTGGCAGATATTGCAAGACCTTCCCAGTACCAATCATCTTTCTAAGTTCCTGCCTTAGCAAGTTTCTCATTTCTTATTTTTCCCAGGAAAGCACTGAAACATTGCTATAATGCAATATTTGTCTCCAGTCTAATCAATACTTCATGCTCTTGTTCCAAATTGTCACCTGTCTTTAACATTTTCTGAATGCTCTGATAGTACCTCAGGCTCAATGTGTCAGAAACCAGGTTTTTCTCCCTGAACACCACCTTGCCCTTCTGTTTTACCTGCTTGATGTCAGAGTGCTCTGGGATTTCCAACAGCTCTATCTGTTGCTCTTGTGCCTGGGTAATGAAGGCATCTTTAATGTCATCAGTAGCACAGCGGCTGAGTGGCACAGGAACGACCTGGGGGGTGGGGGGGTAGGGGCGGGTAGGAAAAAGTTTTCATAGAGGTCCCAGAGAGGTCATGCCTACTGCAGTTCCTGAGAAATAGCAAATCCATCACAGGAGTAGAGAAACACCCCTCAGAAGAGAGATTCTCCTCAGGCCAGACAGGTCCATGTCAGCCTGTCTGTTAGGACTTAAACTTATGAGATAGCCTGCAGATGTGGGAACCAATCTCTGATGTGGGAAAGGCTAGAGAGAGATCTTTGTCATCAAGCCTTTCCCAGCTCCTATATAATATATGTGGCAGAGTCAGGCCCATTTGAAAACTTAACAAATGTGCCAGAAAGAAAACCACCACAACTACAAACAAATTATCCATAACAATCGCCAAATGACTGAGCTGCTAGCCCCACAGGCTCTAAGACTGTTTCCTACCTCTGAGCAGTCTCTTACATTGAGCTTCACATAAAATACCTAACCTCTTCCAAACTCTATCTAGGCCCAAATTTTTCTTGGAACCTTCCTCAAATACCCATTCTGTTTCTAAACAAGGTACTTACTGTCTGTGCAGTTCACTTATACTGACCATGCACTTCCCTATGAATTCTCTGGAGTTATCACCAGAGACTCTCTAACCTTTTAAATAAACATTACCTAAATATTAATATGAAAATTGATGTTAAAATTTTAAATATAAAATATTAGTTTTACATTGGAATCAAATATTTAAATATTAATTAAAGGAATTATTAAAATTAACATTATTTAAATATTTATCAATATCTAGACCCCCATATGACAGAAACCACCTACCTGTAGCTGGAGGTGATGGCTCTTATAATTTCTCTCAAATAGAATACATCGTTTCCCTCGACTCTTAAAAAACTTTCTTAGTGTAGCCTTATACTTCTCCACCTCTTCCACCACCTCTGCTGAAAGCTCCACCACTGACTGGTAGTGTCCAATAGGCAGGATAAGGACATGATCATCAGATAAGCCTCCTTTGGCCAGAGCAAGGTAGCACTGAAGATGAAGCACACAGAAGCGAGAAATCAATACTGCATGCATGTTTCTTCAGGGAGAAAGCCTATACAAAAAGTGAGCCTGATGATGGTGATGGTGGTGGTGATGTGTGTGTGTATATAAAAACAGTTTAAGAGGTTATTAATAGAAATTCTCCAAGTTTTAAAAATCTGATTTTAGAGATTACAACAATAATGTTCCCTGTACCTGCTAAAGAATGAGATTGGATGCAACAAACTTCTATGCAAATATCAAATGAATTGGAAACAAATGAGCAGCACACAAACAGACTTTTGGCTTCAAACTCACCAGAGCCAAAAAGGACCAGAATAAACAGTTGGTTTTCCTTTCTAGGCTCCACACTTAAAAAACAATTTTTCAGTTACTATTACCTTCAGCCACAGAAAGAGCCCACCTACTTCTGCTTCCAGTAACATCCATCCCACTGAAAATACCCCCAGGCTCACAAGAAGAACTCAGGTGACATGATTAGCATCCAATGTCCTACAGCCTTAAGCTGCTGACTAACCTCTACAAAATGAAAGCAAAGATATGACCTAATGGGTTGGCGGAAGAATGAGAAACTTCAAAGCCAAATGTATCCAAAAAGATAAAAAACTATTGTTCCAACAATGGATGCTGGCAGCTAAAAAGCACCTAAAAATATATGTCAAAACCAAACCATATAAGACTTCTCTACACTCATTCTTTGAAAGGAAAACAACACTGTGAATAGAGAAAAGCCAGTGCATACCAATGCAGGCAAATGGAGGTTCCAGAGCTTTAGAAAGAACAATCCAAAGTATACTTTTAGTGTGGCGGGTTCAAAGTTAAGGCTGAAAGTAGGAGCAAGATACTGAAAACCTATTTGAAAAAATAATGACTGAAAACTTTCCCCACCTGTTGAAAGAAATAGACTTACAAGTCCAGGAAGCACACAGAATCTTAAACAAAAGGAATCCAAAGAGGACCACACCAAGACACATCATAATTAAAATGCCAAGAGCAAAAGACAAAGAGAGAATATTAAAAGCAAAAGAAAAACAGTTAATTACTTACAAGGGAGCACCCATACAACTGTCGGCTGATTTTTCAACAGAAACTATGCAGGCCAGATGGGAGTGGCAAGAAATATTCAAAGAACCTTCAACCAAGATTACTCTAGCCAGCAAAGCTATCATTCAGAATTGAAGGACAGATAAAGAGCTTCACAGGGTAAGAAAAAGCTAAAGCAGTTCATCATCGCCAAACCAGTATTATATGAAATGCTGAAAGGTATTCTTTAAGAGGAGGAAGAAGAAAAAGGTAAAGATAAAAATTATGAACAACATACTTAATTATGAAGTACATATCTATCAACAAGTGAATCTAAAAATCAAGTGAATAAAAAATCTGTGAACAGAAAATGCTGGTGGATATAATAGAATCAGGGGCACAGAAAAGGAGTGGACTGACAGTTCTCATGTAGAAAGGGGTGTGGGGGGTGTAGGAAGAGACTAGACAAATCGTACACCTATGGATGAGGACAGTGATGGGGTGTTGGGGAATAAGGGCAGAGGGTGGGGTGGGAACCGGGTGGAGGGGAGCTATTAGGGAGAAAAAGGAACAATGTTAATAATTTGAACAATAAAGATTTATTTTTTTAAAAAAGAAAAAAGTATCTGTCTGCAGAAGCACCACACATGAAAAAAATGGATTGTAAATATTTCTTTCAGGAGCCTCAGGAAACAGCCAATTCTAGTCATGTGTGACAAGGATGTAACTATAACCCTGAAAATAAGCTTTTTTTCATTTAAAGCAGGTGAAAGGGATAATGGTCTATATGGTTCCCAGTGAAATGAAGGTCAAAGACTAGTATTATTCAATACCTAATTGAGCCCTGCCCAAGGAAAAGTAACTGGAAATGTGAAAATAGGATGAGACACACATACTTCATTAGCGTTTTCCACAGCCTAAGTAAAATTATCTTTAAGATCATAGTCTGATTCAGTACTCACCAAGCAACCTTTTAAGTTCCCAGATACCCACGCCAGGAATGTGGATATGGAGATTCCTGTCATTAGGAAGCTATATCCTCTACTACTCCCACAACACTGAAAATTTATCACTTTTTAGTAGTATGGAATAAAAATAGTTTGAAAAGTATATAGGAGAGCCATACCTATTTATCAGAGGGAGGAAGGTGGGGAGCAACCTTGTGCAACTGGCACTACAAAACCGCAAGAGAACGGCTATAAAATAGACAATAACAAATGTTGGCAAGGATGTGAGAAAACAGGAACCCTTAGATATTGCTGGTGGGAATCTAAGATGGTATAGTCATTTTAGAAAATAGTTTGGCAGTTTCTTAAAAGGTTAAGTATAAATTCCTTCCTGGGTGTCTCAGGAAATGAATACAAATGTCCACACATGCCTGCACATGTTCACAGCAGCATTATTCCTAATAGCCATAAAGTGCAAACAACCCAAATATCAATCTATTAACAAATATATAGACCAAATGTAGTATACAACAGGATACTATTTGAAAAGGAATACTGACCAATGCTACAACATGGAAGAGCCTCAAGAATATTTGCTAAGAAACCAGATACAAAGATTACATATTCTATGATTCTATTTGTATGAACTATCCAAAAAAGGTACACTCATGGAAACAGAAAGTAGACTAGTGTTTGCCTGGGGATGAGCATGGAAATAGGGATTAACTGTACTGTAAATGGGCATGTGGGATCTAACTGGAGTGATGGACATGTTCTAAAACTGTATTACGTGATGGTTGCACAACTTGGTAAGCTTACTAAAAAATGCTGAATTGTACACTTAAAGTGGGTAAATTTTACAATATGTTTATGGACTCAATAAAGTGATATAAAACAAACAGATGTTGCCTTCTCTGTAAAAGATCCAAGAAAGTAACTTACATGTGTGCCAATGTTGACTACCAAATGCTTCTCCACTTCAGGACTGGCGAGACAAAACCAGCAGGGTCCTAGAGGCTGAGCTTTATGTGGAAGAAAGCTGAATGTTACTGTGGTCCAAATACTCCAGCATATAACAACTCCTGTCTGATCTTTATATCCTGCAAAGACTGGTATTCAGCATTGCCACAATGGGCCTGGCCTACTGTGCTCCCACTATGACCACTACTCCATCACCACTATCAATGAAACTAAACCTCTCTTAGAAAAATTCTGAATTTGTAACCATTCCACAGGTAGGTAATCCATAATTGAAAACCACATATTGACTAAAGAAGCATGTGACTGGCAACAGACTATAATGAAAGAACATTGAACTGTGTCTCAGGAATCCCAATTTTAGCCCCATCTTTGCCACTAGCTAGCCACTAAGCTTTCCCAAGGTTAGCTTCTTCATCTTTGAAATGAGGATGTGGATGAAAAGGATCTCATCGGCCGATATGGCTCAGTGGTTGAGCATTGATCCATGAACCAAGAGTTCACAGGTTCAATTCCCAGTCAGGGCACAAGCCTGCTGGGAGGATGCAGGAAGGGGCCAATTGATGTTTCTCATCAATGTATCTACCTTTCTATACCTATCCCTTCTTCCCTCCAAAGTCAGTAAAAACATACTTTAAAAAAAGTTTAAAGCATTAAAAGAGGATCTCAATGAAAAAGCCTTAAAGTCTCTTTTATAATTTTGATTATTCTATTATTTTATGGACCTACATTAGTTTTTATAGGCTCTTGAGCTCATGTTTTACAGACATGAAGGAAAGGAGCAGTTTCCATAGTTCTCATAGGAACAGTCTTAGCCTCAAAGTCAGGCCATTTTTGCATTATTTCATTTTTTATTATTGGTCCTAATGACTCATTATACAATTTCTTTTGCCAGAAGAGGATCTCTTAGCAATGCTGCTTCCCAAACAAGATCCACAATAACAATTATTGCTCACAGAGACTTCTGGGAACAGAGGTACTTACGAGGTTTGCGAGGCTGCTTTGGGTGAGGAGACTTGCTATCTCTGCCTGTAGATGAACGCTTCCTTCCCTGCTTTTCATTTAAATCAAAGAAAAACTGACAGGCTGACTCTTCCTGGAATGGCCAAAGGTAGAAAAGTATATGTTATTTAACCTCTAGACAAGTGCCAACCATTCACATACAAAGGAATATTCCTGCCATGTAATGTCTATCTTTTCTCCCAGCCCTTTCTATCTATTCTAGAGAAGTGTCTGGACTCAGTCATATTTCTCAGCATTTATCCCAGCTGCCACCAAATCCATTGCTTTGGAAAGGCAAGTTAAAATCCAAGTTACAGAGCAACTCTTGCCTAAAACGATATAAACTCATCCAAATTCCTTTCCCTTTCTCTCTCAATGCAGTCCTACACTCCTCAGGTCAAAGAATTCTAACTGAGATTTAATTAAAAAGATAAGGTTGCTCATAAAGAAAAAATGTCTGAGAAAGCATACTAATTTTCCTCTCAATTGACATTCCTTGCTGTAGTGAGTAGAAATTAATTTCAGGAGAGTTTGCTATTTGAAAAAAATTTTTTTAATTATATTTATTGGGGTGACATTGGTCAACATGAACATATAGGTTTCCGGTGTGGGTTTCTGTTACAAGATTTGTATATTGCAACATGTGCTCACCATCCAAATCTTCTTCTGTCACCATATATTAGGATCCCCTTCTTGAAATCTATTTTGTCAGATATAAACATGGCTACACCTGTTTTTCTGTGGATGTTATTTGCTGGGAGAATCATTTTGCACCCTTATAATTTGAATCTAACTTTGTCTCTGCTGTTTAGATTGTCTCTTGTAGGCAGCATATATGGTTGGGTTTTGTTTTTTGATCCACTCTGCTACTCTGTGGCTCTTTATTGAATTCAGACCATTTACATTTAGGGTAATTATTGATGTATGAGAATTTCCTATATAGCCATTTTATCTTTTGTCTTCTGGTAGCTCTGTGCCTCCATTGGTTCTTTTTTCCCCATATTTTTTATTAATGTATTACATGTGTATTTCCATTGCTCCCTCCCATTCCCATGCATGCCCTAACCCCCCAGTGTCTTGTGTCCATCGGTTATGCTTATATGCATGCATACAAGTCTAGAAATTTCTTCAGAGTGAATCTTATTTACCTACTAGCACTCATAAAATCACGAATTACATTGCTACCAAGCAGTTGTTGGATCCTTGCCTAAAAAGTTAAGAATAGATAATCAACTAGATTTTTTAAAAAAAGTTAGACTGAAAAGTTAAGCTCAAACTACAATTAAAACAACAACAACACGGAGCATACTTAAAAGCTAAAGCTTTCTAAACACCATGATTTTCCAACAGGAAATTAAAATTTCAATTTTAAGGATTAAACTTATCTTGTAAATTAAACTATAACACAAGTAAGGGGAAATCCTGCCCAGAAAATGCCACCTCTCAATCAGAACATACCTCAGGGGCAGGAATTTGCTTTCCTATGGATGCTTCCTTCCCACATTTCCTGTAAGGGTTTTCAGTGACATCTGGAGGCTGTTTTACCAGTTCTGCTGCATCCATTAGTTTCATGGGGACGATGCTGAATGCATAAAGATACTTTGGAGAAAAACAACATAATAACATTAAGGGAAATACTATTTATCCAAATGTAGTCAATCTATTTTGTGAAGATTTCACAGAGGCTTCTGAAACTAAGTAAAATTTGAAAAGCAGCAATTGATCCATCTTTGGCTAGGAGAATACTTAGTAAATCAAATGCCAATTCAGTGATCTCTGCAGGGCTAACCAAGGGCTGACAAGTAATGAGCAACAAGTCAAAGTGCCCACCCTTACACAAAACAACCATCACCACCAAGCCCAGAAGGATTTGCTCCATAAACTTTGAAGACATACTGCTTCTGTCTCCAAGTCCTGTATCTTTGTGTACTTCATCAACAAAATCATGGCACTGCCATTCTTTTTTCTAATGAAAACTAAATTGGACAAATTAGTGTTCACTTTGACATTACACAATTTTTGCTGTATATGCTGATACATTTTCTTAGTAGCAAAGAGGTAAATATTCATATGGATACCTAGAATTTCAGACTAATTGCGCAGTTATTAAGAACTTTAGAGGAGATAGGAATGGATGCTTAACCTCACTACTGATCACGGAAATCTAATTAACAATGATACACCATCTTCATCTATCAGAATGACAAAAACTAGTAAAATTTGGCACTACCCAGTAAGAATGTGGATAGGAAATAAACTCATACATGGCTGCTGGGGTGTAAATGGGAACAAAATTTTTAGATGAATTTAATAATGCCTCCCAAATTTAAAAATGTGCATATTCTGACTGAAGTATGAGTTGCTTAGGGCTGAGGCTAACACATCCCTGACAGTAAAGCAATAGACTGAAAATACTAAGAATGATACTCAGTCTTGATAAGGCAGCAAAAAGTTTTAACTATCTAAACTTGGTAAGAATGCACTGGGCTTAAAAGCTTAAGATATTATGGAAAAGACAAAATATATATTCGCTTATCTTTTGCATGTACACTGCATATGGCATGTTATAGTTACTGACGTATGTATTGGGACACTGCAGTTGGGGAGGAGAGAAGACATGAATGCTGAACAGGGAAAGAGAAACATTTATCAGGCAAACAATGATTACCAACAAATACTAAAATCTTTACCTTTTTCTTTTCTGGATTTCCAACATTTGCCAGTGCTATGAATCTGGTGGCATGCTGTGCATTTTCCTGCAGAACGATGTGGTTTCTATATTATATTAGAGAGATGACAGGTTACCAAAAAACTGAAAATATGTAGACTCCATGGGGTCATGAAGAGAGTCCTAAGTCCATCACCACCAATAACATAATCTCAGATGTTAACTGTCCATCTAATAGGATAATCACTCTTACCTCCCAGGGCTGTTGTTGATGTTATTTGTGAATAACATCACAAATCTAAAAATCATAAAACTCCAACTTTTGGTTTTAAAAGAGTTGTCAAATAAGGTTGATAATTGATAAAACTACGTGATCGGTATAGGAGGGTTCATTATACTATTCTCTCTAGTGTAATAAAAAGCTATAATAATGAAAATCAAAAGGAAATAAGTTTTAAGTGGGGAAAAAAAACATGTTTCAAATAGTAATAGATAGGATTATTTCATTTTCCTAGAAAAAATATAAAAACATATGAATGTCTATTTTTCATAGAAAAAACATAGGAATCGCATATACCAAAATATTTTTTAGCTTTTCTATATTTATAAGCATTCTACATTAAGCAATTTATTACTTTTAATTTTTAAAAAGTTATGACATTATACATATTTTTTATTTTTAGTGAGTTAGTTGACAATTAATATAGATGCTAATCCTTAAGAGTTCTTTACTTTCCTCATGCCTCAGAAATTTCCTGAATCTGTCAAAAAAATTAATTTTATTTTAAAAATCTATTATAGCCCTAACTGGTTTGGCTCAGTGGATAGAGTGTCGACCTATGGACTCAAGGGCCCCAGGTTCGATTCTGGTCAAGAGCATGTACCTTGGTTGCAGGCACAACCCCAGTAGGGAGTGTGCAGAAGGCAGCTGGCTGATGTTTCTCTCTCATTGATGTTTCTCTCTCCCTCTCTGTAAAAAAATCAATAAAATATATATTTTTAAAAATCTAGTATAGCAGTCCTAGCTGGTTTGGTTTAGCAGATAGAGCATCAGGCTGTGGATTGAAGGGTCCCGGGTTCAATTCCAGTCAAGGGCACATGCCTGGGTTGCAGGCTTGGTCCCCAGTGGGGGTGTGCAGGAGGCAGCCAATCAATGATTCTCTCTCATCATTGATGTTTCTATCTATCTCTCTGGTTCCCTTCCTCTCTGAAATCAATAAATACATATACCATATTTTCCGGTGTATAAGACGATCCCCAACTTTTGAGAAGATTTTCCTGGGTTTAAAAAGTCGTCTTATAATGCCTAGAAATATGGTTTATATTTTAAAAATCTAGTATACCATCTATCTATATAAAACCCTAATATGCAAATCAACCAAATAGCAGAACGACCAATAGCTATGATGCGCATTAACCACCAGGGGGCAGATGCTCAATGCAGGAGCTGCCCCCAGCCCACAGGCCCCGACTGACATTGGCAGAGGGGGGCCGGGCCAGTGAGCAGGCAGTGCCAGGCCAACCAGGGTAGGTGCGAGCAGGGTCCCCCATCACCCTGCAGGTTGGCCTTGATCACCGGCCAGGCCTAGGGACCCTACCCCTGCACAAATTTCACACACCGGGACTCTAGTTTTATATAAATAAATCCATAAATACATGTTTCATATTCACATTATTAAAAGAAATAAACCAAAATATTGTCTGCTACAACTTTTTTTTTCTAATAAGTACATTCATAATTGATAAATGGGAATGATGTCAGTTTAAGGTGAAAGTCGTGCTATTTCATATACAACTTCCTCCAACTATTTTAAATGATTAGAATAAGTTTACTCATATTTAAATGGAAGCTTTAAAAATATGAAGACATTAAGAAATATCCAGAGAAGTGTATTTTTTAGTGGACATAGTGCAGTGAGCTCAAGAACTGCTAATACTTTCCACTGTTAAGCTATCCAGGTATAGTATGCAAAATAATGGCCCCCAAAGATATCAATGTCCTAAT
Source organism: Lasiurus cinereus (assembly GCA_011751065.1). Lineage (NCBI taxonomy): Eukaryota > Metazoa > Chordata > Mammalia > Chiroptera > Vespertilionidae > Lasiurus > Lasiurus cinereus. The sequence continues at coordinate 18,046,820 of JAAGEH010000038.1, read as the reverse complement.
CCCATAACCTATGAATGTTAGCTTACATAGCAAAGGGAAATTAATATGACAGATTTAATAACTTGCTAATCAACTGCCTTAACATAGGAAGATGATCCTGGATAAGCTGGGTAGACCCAACATAACCACAAAGGTCCTTAACAGTAGAAGAGGGAAGCAGAAGAGTCAGAAGGAAGTGGCTACTGAACCAGGTAAGAGTAGTAAGAAGGATTCAACCAGAGTTGCTGGCTTTAAGATGAAGCAAAGGGGCCATGAGCCAAGAAGTTAGGTAGGTGGCCTCTAGAAGCTGAAAAAGGCAAGGAAACAGACTCCCACTAAGGACTCTGGAAACAAATACAACTTGGTCAACACTTGATTTTAGCTCAAAGAGACCTGGGTCAAACTTCTGACCTATAGAACTGTATGATAATAATTGTATTGTTTTAAACTATAAAGTCTGTGGTAATTTGTTACAGTAGCAATAAAAAACTAACACTACAGGCAAACTGCAAGTACATGTAAAAAATTTGGGAAGATGTTTCCCTCATTACTTTAAAATAAAAATGATTGATGCAGCCCGGCCAGCATGGCTCAGTAGTTGAGTGTCAACCTAGGAACCAGGAAGTCACAGGTTTGATTCCTGGTCAGGGCACATGCCTGAGATGTGGGCCCAGTCCCCAAGTAGGGGGAGTGCAGGAAGCAGCCAATCAGTGATTCTCTTTCATCATTGCTGTTTTTATTTCTCTCCCTTTCCCTTCCTCTCTGAAGTCAATAAAAATATATTAAAAAATTAAAAAATGATTAATGCAGTATGCTACCCCTGAATGGTGTTTTTAATCATAAAAGGAATCCTCAAAGGAATACAGCGATATAAAGCATGCACTGACATAATTCTAGGTGCAAATGTTAGTGGAGATTTAGCTATATTAGTATTTGTATTATGACAATTATGTGGGTTTTTGTTATAGCTCTGGCTAAAAAAATTAAGTTTTATTAAGATTTAATTCAAATACTGTATTATTTAAAGTATACAATTTAATAATTTTTAGTATATTCACAGAGGAATACAAATATGGAGATATAATACAAAAGCCTGTATTACCCATGGTTATGTCTTACGCTGTGCTACTCTGGGGAAAAGGCAGGTTATTTTCTTCTTTTCACTCAGCTCCATTTTTTGAACTTTCAACAACATATATTATTTTTGTGTAAAAAATTACCCATGCCTTAGACAGTGAAGATGATTCAGAGTTAGCTCTACCACTTAGAAATCAATGGGCTTATTTTCTCTGCAATACATCCTTTAAAAATTTCACCTTTACACTCTAACTAAAAGCATAAATAAATTGAAGCAAGTTCTTGATTCTCAAATTGAAATACTTCTAAAGTGATTATACTGAACTTAAGATTACACAAAGAGTACAGTTTGACCTGATCAAAATAGGAATTACTGTTACATCAAGCTATGATGATTACACAGCATTGTTATTTCAGACCTTTAAAGGGCTCTATAAGGTGCAATCCCTTATGTTTAAAATTAGGAAACAAACTCAGAAAAGTTGAATACTTTAAGAGTCACTCATTTAGTGCCTGAGTAACTAAAAAACCCCAAGATGTTATAAGACTAAAATGAACATGAGAAGTTAACACAAAAGATAGGAGGTGAATTCTTCAAAAACTCAAAAAGAATGAAATGCTACTCACCGATATGGAAGCCTCTCGTAATAGGTCTTTTCCAAAGCAGCAAAATGATATCTTGGTTTCAAGCCTGTAGCAAGACTGGAGACCAAAGCAGAGCCACATTTTTTGGTATCCACTTCTCCCTAGTAAACAGAAATTCAGTCATCTTAACAGACCTAAGAGTAACCAAGAAATGCAAAGAAATAACAAGACACTTTGAAATTTTTATGTGGATACAAATGTGGGCAGTAGAATTTGCATAGTTAATTCCATACTATGGAAGTCAATAAAATCTCAAACATACAAATGGAACTAGGTTACTAGGAATGCAGAAACAGAAACAACTGCTGGAAGCTAGAGGTTAAAAAAGCAAGTTCTACGGGAAAGCTGGCGGAGTGGAAGTTCTGCAAAAAAAAAAAAAGCAAGTTCTCCAGACTAATACTCAAAACAGGGTTTATTAAACATCTTAAAATATTTTGGGGGCCGTGATCAATGTGGCTCAGTGAGTAAAGCAGCCCATGAACCAAATGGTCAGGGTTCAATTCCTGATCAAGGGCACATATCTTGGTGGCACGCTCGTTCCCTGGCCTGGGTCAGGATGTGTGGGTAGCAACCAATCAACGTTTCTTTCTCAAACCGCCCCCCCCACCCCCTCGCCCCATCCCTTCCCTCTACTCTCTTTCTAAAAATCAATGGAAAAATATCCTTGAGTGAGGATTGAAAACAAAAAATCTTTTTTGGAAAGTAAGCTCTCTGTCTGAAGTCCACAGACTATCCTTCTATAATTTGCTTTGTTGTACACCTATAGTTATGATAATGCAGATAGTTAATCAATGCACAAAATAGAACTAAAGCTAGCTTTCAGAGCCCCCTAGAACTTAGAGAATACCTGGGATGAAATATTCAACGACTTCATCATGTAACACGCAATCCTTTATTTTGCTTCAGTTAAGGAATGTGTAGTTTGTGGAAGGGCACATCATGCCATAGTTATAAAGTCTGCCAAAAGTTAGCCTCGTTCCCAGAAAATCCCTAGCTTCAAATAACAACGAATTATGTGATCTCTCATCCATAATGTGAAGATATTAACTGGAAATCAATTACCAAAGTTAATTTTCCACTAAGTAAAGTAAGAACTCCCTGTTGTTTTATGCTTGCCTCGTTCCGGTTTCTATGGAGGGGCAGCGATTTGGCCTTGAGGTTAGTTGTAGTATCTTAGGGACTGGTGAACTGTATTTTCTTCCCTGTAAGTATCTTGTATGATTATTTATAAACTTGAATCAAAATCTTTGTTAGCACCCCAAAAATGAAGGAGCCTCTTTCTTCTCCTTCCTTACAGAGCATCACATGTCTTTCTCTCTTCTATCATCAGTTTAATAGTCATCTGGATCCTCCCTAGCTTCCTGTATCTTCTCTATGCTGCAATCAGCACTGCTCCTTGGATCCCAGGAGAATAACCCTGGATGTGTGGAAGGGGAGGAGAACACTGTCCTTTTGCCTTTCAGCATCCTTCCTGACAATACCTGGTATCTTACTGGCATTTTTGGTCATAGACACGTTGTACAAAGTGGTAGAGAGTGATTTTCTGGATCATTTCCCTTCACTGAAGCTCAGCTGATGATTTCTGTTCTCACACACAACCTTTCAGTTCTTCCTTAGGCTGATTCCCACCAATACAGTATTTCCCAGTAGCTGTCATTCACCAACCTGATGTACACCCTCTTTTAGATTGCTTACAAAAATGCTATGGTGAGCTCCAGTGCATCCCAACATTAAAGCTTTCACATCAAATAAAAATTTAAAAAAATTTTAAGCTTTCACTTTAGAGAAGTACCAAGTTTTCAACATATCTTTTCCTATATTTAGGTCTTTGGATCACTACCTTTGATCCCATAATGATCCCATCTAAAAAAATATTTTGATAGCCACAAGCTATAACCTGGAATGGAAGGGAAGAAAACACAACTGCTGAGCTGCTACTTGTTATAAGTCTTCTCACTGAAGATTAGTGAACCCTCAAAACATATTAAGAGCAAGTTTGAAAGAGGGCACCTGAAGCAGAGAATATAATTTAAAGAACCATTCATTTATAATTAAGATTTCAGCAATCTCAACTGTGAATTTAACCTTCATAAGATCGACTTTAATATAGCTTTAAGTATCCTGAAAAATTTCATTAAAAAATTAAGTCATTTTAAGAGTTTATATTAAGAGTTAAAATGCTTAATATAAAAAGCAGAAAAAGCCCAAATTAAGCCAGTGCCATTTGCTTTTAGAAGTTCCAACTGAACAAGCACTACTCACAGAAGAATTCCCAAAGTTCCCCACATACTTGGGCCATGGGGATGTAAGCAGGATATCAACACCCTTAAACTGGGGTGTGGAACACAGCATTGTTCTCAGGGAAGAGACATCCTTGGGACTAAAACTGTAACCTGGAACTGGCTCATTTAAGGATTCTGTCCCACTGAGGTACACAATCTGCAGCCCTGAGGTTCCAGTGAAGACACCTTTCCGCCCTGGGTTCAAAGAAAAATGGAGAAGTTTTAGTTAAAATTGCAAAATTAAATGTCATTATGGGGATAAATCTCTCTCCCCACACCACGATTCTGCTACCTTCCTGCCTTTCTATGTCTACTGTAAAGCCCTAGAGGTCCTTCTGGCTGCTAGGTCTCTGTGTTGGATGGCTACAACGTACTCCTGTTTAGTAAGAGCAGCTGCTGGAGTCCACTGGTCAGTCTGTTTACCCCAGGTGCTAATGAAAAAAGGTGGGAAGCAAAAGGCTTTCTGCCTTCTAGAGATTTCTTTTCTTTTAAAAGAAAGCCAGACATCTCAACATGAGAGGTGATGAAAAGAAAAAGATATCTGCATTTCTGAGGAAGGTATAATCTAAAATAGATGTACTCTTCATGCAGGCAGCAGCTGCCAATTGAAGGGAAATATTGCAAAAGAGCCACTATTTGGGAAAAATTAGTGACTCTTCTAAATTTCTTCCTTGGTTGTGCCTTCAAGACCTTGCTCCATCAGTTTTCACCTTCCTTTCATCTACTAAGTCTCTTCTTCTCAACTGGCTCTTTCTATTCAAGAAAAAGAATATTAAACATACTAATAAATATACATACTAATAAAGACACATACTAATTAATAAACATACATACTAATAAAAAAAACTTTTCCCTCTTCAGTTTCACATTTGTTCAAAAGAGTAGTCTGTCCTAAGTGCTTTACCTCTTAATTAGCTGCTTAACCGAATGCAATCTAGTTTCCCTCTCCCACCATTCTCTTAAAGGTCACTAATCACCACTTGTCTCTACTCCTGAACTATTTTCTCTTCACTTACTCTATGAAAGATAATCTCTTTTCCTCTCCCACACACCTGTAATTACTTTCACCTCTGCCTGCCTGCTTTCTAGGTGAAGATATATAGATATATGCCCAAACCACAAGATACTACCATCTGGCCTGCTTCCTTTCTCATATTTCTTACTTAACAGTTTGATCCTCTTCTTAGGTTTATTTCTCATCTTTGTGGGACCAACACTGACCTCATTTATAAACTCAAGAAAAATCACGTCCCACTATAAGTTGGATGTTCTGCCAGAACTTCAAGTTCAGTATCACATGTTCACTATTAAGTTCATTGTTTGCTCCACCTACTGGATCTCAAAAATTCTCTTTCACGGAAATAACCTAAATATCTTAGCAGCTCTTTCCACTCTTGGCACTAACTTCATATGGTAAAATGGCTGTCATAAATACCTACAGCGGTGGTCTTAATCCAAATCTAATAACTACAATGAGAAATGCCATAAGTCAGGCCCACCGTAAGAGCTACAACAGAAATGTATTTCTCACAATGATGATTAAAAACAACAAATAAAAATCTGTCCCTCAATTTTTTGCCTAATAATCTCATATGGTTGAAACAAGATGAGATTTAGGAGGGCCATAATCAAATGTAGGGAATCAAATAAAGGCCAAGATGGATTATGGTGGGGAGGGAAAAGAAGGGTATTTACAACAAAGAAAATGTAGAAGAGAAATGAGAGACCAAGAAAGAGAAAATGTGAAGAGCAGTGAAGCTATTTTGGAGTGGGGGGAAGAAGGGGGGTTGAGCTGAATGATCAAAGAGGTTGTGGACTGACAACAAGTGAAGAGAAAACAAAATGGCTAGACACTGAGAAAGTCACTAAAAGAGATGCAGGGGGTAGGAGGAAACAGCTTTAAGCTGGGACTAAAGAGTGGACCTGGAACCAGAAAAAGGACAAAGGAAGTGAAAAACCCAAGGTTCGGTACTAAAAACTTCAGTTTCAAAAAGCTCAGTGAAACCTAGAGCTATAGGTAGTAAGGAATCTATTAAGTAAGCTGTATGTTTATAGTGAGACCAAATACATGGATTTCTTAAAACATAATTTATACTTTAAATACTCTATATATACAGAGTCAAGTAATGTATTCTTCTGTTTGGCTGAAAGAGTATGTATTTAGTTGTGGAAACACAATATTTGAGGGAGGTGAAACAGACCACAAAGGTCTGAACTAGCTAATACCCTTACCTCTCCCAACATTCCTATAATTACTATAGTCTTAAGGATATAGACACAGATTTTGGGAAAGAACCCCCCTGATCCCCATCTGTCAGGCAGTAATAGCAGAAGAATCAAGCCACAAATTTCCTAGACTTTATTATGTTCACTACAAACACAAAAAATATCAACTTACCCAGATAAGTAATGTTCTCAGCTAATTCACACCCATCAGCATCTTGGAAATATTTTACTGTTTCTTGGTTATTGGCACCTAGCACATATGTCTGAATAGGAGCTAATGAGAGAAACAGACATGACATCATAGAGTTACCACATCTGCTTTGGAACTTGAGCAATGTAGGAAAAATAATCATAGCAAAAGTAGAGTCTGCAATTCTACATGTGAAATATGAACACCAGTTAACATATCCTACACCCAACCTTGTGGCCTGATTATTAAATGTCATCACTAGGATGATGAAGTGAAATCTTAAAAAGGATGGTCAATGTATAATTAGGAAAAATAGTCCCTAAAAAGCTGAAAAAACACACACAAAAAAAACACACACACTGATAGTAGAAAAAGGAAAGAACACACAATTTCATTTATTCAATTCTTGTCTATTTAAAAAAGAATGATTTTTCTGGAACTAATTCCAAATGTGAATGAGGTCAATGCAGAGCTCAAAGGGAATTGTTTAAATAACCAATATTTGTGAAAACAACCCAAAGACTGTGTAGTCTTGAAACTTTGTCAGAAATCATTTGATAAATAAAAATAATTTCTATACCTTTTTTGATGCCAGTTTTATATTCCTCCCATTCAGCATCTGGAGTGGAGCCAAAGAAATTTCCTATACACAACAGCAGCTAAAATGAGTTTTTTAAACAGATATGAGTTTTTTTTAATATCAAATGGCACATAATTGATAATAACATTATTCAGCTAATTATCTTAAGTAATAGTCTCAAGCTAGGTTTTTTCCCTTAATAAACTTGCAGAATTTCAATACATAGTTCTTTAGTAATAGTTGTATAAATTACTACATTTTGTCTTACTGTCAAATTCAAGTTGGGAATGGGGAAAAGGGGGTCCAGGGAAAGATAAAAAAATCAACCTTGAAGAATCCTCTGTGAAAAATAAAACTTTAAATATCAGATACCTTGAGAAATACAGGGCATAAAAAACACATGTGCTGCCTGTTATCTTTACTCAACCTTTAACCCCAATGAGTATAGAATACTCTCCTGTACTCTAGGAGTTTACAGTCTAATTGGCAACCCCACATAACATATAAGTCTCTTTGGTTTGTGAAGCACTTGCTCATGTTATCTGACTTAATATACACCATATACTAATGAAATACATCTGTGCTTCCCAACCCAGTGGTCAGAATTACTTAGGTCAAGGGAGGAATGTATAGGGAGGATAAATGGTGATGGATGGAGACCTCACTTCGGGTGGTGAACACACAATACAGTGTACAGATGATGTGTTGTGGAACTGTATGCCTGAAACCTGTATGATTCTGTTAATAAATTCAATAAAAAAGAAAAAAAAGAATCATTTAGGGATGTTCTAGTCTGTTTTCACATTTGTGTACATGAATAAAGTAACAAGATTGTAATTTTAAAAGTATAAACAGGTCTCCTTCCCCCACTGCTCTGCAGCTACTAAGTTTCTATGCTCACAAAAGGTACCCAATCTAACAATAACAACAAAAAGAGTATGTGTTAAATCAAGAAATGAATAAAGGAGCCCAAACTTTATTTTTGTATGTTGATAGTAAAATTAAATTCAAAAAAAGGAAACATCTTACGTCAAAGTTTCCACTTTTCTTCTGAATTGCTCGAACTCGATTGAATAAAACATCAAACTTTCCTTCAACATCTCCACAAGCCAAGCTGCAAACAAGAGATAAACATTAAGGCAATTCAGGAAACATGAACAGGCCTGCCACGTCTTCCTGGATCATGCAGACATGCAATCCAGTCTTCCTGAGGCTACCTGACCGGTTCGGTGCATGTGAACTATTACTGACCAGGAGCAACTTCACCTAAAATTCTCACCAACACATTCAACTCACCCTACCTAAGGTTTACCTTATCTTTTCCTCCAAAATTGAACCAACTTCTCCTCACTTCCCAAATACTGTGGATTGGTCATTCACCAACCTGGTCAGTCAGAATCAAAGATCTTCTCTCCGATCACCATGTCACATCAATCCCTTTTTCAAGACGTCTTACACATCCATCCTGTCCTTTTTATTTCCATTGTCATTATCTTGATCCAGAGCTTCAATCATCCATTCAATAAATACATATGAACACCTATAATATGCTAAATGCAATATACCAAGTCCTATGCTAAGAACATATTAGGAGTACAAGGGGTAAGACAGTTCAAACCTCAGAGTTTACAATCAGGGAAGGGAAGATACTCTCATAGTCATAATTTTATACAGGGTGGATCAAAAGTAGGCTTACAGTTGTCTGTATGAAACAACAATAATTAATACATAACAATACAAAAATAAACTGTGTTTCACATACAACTGTAAACCTACATTTGTCTCAGCCTCTATAAAAAGGGCTTCAACAGCCCTGGCTGGTATGATTCACTTGATTGGAGCATCATCAAAAACACCAAAAGGTAGCAGGTTCGATTCCTAGTCAGGGCACATATCCAGGGTGTGGGTTCAATCCTGGGTCAAGATGTGTGTAGAAGGCAACCGATTGATGTCTATCTCTCACATAGATGTTTTTCTCTCTCTCTCTAAATTTCTATAGAAATGTATCCTCAGGTGAGGAATAAAAAAAGGGTGGTGGTGGGGGGGGACTACAATAGGAAGTATGTGTAAAGTGCTATGGGGCAGGGAGGTAGAAAGTGACAAAGGCTAAGGTTTGTAAGGCAGACTGGCCCTAAGCTGTGAACTAACTTGTTCTATCATATCATATCATTCCTGAATTTTTATATTCTGATTTACATGGTTTCCCCACTTCTCATATTTTATGAATGTCATAATGTATCTTGAAATATATTTCTTCTTGTTTTGTCATTATCTCTTTCTGGTGTGCTTTTACTGTCCACATCACCAAACATTTTCAAGCTGGGTAGTGACATAAGCATATCTATTTTAGAAAGATCCTTTCAGTAACAGAGTGAAAGATGGTCTGGAAAAAATTATCAGTGTAAAGGGCAATGTTAAATGAAGATGGGGAAGAGAGAAACAGACAGGAAATTTAGAATTCTGAGGACCCAAACACAATTTGAAGTGGAGAAGTAGCATGGGAAATGGGGGAGAAGGAAGAATGGAGGACAGCTGCAAGGCTGAGCCACTGAGAGTCCTGTGATACAGCAGGGGCAGCGGAGAAATAAAATGAATCTGGTAGTGGATACAAAGTAGAGAATTCCTTTACATTTCTTTTAATGCCTGATCTTCTTCCTATCCATCCTACATATAGCCAACTGTATAATGGTCTTTTCTCAAGAAACATCAAGAGCCAAAACCGGTTTGGCTCAGTGGATAGAGTGTCAGCCTGCGGACTGAAAGGTCCCAGGTTCGATTCCGGTCAAGGGCATGTATCTTGGTTGCGAGCACATCCCCAGTAGGGGGCAGGCAGGAGGCGGCTGATCGATGTCTCTCTCACTGATGTTTCTATCCCTCTCCCTTCTTCTCTGTAAAAAATCAATAAAATATATTAAAAAAATATATATATCAAGAGAACTCCACTCCATGCAGAGCCACAGCCTTCCGCAAGTCCCTCATCTCTCTTACTAGAGAATTTTCCTTTCTCCCGACAGAAACATTCCCTACTGTCAATCTGATCACTCTCTCCCTCTGCCATTCCCTGGAATGGTTAGTTCTTCTAATAGTCCCACCCTACCCAACCTGAGTCTAAATTTTCAAATCCTGGCACATCTCTAAAGTTTTCCTGACCAGGTCAGAGAGTCACTCTCAAAACTTCCCAAAGCAGCTGAGACCGGTTTGGCTCAGTGGATAGAGCGTCGGCCTGCGGACTGAAAGGTCCCAGGTTCGATTCCGGTGGGGGGCATGTACCTTGCTTGCGGGCACATCTCCACTGTGGGGTGTGCAGGAGGCAGCTAATGGATGTCTCTTTCTCTCATCGATGTTTCTGGCTTTCTATCTCTCTCCCTCCTCTCTGTAAAAAATCAATAAAAATATATTTAAGAAAAAAAAAAAACTTCCCAAAGCAAGCTCTGTAATAACCTATTAAGCATTTTTACCTTCTGAGCAATACCTCTTCTAGGGAGCCCCCTGGTCCCTATCAGTTACCAATTCTTGGTGCTCCCACAAGATCTGGCACTTCCTCTATCAGAAGAGCGGTCACATGGGATTATAATTATCTCTGGGAGAGCCATGGTTCAGTGGGTACATCATAGGACACCTCAAAATTCACCATCTCCTCGTGCGAGCCCGTTTCCAGTGTCTCCTAGCCCACCGGAGAGAGAGAAAAACCTGGGACCCCAACAGTGCTGACTCCTCCTCACAACCAGAGCGTCTCCAAACCTGGTTCTTTCCTCTCCTCAATAAGCCACGGAATCCCTGACCTCTACTTTGGCTCTAACTGGTTCTCCACAGAGCAACTAGAACCACCTTCCAAAATGAAAATTTGATCATGCCAGCTTGTTCTTAAACATGTCAATGACTTTCTTCCTTAGGATAAAGGCAAAAAAAAAAAAATAGTAAGGCTCAATCCTCACTTCTCCTCTCCCTCACATTAAGCCAGAAATACTCCTATTACACGCCCGCCCCGAACTGTGAGTTTTTCCTTCCTGACATTTACCACGACCGTAACGTTGCAGGTATCTGGCCTCACTGACGACTGCCTGCCGTTTCTCTTCCCGCGAAGTTGCATTAAGGCAGCCAGTCCCTCCAGCTGTCCTCCCGGCACAGTGCCTGGCACGCTGGCGGTCGTTCGGTAAACATGGGTCGGATGAGTGGATGAATGGCGGTCCTCTCTTTAAGGTCCCGGCCTCCCGGCCCCTCCACCTCCCCCAGAAAGTGAGCCAGGGCAGAGGCCTATCCACCCACCCACCTCAGCCCAGGGCCCCCTCGGCCGGCCGCCAAACTAGAAACGCCGGCTTAGGAAATGGGGTGCGGGACGAGGGGGGGTGATGAGGTGTCCGCGGCCGGAGGGGCCTAACCAGGAAGCGGCCCCAGGAAGCTCCTCTCGGCGACTATCGCCCACAGTTCCCGCCGGGAAGCGGAACCGCCGGGGACAGCGGCCGCCCCGCCGGACAAAGACGGGATCGGGGATCACAACCCGCAGGGAGGTGACAGGAGCTCCCACGCCGCTGCCCCGCTCGCAGCCCGCCGCTTAGCGTTCCCTTCGCGCCGGGCGAACCCACCCCACCTCCGCAGGCGGCCACGTGAGCGCACACGCACACGCACACGCACACGCACAGAGGCTTCCGACTCGGGGCCACTCACAGGCGCAGCGGTTTCTGGGCCATCGGTCCCAAAAGCCCGGGTCGGGGCACCACCAAAGCTCAGGGACCCCGCGCCCGCGCTCCTCCGGAAGCCGCAGTTGCGGCACCAGGAGACGTCAGGGCGTCCCAGCCAATGAGGGCTCTCCGACCTACGGAGAGCGCCGAGGGACAGAAGCCTCTTGCAGGTACATTTCGCCTCAAGAAGAAAATGAGTCCAAGAGGGAGAAAAGGGAAAGAGCATTAAAAAAAAATCCCATGATGATTTTGCATTTCCGGACAACTGGAGTAAGTGTCTGAGCTGCTAGCAAGTTCCCAGGCACAATGTTGGGCCCTAACCTAACCACATCACGCCGGAGAGCAAGACGCTCCCCATCCATACCCACTTTTCATAGGTTTTGAACCTTTTGAAAAAGTAAAAGAATGGCCATCGCCTTCGAGGTGCACAATCACTTTTATTCTCATTAGATCATCTGAAAGTAAATTCCAGACATCGAGAATACCTCTGCGTGCATTTCTCAAGAATAAGGACCATCCTCTTACATGACCATAAACATCATTAACACCTAAGACAATATCACCTAGCACATCCTTATTTAAAGCTCTTCGTCTCCCCCCACCCTTTGTTTTATACCTTTATTTGTTTTCAGTCAGGATCCAATCAAGTTTCATACATTCAATTCTATCTCTAGTCTCCTTTAATCTCCCATAGTCCACCTACCTTTTAGGTTTTGTTTTTTGACATTGACTTTTTAGAGAGTTCAGGCCAGTTGTTAGGACATAGCAACCATTTAAAGAAATGGAAACAAAGGTCAGAGTTCCTGACAATTGAAGGACACGAAAAACTCATCAAGGGCAGCCAAACAATTCAAAATTAACTAAAATGTAAAATAAGTTTAAGGAAGAACAACAAAGTTCTGGTTTTCTTCACAACTTCTGCAACGCTTTTTGGGGCAATATCAAGTTCTCTGCCTCATAAATATTGATGCCCCAGCTTCGCTGGCAAACTAAGCATGTGTTTTTCCACTTTGGGGTAATGCAACACAGCCCAGGACTAGAGATCAAGACTGAATTTTGAAGAAGAGTATAAGTTTACCAAACGTAGACAGATGATAATTTCAGAAAGAGGAAACAACAGTAAAAAATGAAAACTCATCCATGGAATTCTGCATTATCTTCAAAACTTTTTTGCAAATCTAAAACTATTCTAAAGTAGAAAGTTTATGAAAAGAAATCTCATCCATGGGAATTAAGGTAGATCAAGACAGTTAAACACAATGTAAGTGTAAGAAAAATATGACATTTTAAAAAAGGAAAAAAAAAACACAAAAAACACCAGAAGCCTTGTATGCATGCCAAGTTTGGCTTTAGAATGCACATTTTCCCCAAGTGCACTTGGAACATTCTCCAGAATAGGTTAGGCCACAAAACAAGTCTCAACAAATTCAAGAAGACAAAAATTATATCAAGTATCTTTTCCAACCACAAAGGTGTGAAACTAGAATTCAGTAACAGGAGGAAAACTAGCAAATCGATGATTATGTGGAAATTAAAAAACACACTCCTAAACAACCAATGGGCTAAAAAAGAAACCAAAAGGATATCTTGAGAGAAATGAAAATGGAAACAAAACATACCAAAATTTATGAATGTAGCAAAAGCAGTTCGAAGAGGAAAGTTTATAACTATAAATATCTTTATTAAGAGACACTATCTCATATAAACAACCTAGCATTACACCTCAAGGAACTAGAAAATGAATAAACTAAGCCTGAAGTTAGAAGGCAGGGAATAATTAAGATTAGAGCAGAATAAAAGAAATAGTCCAGAAGAACAAAGTATAAACAGAGGTGGTCTGGAACACAGATAGTGGGAAATGAAGGAAACAAAGTTAAGAACTGTTTTTGGAGATGGAATTGGGGACCTCAGCCACCTTCTTAGCCGCTAACATGCAAATATGGATAAGATTGCCAGTCTTCTAAACTACACTGGTCAGTCAGTATTCTCCATCTACTGATGTCCTCAGTCTGGGAGGAAGATGATCAGGTCCTCAGGAGCCCCCCTCATCCTACAAACACAAGTAGGAAGATATTTTATAAAATGCTTTATTTTATGAGTGGCAGCTCCACCTGCCCTACCCCCACCTCATACACACATACACATTCTGTCTTTGTCTCTATCGCATTTCCAAAGAGGAATACATGTCAAGATGTCATCCATCCTGAGATATCTGATTCACACAAACAAGAGATAGGAGAGGCCCATCACAAACACCAAACTATCACAACACTCCTTTCACTATTTCTGCTCAGTCTAAAAGACTGGGCCTGAAATTATTTTAAGATTTTTTTATTATTCATTATTATTTACTTTTACAGAAAAGTAAATTACTGAGATGAGAAACTGTTAAGTTTTATTTTCCTTTTTTAATTTAGATTCTTATTAGCAACACATTAACTCAATAGAAAACAACAACCATTTACACAGTAACTCAAAATCCAGCCACTTAAGAAAATAATGTAGAGAAAAGAAGTCCTCTCATTTGATTCAACTGAAAAGCCCAGGTTTATCCTGAACTTTGAGAGACTTGGTATCCTAAATGGATAATTAAGCATTCAAGTAAAAGGTAGGGAGTAATAAGTGTGCGTTTCTGAGGGATACTGCCCGAAGAGAAATTCAGCAGTAGCCACAGTTCTCCAGTTTACTCCAATGGCCGGATGTTTCTGGGTCGGCCAGCATGTTTCCTTTTGAGGAGTTGTGACAATCCAGCAGCCTCAGGATTCAGGTCTCATTCTTCCACATTAAAAAAGGTTTGTTCCACAGGAATAAGTTTTTCAACGCTTCTCCAGCTTCTTGTACTTGGCTTCTGCGAGGGTGAGAGTTATATTTAAAACTGGCTCTTACAAAGATACTTCTTCATTAGTATTTCCTAGCAAGTTCAAAAATGTTTATTATGTTAAAAAAAAAAATGTTAGCCCCAATCTCATCAGCTGTCCAAACTGTGTCCAAATTGTAGGCACACCATAAATGTTAACTACCATATTAGCTAAGGATATTTGAATGTCTACCTAAATTTTATTGATAGGCACAGCTTAAGGTAAGAAGTCAAACACACAGAATAAAGAACCAAACACAAATTCACTATATTCCTAACCCTGTCAACAGCACCTGCTGAAATGGCTCCACAGGGAGTAAGCCGATCTATGGGCACCTGAGCCACTAGGAGCATTGGGAATTGCCTCTCCAGGCACTGTGCCAGGCACCCTCTGGGAGCCAGACTGGAACTCTTAGGAAGAATAAATGTATGTTTTACCTTTTATTGTCTTATCCCCAGAAAGCAACTTTGAAAGATATAAGATTTAAAAGACCATCAAATAGGCTTTTTAATGGAATGGATTCCCTTTGTTTTTAAAACTTTAAAAGCACCTTAGTACAATACCGCTTATATAGTGAGGTTCAAGGTCACCATTCAGTAAATTTAATTGTAGACAATGAAACTATTAATCACCACCCACATCAAATCTCAGTCTGCTACAAACCACTTTCTTGAAGTAGTCAACGATTGTTTATGATAAAAATTAAAAAATCTGTAAATTATATCTAGGATAAAAACAACTTTGTTACTTTTAGTCATGGTTATAAGAGCTAGAAATAATTAGCAAGCCATCAATACTAAAAGTACAATTTCCTCCTTTAAAAAAAAAGTAATTCTTGAAGAAAACCCTTGAATAACTATCCTGTTTATTAAGACATATGTATCTACATTATTAAAGATGCTCTAGCTCTAGCCTGCTGAACCACAATTAAGAGCTTGAGCTTTGTAATCAATCAGACCTGGTTTGGAATACAGCTCTTCCAGATACTAGCTTTGTGCCTTTATATAAATTGTTTAACCTCTTCAACCAGTTTCCTCCTCTATAAAATAAGGATAAAAATCATGTACTTATCTCATAGGTTATTGAGAGGATAAAAAAAAATCTAATATATGTAATGCACTAAGAACAGTGCCTGATATATCAAATACCCAGAAAATGTTATTTTTATTACTACTACTATTACTAAGAAATTATTCTCACTAGGTTTTTGTGAAGATTAAAATAAATCATTGTAGCCCTGGCCAGATGGCTCAGTTGGTTGGAGAGTTGTCCTGTGCACCAAAAGGTGACAGGTTTGATTCCCAGTCAGAGCACATGTCAGTTGCAGGTTCAATCCTCGGTCAGGGCACCTCTGGGAGGTAACCGATCAATGTTATCTCTCATATCGTCCTCTTTCTCGTCCTCTCTCTCTCTCTCTCTCTCTCTCTCTCTCTCTCATTAAAAAGAAAAAAAGATCAATGTAAGCACATCATAAATATTAACTATCATACTACCTAAGGTCATACCAGCAGGTACTCTTATTAAGCAAAACAGAAAGAAAAATGGTTACCCAGTTTTTTGGAATATGCATCCAATTTGTAGGCTGCCTGTTCAAGAGCTGCTACTTGCTCCTCAATTACATTGATTTGATCCAGATAAGGCTGTAGCTCAGCATCTTTGAAAACAAAGACAGGTCACATGTTTATATGGCTTCAACAAGTTGAATAGAAAAGAGTGAAAATGTAAGAGTGCTAGTGTCTCCCCAGCTCTGCCTAAGACACACAAGGTGGGATGACGTGATTCTGATCATTAGCAGGACAAATGCTTTAGAAGACAGTAGCTGGCTGATCAGGCATGACTGTGACCTAGACAAAACACGTCTCTCTCATCCACTGACTTTGTCTCTTAAATTCCTTATTCTACAAGCAATCTTTCCATTACAGATTCCACATCTTGGGTATTCCCAGACAGACCAGGAAAGAGACAGGAAACACAAATATAAGCTAATGGAAAAAATACAGTCTACCAGTCTAAATTAGCATCTTCCATTTATAGATGTTCTGGTTTTCTTTCATAGAGTAATCCTTTATGGATTTCATTGTTAAATCAATTCACTGATTTCATTGTTAAATCAGAATCTGGCCACCCTTTCTTCTCCCCATCCCTTTTCAGGAATAAACTGATCAAATCAAGATTCAGAAGCAGAAATAACCAAACCACCAAAACATGCTGCTCCTCACAATGGAAGAAATGCACCTTAACCTTGTAATTCACTTAGGAAACGAGTTCCCTAAGTACAGGGGCCATGTTCCCTCTCCTTTTCCATGGCCCCAAGCATAACAGAACATTCATTACAAACATGTGTAATTGTAAAAATTATTACTTACACTTCTGGTTTAAATCCTTTAAATTTCTACTAATGTTTATAGCAATATCTTTCATTTCAAGATACTTCAGGCTGGTTAATTTATTCATATTTTCCAGGAGCTTATAGTCTTCACTGGTGGCTTTAAAACAAACAGAAGATATAATGCCTTTAATATTTAGCTTGGATCATTGGAATGTGGAATTAGAGACCAAATGGTAGTTCAAGACAGGATCTAGAGAATGTTAAAGGAGCAGGCCTCTTTTGACCTATGACATTTATACTCAGCCTGGGTACTCTGAATGTCTAAGTAGAAACTCAGGCAACAATCAGCAAATTATTTAAACCAAATAAGATCCATAAACTTCAGGATCTAGGTTAGAAAGGGATATGATAAATGTATGTCCTAAGAAAGGGGAAGTGAAAGGCTTGGTATCTCTACAGTGTGAAAACATGTCAACTGGGGAACTGTACCATAAATATTACTTATATATATAGTCACCTAAGACCTTATCACTTCTTAGTAACTCACTTATTACTATGTGGTTCTACACTGCATTGCCGGCTTTTCATATCAATTCTTTTCTACATTCATACTCAAAGCACATAGCTTCTACTCCAATTTTCTCAAGCTGCCTCTGCCTTTTTTCCTCACTTAGAAATTTCTCTGTACCTTAGTATCTTCCCAAGAGGCAGAAGTGCTTTATTCCTGCCAAGACAACTTTGCCTGCTGTGTTCTTGACCCCCAACTCTTCCACCTCTTCAGGGTCTCTCTTCAATCATCTCCTCTCTCTTGCATTTCCAAACTCTTTCCACCCTGGATCTTCCTCTCTATTGGAAATCTATCCAGGTTTCCTCCAGCCCTTTTAAAAAGCACTCATTTGCTATGAAAGCAAAGGAGATTCACTGCTAACTCTTTTGACTTAATAGTTTACACTCACTGCTTCCTCGTCCTCACCATTCACTCATGTGAACCCCTGCAGTTTTGGCCTCTGCCCCTACCATCCTGAGAAATTACATGCCTCAAAGTCTTCTAACCATGAAATCCATAGTTCTTACTCTCCCGAACCTCTCTATAGTATTTGACACTTTGATCTTCCTCTCTTCAGGAAATTCTCCCTTGGCTGCTATAGAACTGTATACTGTACTACAATGATTTTTAAATCTCCTTCTAACTCTTTCTTTTTAGGTTTCTATGTCATATCCTTTTTAAACCAACCTCCTTAACTATCAGTTCTCAATCAACTTTTCTCAACTGTGATGCATAACTGATGTTTACACTAGTGGCACATTCCCAAGGTATTTCCTTTCAAACTCAAAAAAGTACTTATGCAAGTAAAAATGACAATCGGGGGAAATTACAATCTGCTTAAAATTAATTAATCAGCCCTAGCCGATTCTGTTCAATGGATAGAGCATCAGCTACAGACTGAAGGGTCCCAGGGCCAAGGGCACATGCCAGGGTTGCAGGCTCGATCCTCAGTAGGGGGCGTGCAGGGGTTGGCCGATCAATGATTCTCTCTCTCATCATGCTTCTATCTCTCTCTCTCCCACCCCTTCTTCTCTGAAATCAATAAAAATATATTTTAAATTTTTAAAAAATCTGAAAACTAGGTACTTAAAGTACTGTTAATAAAAACAAATTCATTGCCCTATACTGGCATTCCCTGAGATTTTAGTCAAGGTTCTCTGATCCACCTTAAGCTCTTCCTTGCCAATCTCATCCTGCACAGCCCAGCTAACAGCACTATGCAGGTGTCCCCATAGTAAAATCTGTTTCTCCTGCTCTGAACGTTCTTTGAGATCTGGACTCATGTGTTCAAGTCACCTGAGTGTCTTAATAGTAGTCAACTGAGTGTCCTGGTAATATCTAAAGTCAGCCAAGCCAAAACTGAAAATATTATTTTCACATTAAGCACAGTTCCTCTTTCCAACTTCCCTTATTTTGGTTGATGGTACCACCCAGGCTTACTAACTCAAATACCAGTACATCCATCTTGGGCTGCCCCCAGTCCCTCAATACCCACTGTGTAACAAGTCCTATAAATCCCACTTCTATAATGTTCTTGCACCCATGCCTTCCTTTCTATTCCATTTTACAATCATTCCTTCACACCAGACCAGACTTCACCTTTTGGACTCTCCTCAGCACATAGATCATGTGTTCATCTGGAAATACAGCATGAACCAAAACTGAAATCACTCACGGGGTGTCGCCAATTCATCTGACCAACCTAATAGGTCCCTAAATCTGTAGGTCACTCCCCATTCCCTTTTCCCTTTGCCCCAATAAATACAACTGTTTTTGGCCAAACACACTTCTCACATCACTACACTCACGCACGCACGCACTAGCTGTTTCCCTCCTTTTAGGCCAATCATTTCCTCCACAATCCGCTCAAAATGCACTTCCCCCAAGGAGGCACTAACTTGATTAATTATTTTTTTGTTTTTCTCAGCGTTAGTCTGCAATGCGGAGGCCTGGAGAGCTGTATGAAGTATTCTGATGTGTGTCTGAAGGTAGTTCGTGAATTTCTCCAGGGAAGGAATGAACCTCTTTCCTCCCCATTCATGCTGGCGCCAAACTTCCGACAGGGCAGGTGGGGGTGAGGAAGAAGGGGGCGCAGACCGATGCTGCGGAAGCACCTCCCAGGTCTCCCCAAAGATAAACTTCAGCGAGGGGTGCACCGCCCTGCCCAACTCGGCCAGACGCCGCCTCACCCGTCAGTTCCCCCGTCAGGTAAGTTGCCATTTTGGAGAACATGTCCCGGCAGAGCTCGGTGATGTCGGCCTCCGCGGGCTCCTTCGCTTCCTCCGCGGTCTCCACGGCGGCATCGTCTGGATCCCCCAAAGGAGAATGACTCAGCGCCCCGCCGCCGCTCCCACGGCAGCCGCAGCCGCTGCGCCCACCTCCCTCCCGCTGTCCTCATTCCATCGCGTCGGCTAAACCCTCCCTGTGCCCTCATTTCACGCCCCTCACTCCGTCCTGGCCCCCCCGGACACAGCCACTCTGCCCCCGCCCGCCGGCTTCAGCTCACACCCGACGCCCCCGCCAGCCCGTCTCCCCCAGGCGCGGAACCCACCCGGAACACGGGGTCCGCCCCCGCGACTGCCGGCTCCTGCCAGGTGACCCCGGCATCCGGGCCCCGGCCCAGATCCCCAGGCCTCCCTCTGGACACTTCATCCCCACCCCACCCCGTCGGCATACCTCTAACCGGCTCCTCTCGTTGGCTCACAGGGACACCCTCGGACGCCGCCGCCGCCGCCGCCGCCGCCGCCATGCTAGGCCCCGCGCTACTTCCGGTTTGGGGATGCCTGCGCACGCGCACCGGAAGCGCTGGGTTCCGCAGGCCCTGTCTCCGCTAAGTCTTGCCCCCCAAGTTTGGGGTGATAAAATGTAAAGCATGAAGCCAAAATGGAAGCTAAGGAAGGTTCTCCTGAGTCGATCCACTACCAAGAGTCGCGACGTCGGGAACTGAGGATGCGCGCATCCTAGAGGGGTCGCTAGTCTAGGGAAACGCACGACCCGTCTGCGTCTGGTCTGACGACCAAATGCCGCGGAGACAGCTTATCCCTCCCCAGAGACGCCGCGCCCAGGCCGCGATTAGTCGCCTAAGACCGCTTAGAAGATCCTTGCTTTGGAAAGTGGGGAACCTTCAGGCCTTGATCCCTGCGCCGAAATACTCTCCCTTCCATTGTCCTGGATTAACCTCTATTCTTTGGTTCCTTTTTCTCTTTCTTTCAAACTTCCAAACTTCCTTCCTTCCTTCCTTCCTTCCTTCCTTCCTTCCTTCCTTCCTTCCTTTCTTCTTTTCTTTCTTTTTTTAAAATGACAGCCCATGTTTATTGATTGGAAGACTTATTGTTGTTAAAATGTCCTTTCTACCCAAAGTGATATATAAATTCAATGTAATCCCTATCAAAATCTCAAAAGAATTTTATACAGAAATATAAAAACAATCATAAAATTGATATAGAACCACAAAGAACCCACCCTGCGTGACAAAATAATCTTGAGAATGAACAAAGCTGGAGGTACCATACTTCCTGATTTCAAAACTTATTATAAAGCTACTATATTTAAAACAGTATGGTACTGTCCAAAAAACATACAGGTCCATGTAACAGAATAAAGAGCCCAGAAATAAACCCACTCATTTTTTTTTAACTTTTTTTTTCATTTTTATCTATATTTTTATTAATGTATTACATATGTACATATCTTCCCATTGCCCCCTTCACCCCCTGGTGTCTTGTGTCCATCAGTTATGCTTATATGCATGCATACAAGTCCTTTGGTTGATCTCTTATCTACCCCACCTCTCCCTAGCCTTACCACTGTAATTTGACAGTCTGATGCTTTACTGCCTCTGTATCTATCTTTGGTCCCTTTTTCTTAAACTGTAGGATGGCACCTACTTCTGTTGTTGATGCAGCCTTTCTATAAGAAAGCTTAGATCGTAACTTTGTTTAGGGCTGAGGAGAGACTGTGGTTCTTTGCTGCATGTTGCTATTTCACAAGTCTCCTAGGTGTACAGATTGTACTTGGTAGGAGAACAAGGGTGGGTGAAAGAAATGGATAAAGAAAAAGCAACTGGGGAGCAATGGAAGGCGCTAAATGAGGAAAGGATGAAGATCACAGGGGAAGGGAAAAGAGATATATAGGAAGTCTTGATAAAACAGGAATTTTAGGGGAATATAGACAGGCTTAGGGAATTTTTAGAATTAGGATCCATGGAAAAACACAGAGCTACAGATTGGGAGAAGATTCATCTCTATAACACAAGGAAGCCAAGTGCAGGGAGCAGCAAATTTGCATGTATATAAGACAAGGAAGCTGGAAGTAGCCAAAAAGGTCTATATTTACAAAATAAAGAAGGAAGGAACCCAGAAAGAAAAGAACAATGAAGGAAGGCATCAACTGTCCCGTGTAGTGTTTGACTCTTGAGTTCAGGAGTTACTATAGTAACCAGTCTAAGGGAATAGTGACCAATCGGAGGGAATATCAAGGCACCAGGATCTGCAGCTTTTATAAGCCATAGAGAAAAAGAACTCAGTGGGACCCTTTTCCCCTCCCCATGTGAGAGTCCATTCTGTGGGATTCTCCCTCTCCCCACATGGGAGTCTGTACTTGTTCTTCAATAAATCTTCACCTTTGCTATACTACTCTGTGTCCATGGATTCATTCTTTGACAGACAAAGAATCCAGGTTCATTAAAAAATTCTATTTCATTGAGATGCAGAACTGTACACCCAAAATCTTGGTATAGAAGTTTTTGGTCTTATCCCTGATTATCTTCCATCTGCACCCAGTCACCCTTTCCCACATACCAGCTACCCCTTCTTCCCCCTCTCCCCACACACACAAAAATAAGGAGGCTATCTTATTCCCTTCATTCTGAGGACCAGGTATCCCTAGGTCACTGTCTTCACTCTCTAATGGTACAATCATAGTGCCCACCAGTTCAAACCATTCCTATGAGCCAGAAGATCTTATTTCAGGACTCCTGGAGCAGCCAGCTCCTTCATACTGCCCCTGCCTCCACCCCAGACCTCTCTGCAGGGCTAAGCTGTCCCCACCCCAAGTACAAAGATGACTCTCAGTTCCAACTCTTTTCTTTCCCTTACAGTCCCAGAAGCAAGTGCAAAGTCTTGATTATCCTAAGGATTTTTATTAATAGTCAGCAGGCAAACCCACACTGTCCAATGGAAGAATAAAGTCAGAGCCTAACACATTTTAATCCAAAGATCTCTGAATCCTGGGGCCATTTCTTTGCCTGGTTTTCCTCAGGCTCCAACTTCATCCTGGTTTACAGCCCTTTCAGTTCCGTGTTCTGTAGGAGGTTGGGAGTAGGATCCTCCACTGAGCATTCATAGACTATCTCCTCAGGTTGGGGAGGTAATCACTCCCAACTCCTCTGCAACATTGAAATCTCCCCACATGAGTCTCCTCACCTATATGACTTCCCCTTCTCTTCTACAGGGCAATTCTATGGGGAAGACAAGAACCCAATAGGTCCTAGAAGTAGGTCTCTAGATGCCCAATGGGTAAAACTCACTGGTAAGTAGGAAGACATCTTGATATTGCTACTCTTGGGTGCTATATTTTTCAGAAATCATGACTATCCAGATACTTGGAAAAATCATTATCCTC
Organism: Lasiurus cinereus; assembly: GCA_011751065.1. Lineage (NCBI taxonomy): Eukaryota > Metazoa > Chordata > Mammalia > Chiroptera > Vespertilionidae > Lasiurus > Lasiurus cinereus. The sequence continues at coordinate 18,023,806 of JAAGEH010000038.1, read as the reverse complement.
CCTTTCTTTATTCTGTTTGTTATTGACCTTTTCGGTTGTTTGTTTAATCACTACAGCACAGATGGGAAGCACAGGGTGTGAGAGGCCCTGTGGGAGATATTATTTCACAGAGCTATGCAGAGCTACATAGCTACAGAGAAACACTGAGTCACAAGCCTAAGCATGATACTCAGTTACACACAAAAATATGGGCTTAAAAGGCCCAACACAGTACTCCAAGACAGTGTAGGATTTGGCAGCAGCAGTGGTGGAAACTGTTGCCCCAGAAATAGAAGGAATGTACAGAGGGGTCCTCTGGGAAGGCAGTGAGAGAGGAGCCTTCTGTCTAATGCTTTAGAACCCCTCCCCCACCATTGTCCTGCTCACCCTCGACTTCCCAGGGGGCTGGAATCACAGCTGGGGCTGGCTACAGATGTTCCCCTGTTAGAAGAAAAAGGGACAGACAGGTCATTAGAAAGAGGATTTTGTGTCCCATTCTTCTTTTATCTGGATCTGATTCTCTAATCCCAGACCATCTCTTAGAGGCCAACACATCTCTCAGGCCAGAGCAACCACCTTTAGGCCTTGCCCCACCTTCTAACCATCTCTATATACTGACTACAGTGAAGAACATTTTACCCCAATAGCCTAAAAACAGATCTCTCAAAAATGTTTTGCCTCCACCCACTGAGTGGAGAAGACGGTAAAGTTCAACTGTGGGGAGCCAAGAGGACTCAGGTGAAGGGTCACTCACCATGCCTAGGGAGGGAGCCAGCTGCCCCTTCCTCTCCAGCATTCTTAGCTTTGAGCCCACAGCATCAACCTGGGCCAGGACTCCTTCCAGGACAGACTCCAGCTGCAGAACTCTTCTTGTGAGCCTGTTCAGGATTTGAGAGAGACCAAGTAAGCAGAAATATGTGCTTGGGAGATTGAGTATCTGCAGGGGAAGGAGAACAGAATGGTGTGTGTCTAGATGGGAGAAAAGAATGTAAGACCCAGCCTTTAGGGAGAATTAAATGGGGGCAGAAGTTGTTGCTAAGCTAGGACAGAGGATTAGAAGGTTGTGAAAGAAATTCAAGGTAGGATATTTAAACACAGCCAGTCCTGGCCCCTGGCTGCACATACCTGTAGAATTCTTCTTTTGAAACCCAGTCACCTGCTCCGGTAGCCTCTAGATCCAATTTGCCTGGCGAACTCCTCACAACGGACCAGCCCAGGTTCTCAATTTCAGCATTGAGGGCCACCTGATCAAGAAGTCAGAGGTCAGAGAGGAGAAGATGACTTTGGGAAGCCTTCAGCTCTGGTTCTAATTCGCTTTCAGGAACAGGCCTTGGGCTATAGTTCTTGCTATGCCCTTTCCCTCTCAAACTCTGGAGACAATGAAAGGTGGCTCTGGACACAAAGGTGGCCCAAACTCTGGAAAGGAATCACAACCCAAAGAAATAAAACACGAGCTCCTTGAGGCCTTGATTAATGAGGTATTCCTTAGAGGCCAACTCAGTTTGGGAGAGGAGGGACAATACCAGAATTCCTCATACTTTTTGGTCTACACTAGATAAGGATGAAGCAGGAATACTATGGACAGCTCAAAAAAGAAGGAATTATCAGGGATTCTTGAGCAATTGGATCCTTTTCCCCTATAGACTATTTTAGAGCAATGGTTCTCAACCTTGGCTATGCATTGGAATCATCTGGTATGTTTTAAAAAATACTGATTTCTGGGGTCCCCAACTTTCACACACACACACACACACACACACACACACACACACACACACAGTGATTCTGGTCTAGGGTGTGGCCTAAGTATAAAGATTTTTTAAAAATCCTCACCCAAAGATATATTTTTTTATTGATTTTAGAGAGAGAGGAAAGGGGGGGAGGAGAAATATCAATGAGATATAAATATTGACAGGCTGCCTACTGAATGCACAAACCCATAACCTTTTTGTGCATGGATGATGCTCCAACCAACTAAACCACCCGTATGAAGACTTTTAAAGGCTTTCATGCATTCTAATATGCAGCAATTTGAGGACCACTATTCTAGAGAGCTCTTTCCTGCTCAGATATTGGAAGATTTTCAGTCTGGGTTCTGGGTGAGTAGACAGGGAGGGGTGGTGAGCAATATCCTTATATTACCTCTCCGCCATCCAGCTGAACTCACCCTCTCCTCCTCCAAGTCCTGTTGCATTTGTTTTTGCTCCTTCTCATCCAGGACATGATTCCCATCTTGGTCAAACCTGGTGAAGGTAGCCGCAAGCTCAGTGATCTCATGCTCTTTGTGCCCCAGTCTGAGGAGAACAGGATGATGAAATAAGTTCTGACAAACTGTGGCTGTGATCTCTTGATTATAGACTCACTACTCTTTTAGCCAGACTCTAGCAGCAGCCTCATTCTCTAGAGAAGAAAGGGACCACCTCATAGGAAAGCTGGGATCTCCAAAGTCTAGCAATTTTACCCACAAAAAATCACTTGAGTCTATTTCTTTCATTATCGTCTCCTGGTTCAGGCCCTTGCGCTCTCCTACAATGCAAAATCTCTTTGCCTTAAATAACCTGCCCTCCATTTCTTCAGCTTCCCCTTTACTCCCTACTTGAAATCCATTCTCTATAATGCAGCTAGAGTAATTAATCTTTCTAAAGTATGGGTCTAAATATACCCCTTCCCTGCTTAAAATGCCTCTTGAGCTTCCTATCCTTTGGATAGAGTAGTAGTGTTTGAGGCTTTTTCCAATGTGGTCCATTTCTATGGCCTCATCTCCTGCTACGTCACACCTTTCACTGGATACCTTAGCAATGAACAACTACTTATTATTCAGTGTCTGGCCTACAGCTGGTGCTTACAATATATTTCTTCAGTGTTTGTTAATATGTTTAACTGGGAAGCTAGGAGAAAATACCTAAGGAAGTGTTTGTGCGGGAGCATGGAACCAAGATCAGAGTTTTGTGGGAGTGAGCGATGTATACAATGATCATTGAATTATATTACATGATTGAGTTGGTTCAACAAAGTCCAGAACATTATAGAATGTGGTCATAGACCTTTAAACCAAGGGCACCATTCTAAAGAACAGGATCAGAGCCCACTAGGCCAAGGTCAAAAGCCTATTAGCCAAGGGCAGAGACTCATAGGCCAAGACCAGAGGCTTATAGACAAAGGATGTATGGTTGAGGGTCAAGGATTTATAGAGCAATGTTAGAGAAAGTTGGATCGCTGATTACTCACTCCCTCAAGGTGTTAGTGAAATCCTCAAACTGGATCTCCTGCTCCCCACCCTGCAGGACCTTCTGCACATCCGAAACCTGTTTCTTCCTAAGACGCAGCCTCAGTAGGGTCTTATTGTAGCCCTGGAAAGGGAAACAGGAACCAGTGCCCACAGCCTCCTCCTCATCCCTTCCCTTTACCCCCATCTACAGGATTCCAGGCTTTCAGGGACAAATTGAAAGGGCATAAGAGCACAGGCCCCTACATTAGTCAGGAACAGACCAGGACATAGAACCTGGACATGGTCTCTGATGTAGATATGTAGCACAATAAATTGAGTAGTTACCTGTTTCAGGAGGTCAGAAATCTGTAGCTCATCCTTCTGTCCAGCCAACTCCTCCTTGACCTCTGAATATGTGTCATTGATGATGGCAAGAAACATGTTCTGGAGGGTAAGGCAGAGATGTGGGTCTTCATGCCCAAACCTACTAATAGCATGGAGCCCACTGGCCCTATTAATACTCTAGACATGTTCTAAAGGGGCCATACTTTCAACCCCAGATCTGCAGCCCACTAACCCCTGAATCTCAAGGTCCTGAGAGTCCAGCCCTTCAGCACAGTCATGTTAGTGATGGATCATGGAGTAGTGACCTCACTCCATTGCTACAAGTAACTGACCAGAAAGATATTCCAACTTATGCTACAGTCCCTTCATGTAAGGGCCCACCAATCACTGAAGCCAGAAACTTTCCAAGGTGTTAATATAATTGTGATCTCTTTATCCATGTCTGTATCCCTATCCATTCATCAAATAAAGAAACCTGCTACTTTGTTAATAAAAATCAAACCCAGATATTTTATGGTTGTCAGGAAGAAAGAACAAATATACAAGAGTAGTAGCAAAAATAGTTAGTGATCCCCACAGGAAGAGGAGTTTTGGAGAATAGGCGTGGAAGCTTTTAGGTGAAGCCTCTTCTCTCTCCATTCTTGGAGGATACAGGTTTGATGTTAGTGAGGTAGCCTGCAGGTTCTCTTATCCTGTGCAAATTATCTGATTGTGCTGACCACACTGACCAACCATATTAGCCAGTTCTCAGAAGATCCAGTCCACCCCACAACACACTCCCCATCTTTGATTTTAAAAAACCCATTGTAATCTTGAATGCAGAACAGGGTATAGGGTTCAAAACCCCACCTTGCAGTCCTTCACCCCTCAGGTCCCAAATCCCCACCCTGTTCTCAGAAGGACCCTCACCAGAAGTACGAAGAAGACGAAAAAAACATAGGTGACAAAGTAGGCAGGTCCCAGGATGCGGTTGGCATTGTTGATAGCATTGTAGTCAAAGTCCCCAAGAATGATCCGGAACTGAGTGAAACTGAGAAACCAGGTTCTGGGTTTTACCCAGAGCCTAACCATAACCCTGATCCCAACCCATATCCCATCCACTTTCCTAACTGCTCTTTAGTGGACTCGACAGACCCCTCACTGCTCCTCCAACCCAATCTGATAGAGACAGGACAGGATGCACAGATAATTGAGCACATGCATCTGGGCCTCCAGAGACTCTCACATAGATGCTTTAAGCACAGATATGCCCACATGAATATACCCAGCTTCCCCAAGGATACAAACACTCATGGAGGTGGAGGGTGAGGGGCCCAGGAAGAGTGAAGGGGACAGGACACACACATGCACTTTATGAAAGTACTAAAGTTTTCCACTTGGGTCCCGAAAAGCAGGTAGCCGAGCTGGGCATAGGCGAAAAATACGATGAAGAACATGACAGCGAAGCCCAGGATGTCTTTGGCACAGCGGGCCAGCGTGGAGGAGAGCTGGGTCATGGTTTTGTTGAAGCTGATGTACTTGAATATCTGAAAGGACCATATTGAACCAAGCAATTAAGAAAGAAAAGAGAAAATCTTTAAACAATCCACTTCAGGGAACTACGGAGGTCACAGGAGTCGCCAAAACAGGCAAAGAAAATGAGACAAGTATTGAGGAAGGGAGAATGAGTGCACTGAGGAGTCCCAGGGTACCTTAATCCAGGCAAAGAAGAGGTTGACGGCATTCATATTGTTGTACTGTGTCTGCCAGAAGGCGAGGAACTCGAAGTCAGCGTATATATTTGGCTGCTGCAGGAGCTTCCCCATCAGCCTATTCACCTCAAGAGTTCGGAATATGTGAAAGCCCACAGCTACAACGGAGAGCTGTCATTACAGGGGTTGAGGAGTCAGAAAAGTCAAGGGGATCTCAAGAGAAGTTCAGCGATGAAGTTATAGGGGTAACACAGGTAGGAACAAAACATCCTTCATTGCTGAGTTGTTGACTATCCCAGGTTCAAGTGGAACTGGATAGGATTATTGGGGAGCATCTTAAAGCCCAAGAGAAGGTTCTGGGGCCAATGGTAAATACCTAGGTTGTAAAGGACCATAGAGAACTGGAGCCAAGTAAGTTTATTTCCCCCACCACTTCCCAACATTGGTCAGGAAATTAATATGTCTTATTAATAGGAATGAGACAAAGATGAGGAGGCAGGATATTTTAATATGAGAGAAAAGGCAGGAGGTTCAAGGGGATCATAAAGGCAAGAGACAGATGTGGAACAGAGTGTCAAGTATATAAAGAAAAGAGCAGGGTCTGGATCAAAGACTAGAGGGAGAAGGGATGTGGGAGACAAGGCTTTCCCAGGGCTGAGTCAGGGGAACATCAGCCTCTTGCTCAGAGAGCTGTTACATAGGGATTTGACCAGAAGTCATAAGGAGGACTTGGGACTCTAAAAGGAATAACTTGGGGCCCCTATCAAGGTAGATCCCCCATCTCCTCCCAATATGACCCAAGTCCAAGATATCTGTTCCTCACCAAAATGACCATCAGGTCCAGAATGTTCCAGATGCTGCTGAGGTAGCGAAGTCGGTGGATGTGGAGCTCCAGGATCTCCTCCACCACATAGTAGAAGATGAAGATGCAGAAGATGATCTCACAGCCAATGATAAAGAAGTCCCAGTTGCTGACATAGCGAATCAGCTTAACTGTGCGAATTTGCCAGGATGGGATGACACCTCCAGTAGCTGGAAATTCCGCGACTAGTCTGTGGGAGGAGAGATGTCTGGTGGGGCCTAGGCTGGGACAGTTACTCCCATTCCCTTCTCTCCCTGTCCCCAGCACAGGTTGAATGTTTGGGGAAAGGTCTTGAGCAGAGAAGAGAACCAGGAATCATGGATGGAGGGATGCAATAGGGAAAGGGGACCCACCTCAGGACACAGAAAAGATTGATGTTGGCATTGTAGACAGAGAAGTCGATGAAGACCACTCGAGTGCCCCTGTCTAGCCACAGGCTCTCCTGAAGGTCCCGGAGTGCCTCTGCACTGCCCTGTCGGGATCCCGGAAGGTCCAGGTAGTAACCACCTCCACTGTAGCTTGTGAGCTGGCCCCAGTGAGAAGAGCCCCCCAGCTCATCCTGTGAGTGGTATGTCCACCTGCCGAGGAAGAAGCTATCTAAGCAGATGTCTGAGTCAACTAAAGCTGATCTCCCAAGGCAATGGCAATACTTTATGATTATCTGGGCTTTACAGTTTCATACATATTACATATACATATCACATATATAAGGTCTCCCAAAAAATGTATACACACTTTGAATAAGTAATTCCAATGTTTCTTTTCTGATTTAACTCATTGAAATTAATAATTATACATTTTTGGGATGCCCTGAATGTATATTTTATATATATTATCTTGTTTTGTGTCTAACATCTGTGTGAGAACTGAGGATAAACGTTATCCACATTTGGCAAAGGAGGAAACCAAGACTCAGAGGTGTCTGAGATTATCTAGCTAGTTAGTGGATAAACAGAAACTCAAATGTAAATCTCCTAATTTTTCATGATATCACCCAAGACTATGGATGACATACCCAAGCCCCACTTTTGACCCCACCCTGAGTAGTCCCCGTAGAGGAAGCACCTGGCCCATATAATACAAAAAAAGTCCCTTTCTGTTCTTGTGGTGTCATGTACCTAGCTGGGTGACCTCATGACTGTTCTGATTACAAACTTTCTACCCTGGACCCCCTATCTTTCCTGTCCTAGCCATACTTCCCCCTTTCTCCCCTAATTTGTCATCCATACTTGATTCCTTGCTGCTCTCCCTATCAGTTCCAAGGATAAGACTTCCAACCATGACTCATATGACAGCATTGATGCTCCATCAATTCCCCATATTCTCAAGTGACTTGTGGGAAAAAAAAAAAATGCCGTCTCTGGCAGGAATGCCTCCATAGTAAGGCAAATGTGATTGTAACCTGTGTGTGGAAACAAGTCCCGAGGCTATGGCTCATTCTGCTAATGTACCTTCGCTATTCCTGAATGACTTAGACCCAAATCTCCAAACCACCGAAGTTGGAACTCAGAGAGATACCCCTCCCCATTTCTCTGAATACCCCAATGCTCTACCTCTTCTTTTCCCTTCGGCTCTGTGGAAGTGGTTTCCGAACCTTGGGATGGTGTCAGGCCCAGAGGGGCAAGCCCTAAAATATTGGTGTGGGAACTCACGCTGTGCCATTGAGGGGCCCAAAGGGGAGCTGCTCTTCTTTGTCTGGAGAGTAGACGTCATAGCAGCTCACAATGTCATCTTGGAAGTCCTCGTGTACCACACAGGAGTCATTGCGGACCCTCAGTTGCCGCAGCCTTGGAACCCCCAGCAGCAAGTTCTCATAATAGATGAAGGAGCGGGAGCCACGGCCCAGGCTCTGGTTGTTGTACCATTTGGTCCAATACAAACTGTCCAATAGTGGGCCCTGGGCAAACTAGACCACAAGCAGGGTTGAGCTTGATCCAGCCTCATCCTGACCTTTACTCTTAGAATGACCTTTGCCCTCACTCCCTGTTCCCCCATCTTGTCTCTGGTCTTCTTCTGTTGGACTCCTCAGCTGACCCATGAATTTTAATCAGATCTTGACCTGTGGTCTTACTCTTTATTTAATAGATATTTCGAAGTTCAGCCTTACCTCTGACTTCCCATACTAGTTTAATTACTGGCTTGATGCCCTGATCATCATCCTGATCTCTCACCTATCTCCACCTTAATTCTAATCTGACCCATTAGTTCTTTCTTGACTCTTTGATTCAGTCTGATGCTGAGATGATCTGGTCTCTGGATATGGTCTCATCCATTGTCTGATATACCTGAACTCTGGCCTGTATGTGGCCTCATCCCTCAGACCATTGAGAAGAAGAGATTATGTCATACTCACATCCCAGAAGTCTGCCATGCTGCTGATGGTCTGGAAGGAGACGCTGGTGTCAGATGGGGTATGTAAGAAGAGCTCAGACATGACTTTGGTGTAGTAATAGGCACTGGAGCTTGTCATCCCATAGGTCACTAGAAACAAAACCAAAAGGCCGTTTTCTCACTGTTCCATCTCCATTCTCCAGAAACAACAACAACAACAACAACAACAACACACAGGAAAACCCATTGCCCTTGGGCCAGCAGTGCTACCTAGATAGAAGTATATCGGACCCACCCCCTAGAGTTGACTGGGGAGGCTGATGGTGGCACTGGGGAAACCAGGGACTGCATTCAGGAAGAGTTGTGGCTTCAAGGTCTCCTCCTTCTCTCCTAACTCACCTCAGAGAGACTGAATGCCACTCAGTAATTGTCTCTTGACATTGCCATTCTGAAAATTCATTTTTCTCTTCCTGAACCAGCTTAACTTCCTAGTTCTCATTCCCTGGAGCCAAGATATTTTCATTTTCTGTATCAGATAGTGCTTCATTTTATTTGTCTTATATCTATGCCTTTGGGAAAGTGCTTGAAAATTCTAGAGTGCTCTAAGGCCTTGAGCAAACACCTTACAATGGAGATGTGGTCTCCTGGACCCTGGAATCAGTTTGCAGCCATGGGGGTCAGAAGTAAGCATGGTACCTCTGGCCCCATTGCATCCTGATGGGCACAGTTGTCACCTGAGAGAGGAACTACAGCTTCACAGATTTAAAAAAAAAGGGGGGGAAGTATAAGTTTTCTGATTAAAAGGCAGAATTTGAAGAGTATAGCCATTTATTTTGCAGGTTGATCCTTCATGGATTCCTTAATTTGCTAACATTATGATTTATTTTGTTGCTAAATATTTTATCGAGGTCATAAAAGAGAAAAAAGATTAAAGACTTATGGTAAATTAAAAGAAAGTAAAGAAACATGACAACTAAATGCAATGTTGGACCATAATTTTTTTTCTTTCGCTATAAAAGCTACTAGTGGAATAATTGGTAAAAGTATAATAAGGTCTATTTATTTGATGATAATATTGAATCATTGATAATTTTCTGACTTTGATAAAAGAATATCCTTGTTTTCAGAAAATAATACATTGAAGTATAGAAGTAATGAGACATTTTTGTCTGCAATTTACTCAAACAGTTGTATGTATATGTAGATAGATATCTAGAGAGAATGATACAGAGAAAGCAAGCATGGTAACATGTTCCTATTTGAGAAATCTGGGTGAATGGAACTAAGAATACTTTGTATTACTCTTGCAACTTTTCTGTAAGTCTGTAATTATATTAAAAAATGTTTAAATAGGGGTTTCTGGCCTCTAATGGGCAATTCCCTTTTAAGAATTTTCCTTTTCAAATCTTGGGTTACATTTTCTCCTACCACACCATCTGGAAAAGGTATGACTTGGAGTGGATTGGAGCTTGTCCATAATCTTGGAGGGTAAAGGGGCCAATATGGCCTCAGATTAGGCACCAGTAACATCATACTTTTCCAAGGGGCACATCAGCAAAGAAGGAAGCTTGTTGCTTCACATTTCCCCATTTCGTTCCATGAAGTCCAATAAATGGCTTTGCTTCTCTTTAACTCAAATTTGTGATTACCTATCCCAAGTATATGGAAGTCTCGGGCTCAAGTTTTCTGGATCTGGAAAATGGGCTGGAAAACAAATTTCTGCTTCCTGAGAGCCCGTTCCATGACAGTTAGAGCTAATGGTTAGTTAGCTGAACTATTTCTAATGACAATCAGCTGATTAAATTGTTGCACCTTCAGAATAGCCACTAGGTGGTGCTCGTTGCCATAGCTTTTTCTCTAATTCTCCAAACTGTTACTTGCTCAGAATTAACATTGCTTTGAACTGGTTGTCAACTCTTTTTTTGTTTTTTGTTTTGTTTTGTTTTTTTTAAATATATTTGTATTGATTTCAGAGAGGAAGGGAGAGGGAGAGAGAGATAGAAGCATCACTGATGAGAGAGAACTGTTGATTAGCTGTTTCTTGCAACCCTTGCATGTGCCCTGACCAGGAATCAAACCATGACCTTCTGGTTCATAGGTCAATGCTCAACCACTGAGTCACTCTGGCTGGGCTAAATCCCTATTATTAAGGTTGAGCTGGCTCAGATCACTTCATCCTCATATGAAAAGAACTTTGTAACTCTCTGTGTCTGGATGGGCATAGTAACTGAGTATGCCAGGAAAGGCGTGAAATCATCATCCTATGGCCATTCCTAATCTTTGGCAACCACGTCCAGAGGGCTAGCCTTTCTGAGCCTTCATAAGCATTATTCTGATGCTTTCAAACAGATCTCAGTTTTCTAGTGGGTTAAATTTTCATTATTTTTTAAATTTATGCCTTGATGTGATATGACAACTGATATTTATTGAAAGCTCACTTATGCTAGGCACTATCCAAAGCACCTTATTTGTTTTTCACCAGTCTCACATTATTCTCGTTTGATATATAAGGAAATCAAGGATTCCAGAGATTTAAGTATCTTGACCTATCTTGCCAAAGGTACATGGCTAATATCAGATTAACAGGTTGTACTATCATATGAACCAAGGCATCTTATTACAGATTCCATACTCTCTCCATTACCTTTATTCCTTCACTAATGTCATAGTTCTATGTAACCAATTATTTTCTGCCATCATTATATAGCTGTACCACATAAGAAATAGAAGCTCACCTACAATTTCCTGAGCCTCCAATATATTTCTCTTCCTTCCCTTGTCAATTCTAAGAATGCTCAGACAAGAAAGATAACTTTTAAAAAAAAGAAATGTAACTTTTATGGAGGTTCCTCAAAAAATTAAAAATAAAACCACTATATCATATGATATAGCAATTCCACTTCTGGGTAGTTATCCAAAGAAAATGAAATCACTATCTTGCAAAGATATCTGCACCCTATGTTCACTGCAGCATTGTTAACAATGGCCAACGCATGGAAACAACTTGTATATTCATCAAGAAAATGTGCTGTATATAAATATGGATAAAGAAAATGCACTGTATATAAATACAATGGAATATTATTTCGCCATCAGAAAAGGAAATCTTGCCATTTTCAACAACGTGGATGGATCTTGAGGGCATTATGTTAAGTAAAATAAGTCAGGCAGAGAAAGACAAATACTGTATGATTTTACTTATATGTGGAATCTTAAAAAACAAACAAACAAAAACCCACCCAAAAACACCAAACTCATAGATTTAGAGAACAGAGTGATGGCTGTCAGAGGCAGGAGGTGAGGGGGGTGAGTGAAATAGTGAAGGTGGTCAAAAGGTACAAATTTCCAGTTATAAGATAAATGTAATGTACAACATGGGGACTACAGTTAATAACATTGTATTATATATCTGAAAGCTGCTAAAAGAGTAAATTTTATCTTAAAAGTTCTCATGACAAAAAAAAAATTTAACTATGCATGTGGATGGATGTTAATTTATTATGGTAATTACTTTGCAATACATACATATATCAAATCAGATTGCACACCTACAGTTAATACAATATTAGATGTCATTTATATCTCCCCCAAAAAAGAAAGATACCTTCTTCCTGATTTCCAAGCTTACTTCAACCTCTTTTGTTAATGTAAGATTCTACCAATCGATGAACAGAACCTTAAAATCCACTAAAAGAAAGTAGAGTGAGCCTGGCCAGTGTGGTTGAGCCAACACTGGTTAAGTGTTGACCTATGAACCAGGAGGCCACAGTTCGATTCCCTTTTAGGTACCTGCCTGTGTTGTGGCTCAATCCCCAGTGCAGGAAACAGCGATCAATGATCAATGATTCTCTCTCATCATTGATATTTTTCTCTGTCCCTCTCTTTTCCTCTCTGAAATCAATAAAAATATTTTTTTAAAAAAGAAAGTAGAGTGATATAGGCAGGCATTTGCTTATAGCCAGTGATGGATAAAGAGCATCCAATTGATGTTAATTGGCATGTAGTCCCAAGTCACAAAGGCCAAGGGGTCTCTGCCCTCCTCCCAGCCTTGTCCTGGCTCAGAGCCACTCCTATACAGGGCCGGTTCCAGGTGCACCTTTGAGATAACAATATTGTCTCCTAAAACAAACAGCTATTGTTTCCACACAAAGACCTTCAATGTTTTCTCCATCAACAAAAGGCTACAGCCGTCCTGCCAAGAAGACAAAGGACTGGAAGCTGTTTCATAAATGTCATGATGGTGAGAGGGGAGGGATGGAGGAAGAAAGATCATTCTCCAACACTTTCTCTGCCTACGAGTAGAACCAACTCCACCTATCGGACCATTACTGATCATTCTTCAACTATTTATAATGACAATAATAACAGCTTCCTAATCTGTGGGACAGAAATAATCATATCTATTTCTTACAGGACTGTTGTCAGGGTCGAATGAGATAAGAACTGTGAAAGCTCTTTGTAAGGTTTAAAGGGTTACCTGCTGCTAAAGTTGTTATGAGAAGATGGATGGTTCACCCACATTGCTTAAATTAAAAAGACAGCTCCACTTTAGCCAGATGAGATACCAAATAGCCCTGGTGTCTAGTTCTACCTTGTTTCTAGAAGAAAGCATATGGAGAAGAAATGTGGTCAGTATGGCTGACCATTATAATTTTCGAGGGCCCATCTCAGGCCAAGTTGCTATGCAGGTGATGTCTAACTTTCTTCGCTGTTTTCAGCCCCAGGAACCCAGATCCTAGAAATGAGCCGCCTGTTGGTTGTCTCACACCTAGGGTCTAATGCTCCAAACTTCATCCCCCAATTGCTCCGTTGCCCCTCTTAACACTTAATCTTCCTTATGCAATTAACACAAAAATAAAAGCACACAATAAATTAAAACATGAGAAAAGTGTCCTTCCTCACTAGTGATCAGGACAAATAAATGAAGGCAAATTGCACCATTTGGTGCTTATTTAATAATTAAAACTATAAATGAAAATATCCAATGTTGGTAAGCTTGTGATAAAATTGGTACTAGCAGCATTATAAATGTGTATGATACTTTACAGAGGCAAAATGACAACACATAGAAAGCACTGAGAAGATATTCCTATCTTTTGGCCTCATAATATCTCTCCCTGGAAATTCCCAAGGAAATAATTCAACAAAAGTGAAAAAAAGCCACAAGGACAGATGTATTTACCTATAATAGACAAATATTGAAATAACAAGAGAAATGCTTTAGGTAATTGTGAAATGACTGTAATCATTAAAATGAAAATATAAAACAACTTATAAACATGAGGAAATGTTTATGATATAAATGTAAGTGAAGGTGTAAAATATGATACAACTAAGTAAAAATGTGTAAATATATGGATAAGGACTGGTGATGCGAAAATATCTTTAGTGTTGTGGTGGTAAATTATAGGTGAATTGTATTTTAAGATTTTTTAAAATGTCTATGTCAGCTTTTAATATATTTTTATTGATTTCAGAGAGGAAGGAAAAGGGAGAGAGAAACAGAAACATCAATAATGAAAGAGAATAATTGATCAGCTGCCTCTTGCATGCCACACACTGGGATTTAACCCAAAACCCAGGCATGTGCCCTGACGGGAAATCAAACTGTGACCTTCAACCACTGAGCTACACTGGCAAGGCTGTATCTGTTTTTAACTACAGCAATACAAAGAAAAGAAAGCAATCAGGTAGTAGAATTCTATCAAGATTCTGCTTCTGTTATGGTAGGGCAGGGGGCTGTTCTTGCTAATATGTTGATGGGTTGTTGAGACTGATGTGAGACATATTCAGAGAGACTGTAGTAGACTCTAGCAGGGAACAACCTCAGAATTTGAGTCAGGCCAACAGACACTGAATTGGATCCCCTGCTTCTGCCACTTACTGACTATGTGGCCTTTGACAAGCTATTTCGCATATCTAAACCTTTCCTAAAATGTAAAATGGGAGTGATAACAGAACCAATTTCATGGGTTCATCTGGAGCAATCAGTGAGATAAGGTAGATAGCATAGTGCTAGGCACATTGAAAAATTATTCAATAAAGACTTGTTGTTTGTGCTATTAATGACGGTGGTGGTGGTGGTGGTGAAAAATAAGGTCTTCTGGAGAAAAATGCCTTAACTTAAAGGTCTAATGTCAGAAGTTGATGCTGCTCAATGACACCATCCCTATATGCAGAGCAAACTACACACCAGGTATTTTAAAAATAGACTTTACCTTTTAGAGCAGTTTTAGGTTCAAAGCAAAATTGTGTGGGAGGTGCCAAGATTTCCTCTACATCCCTTACCCCTAGATAGCATAGCCTCCTCCACTATCAAAATCCCACACCAGAGTGGTACATCTGTTACAATCATGAACCTACATTGGCACAGTGCTATCATCCAAAGCTCATAGTTTACATCAGGATTCACTCTTAATGTTGCACAGTCTGTGGGTTTAGATAAAAGTTCAACATGTATCCAACATTATTGTATCATACAAGTAGTTTCACTACCCTAAAAATCCCCTACGCTCCATTTATCCATCTCTTCCACTCCTTGACCCCTGGCAATGGCTGATGCTTTCACTATCTCCATAGTATTTCCTTTTCCAAAATGTTATATAGTTGGAGTCATACAGTACATAGCCTTTTCAGATTTGCCTTCTTCCTTGAAAGGCATTTTTGCAACCACCTAGAAGCTCAAGTTAGTGTTTTGAAGTTTCATTCAGTAATACAAAGATGATTACTACCAGTGATTGTGTTAAATTCTTTATGCATGGAATCTCCATAATATACTAGTGTTATTATCCTTGTTCCCAAAGAAGGAACTACCGAAGGTCACAAAACCAGTAAATGGCAGAGATGGTGTCTGAATCTAGTTTGCCTGGACTTCAGTATTCACATCTTTCCATTATGCCACAGTGTTTACCCTAATACCGAATATGGGCCCTGGAGTATCTGAGCCCATCACAGGAGCTGACAGAGCAAAGCACACATGTAAAGGTGCATGTCCAACCACATGGCACTGCACCTCTTAGGAGACAGCATCCTGATAGAACCAACGCAGCAGCCACCCTGCAGACTTGCATCCCTCTTCTTAGGCAGAAGAGCTTAGTCAGTATACCTTGCCAGAACACTACTAGCCAACTTAGATGGATCTAGTAATATGCTTCTTAACTATTTTACATTATTCCCCAACCCAAGAGCCTCTTTAGATATTTTCTTTTTAATCATTCCCCTCACCCAATGAACTTTTTTAAAAAATAAATCTTTATTGTTAAGATTATTACAGTTGTTCCTCCCCCCCCACCCTCATAGCGCCCCGCCACGTGGGTCCCACCCCACCCTCTGCTTTTACCCCCCCCAACTGTCCTCATCCATAGGTGTATGATTTTTGTCCAGTCTCTTCCCACACCCCACACCCCTTTTTCCCCCAAGAATTGTCAGTCCATTCCCTTTCTATGCCCCTGATTCTATTATATTCACCAGTTTATTCTGTCCATCAGATTTTTTATTCACTTGTTCATAGATATGTATTTGTTGTCACTTTGTTGTTCATAATTTTTATCTTTACCTTTTTCTTCTTCTTCCTCTTCTCAAAGAGTACCTTTCAGCATTTCATATAATACTGGTTCGGCGGTGATGAACTCCTTTAGCTTTTTCTTATCTGTGAAGCTCTTTATCTGCCCTTCAATTCTGAATGATAGCTTTGCTGGGTAGAGTAATCTTGTAGGTTCTTGCTATTCATCACTTTGAATATTCCTTGCCACTCCCTACTGGCCTGCATAGTTTCTGTTGAGAAATCAGCTGACAATCATATGGGTGCTCCCTTGTAGGTAACTAACTTTTTCTCTTGCTGCTTTTAATATTCTCCCTTTGTCTTTTGCTCTTGGTATTTTAATTATGATGTGTCTTGGTGTGGTCCTCTTTGGATTCCTTTTCTTTGGAATTCTCTGCAGTTCCTGAACTTGTAAGTCTATTTCTTTCACCAGGTGGGGAAAGTTTTCTGTCATTATTTCTTTTCTTTTTTTCTCCTCCCTTCCAATCTGGGGTGGACCAGGGCAGGGAGATGCTGTTTGACTTACCCGAAAAAAAGGGAGGGACTTGCCAGGCAACTAACCACAAGGCCTCCGCAGCAGGGAGTCCTGTCACCACGGCCCCCTCTCCTACCCCCCCACCCCCGCCCCATCTGTGCCCTAGTTGCCTCGCAAAGACAGTTAATGACACACCTTCAGGTAGTTTAATGGTTTCAAGGTCTTTTAGTAAGAGCCCAACTCCATAGGAGTTGGGTGTTTTCAGAGGTTTAAAGGTACCAATTTAATTCTCTATCACCCTCCATTACATGTAGGATTCATGACATTGCAGTATAGTGTTATGATATCTGTTGTGAGTTGAAAATAATAGTAGGTATTATTTATCATGTACTAGGTGCTGCACTAAGCAGATTAGTGGACGATTTTATTTAACCTTTACAACAATCTTGTCAGCCAGGTATGATAATTCTCCAAGACCAACAGAGGTGAGCAAACTTGCTCCAGATCACACAGCTGATAATTGTAAGTGCCAGACCTTGAACCCATTCAGGCTTCAGGGAGTCATATGGATGTAGAGAAGAAAGTTCTAAAACCAAGAAGGTAAGCCCCTGAAAGGCCCAAGAATCAGCCATCTCTGTATCCAAAATCTGGCACAGAGAATGGGGCTCCATGAATGGATGGAAACAGAGCTGCCCTGCAGCAGAATGTGTTCCCCATGAAACAGCGAGACCCCCATGGATACTCCCCACAATAGAGCTGGTTTGACACTAGAGAGAGCACTATAGAGGGGATCACAGAGAAGGGATTTTTTGCATCCTTAAACTTGATGACCTCTAAAGCTCACATGTCCTATAATTATTGGACTGAGTCTATGATTCAGACTTTGGAAGTCACAGCTCACCTCACATTCACAGAGCATTGAGATCTTAAAAAGTGGAGAACATGGGTGGATAGGACTTACGGGCTCCAGAACCCACCCTTACAAAGGAGTAAGAAGTGGCGCACCATAACTCTGGGGAGCTAGAAACCTCTCAATCTTGCTCCAAAGGCTAATCTGGAAAAACAGACGTTCAAATCATTTACTATAGAGAAAGGCTCTGCCTGTGGGTTTCAGCTATGCAGATGGTGAAACCAAAAATCAGTATGTCAACAAATGGGTTTCTAACAATTGTTTGCTGAAAGCAATCAAATGAGCCCCACAAAATGCACACTGTGGGGTTGACCACATGCACTGTCTCTTTTCAGTTCCTGATGAGGGTCCATGGTAAACACTCAGAATTGCCCCTTCTGGCCCCATGGAGTGATTCCCAACTTACAGGTAGATGCAAGTGCTTAGCTTTCTGGAGGGCTCACACAAATGTGGTGGCTCACAAAGATAACAAATTTTTCTACCAACAATGATATCAGACCCTCAGAGTCCACTTTCAAAGAAGTCATGCATCCTAAGAACAACAACAAAAACCAGAGCCCGCTGTAGGGCATACGGTACCTATTGATGGAGGTACTTAATTGGACAATCCAAGGAGCAGCTTTAATCAACACACACACACACACACACACACACACACACACACACACACACTTCTGTGAAATTAGCCAAACCTCACTTGTGCACGTTTTTAAAGAAGTAATTACCTGAGTACAAAGCACCCTTATCTATAAGCTTTACAGAATCTGCTGGGTCCAACTTTATTATTATCTACATTTCTTTGCTTCTATCCTTTTTGTGATTCACCATTTTATCTTTTAACTTGCTTCTCTCAAAACCAAATCTCCCCAGTTTGAGTCTATAGCTAGAGCTTCGCATCTTCCCTGTGGCCTGGTAGTCTCTTGTATGGGAAAACCTAAACTGCAGTGACCATCACCACACTCTTTGCATCTCTAACGCCTCCCCTGCCCTTTTTTTTCCCCCAGGGGCCTGAGCTCTAAGACCTGCTGAATCTTTTTCTTCCTGCCTCTAAAGAGACATGGAACAGACACAGTATAACTATGTGAAACCCACCAAAGTATGTTTCCCAAACCGAAAGGAGTGGTCTTCCCCCAAACTCAGCAGCTAGTTCTTTTTAAACATGATATCTTCAGCTGAAAAGGTCATAAATAGAATTTTGTTATTAATATCAAGATCCCAGGACACAGCCTGTTCACACGGATAGATGCTATCCCCAAGGTGTTGCCTGCAGAAGTATGTACACAGACGCTGTACTCACAGTTGCTTCTTACAGACAGATGCTATTGTACACAGAGACAGATGCTACTCACAGAGACAGATGTCCACCAGGAACACGATGTACACCAAAAGCTCCCGCAGGGTGGTCTTGACATACAGTTCCCGGTTCTCAGCTGTATTCTCAGTCAGGGTTGTCCCCCAAAGTCCTAAGAGGCATTAAAGAGATGCCCAAGATCCCCAACAGCAGGGTCCCTCCCAGTTATCCCCACCCACCAGTTCCTGTATTTTATTCCATTTCCATCCCAGCCCCTTTCCTTGGCTGAATCTAGCTACTCTAACCATGCCTCTTCTCCCCCATCGAAGTCCCCAAGTGAAGGCATGGAAAGAAGGCACTTGGTCCAGGTGCAGAAGTCTAGAGCATCATCACATCCATGTCTTTCCCTAAACTAGCTTCCATGTGCCCTTCTGGGGCCCCATGATGACCGTACCAGGCTTTGCCTCTGGGGAACATGGGCTGGCTCCTGTGTTCTAGGGCACGCAGCTCTAGCACAGACAATTCACAAGCCTCAAAGAGACATGAGAGTCCACCTCTTCTTCAGATCACTTGCCCCCACCGAAAAGCTTTTGGCAACCCCTTTCCCTGACTCCAATATCCTAAGAAAACCCTCTCCCACCAGCTACCTCTGATGCCCCGACGAATCTGGAGGCAGCAGGTGGACACCAGAGTCCTGCGTGTCTTCTCGTGGGGTCTGTCTTCAGGTTTCGTGGCCGGGGGCTGGGGAGGCACCACACTGGAGATGGTGCAGATCCTCAGCGTCCCGTGTGGGGAGGGGGGACCACTATAGGCGGGGTTGTCCCAGGCTTCGCTCCCCAGATTTTGCAGCTCCTCATCCTTGGGACTTTCCACAGCATTCATGGGGAATGAGGTGGGGACCTGACACCTCAGGTATCCACTCTCACCTGAGAAAGAGGGAGCAAAGGCCCAGCCCAGCCAGGCCAGCCGAGAGAGAGCAAAGGGAGTCTGAGAGCAGCTGGTCTCACCCAACCTCTGCCTCCTGCCTTTTGTAGGGGAAAACCTGTGGCCACTCTGGGGAGGGAACATAGAAGGAGAGGGGAGGACCATCAATCCTGTCAGGGGCTCTCTTTCTCTCTCTTCTGCTGCAGTTCCCAGGGGAGAAGGAGAAAGGGGTGGGAGGGATCTGTGAGGCAGCGGTTTGACGAACTCTTTTTTTTTTTTTGAGAAAAGGGAAAATGAAGAAGATGTGAAGACTCGGGTGGAAGCAAGGAGGGGTGAAAGAGGCGAGCGCTGCGGGAAGAGGAGAGCTGCTTGCAGATGGGGCTTGATGGAGGGATGGTCCTGAGCCCAGTGAGACAGAAGAGATGATGAAAGAGCAATGGGAAGAGCTGGGAGAGCAGGAGGCTAGCAGACTCCATTGTGGGTCTGAGCTCATTTCCACTAAAAGCTCCTGAAAAGGCTGACACAGATTGCGGGGTGAGTGTGTAGGGGAAGAAGGGAGGAGGTGGAGAGAGACTGAAAAGTGCTGCCTTCCTAACAGGCTCAGCCAATGATGTCTGGGAATGCTTTACTGTCTGACCTTGAGCTGTCTCTTGGTGGGATGCATAGAGGGAGCTCCCATTCCTCACTTCACCCCTTAGCTGGGAGAGAAAGGATAGCGGCAGGAGGACCCCCGGTTTGCAGATACCGAAGCGACAGGGTCTCTGGATGCTGATGAGGAAGCGGGGAGGTCTGCAGAGTTTCAGGTTGTATCCTTTTCTCTGAGGTATGGATAGAAAGTTCTCGTTTCTCAGCTGTGCTCGTGGCTTGGAGGGTGCTATACCGATAGAAAGGTGCTCCTTAAGGATGTGGAGCTCAACCTGGGGAAAGGCTAAGCCCTGATTGGGAGGATGGATAGGGGAGGACCCGGCGACCTGGGACTCCTTCAGGGGAGTAGGTTTCTGGGTCCAGCTCAGCTGACAACCTTATCTATGGCTCTGCTTCTACTGGGCCTGGAACTAAGTGTGAGCACAGAGTGGAAATATGAGAGAGATTACGGCTGATCTGCTTTCCTTCCAATCTCAGGTGTCTGAATTTAAACGCTGGCATGAGCCCTCAAGCACACCTCTGACCAGGCCCACATGAGGCCTCTGATCACTGTGCTGGCTCACATTCAGGAATGTGCTGGGCCCAGAATGGTGCTGGCCGCACGAGTGCAGGGTAGTTACTTCCTCCTTGATAGCTGGAGTCAGGTCTATCCTTTCTCCAATTCCTGGCTCGTCATCTGGGATGAGAGAGCAACATTGCTTTTTGCTTCTCAGTCTGTAGCTGCACTGGCCCGAAGCCCCACCCCCCCAGTTTCACACTCAGTAAAACATCAGCCTGGTGGAAGTCACCAGTCATGAATGTCCCCATAAAGAGATCCTGACTCTAGACAACCCAGGGCTGGGCTCAGCTTCTTGATCCATAAGTGCACCCCAAATCTGAGACAGGATTGAATAAGCAGCAACTGTCCTGCCACTGGATCCGCTATATGGATCTCCTGCTTCAGCCCAGACACTGGTAAGGGAACTGACTCTCTGTCTGGGCTGGAGCTAAGGCTTCTCTGCGAGCCCTCCAAGATGGAGTTCCCATCTCTCCGTTTTATTGGCTAGTGAGACACATCCCAAGGTGCTTGTTTTCTTTGGGAAGACACACACACACAAAATAAGGAATGATACCAGTATTGACTATTTTGTGTAAAATCAGCTGATTTTGTGCTTCTTACAAAATTCCCACAAACTTTCAAACAATTGCAAAAGGATTCCTGGCTTGCAAAACTGAAATTGGGACAGGGATGATGAACAGGGTGAGGAAGCTAGCAGTACAGTCCACAGGAGTGAGGAGAGGAACAGGAGATGATTTCTGATTTCTTTGCGGTATTTCTATATTCTGAGGGAGGTCTTTGATCAGCAGGGCTTTGCATGGACTCATCATATGACAGGCCCCATACTCCTGAGAGCATATGGCCAGAGCTGGACTACTTTTATGTATGGCATCTACCTGGACAACAGTGCTTTTTGCTTCTCAGTCTAGAGCACTCTCCATGTGTGTGGATCAACCTCTAATGCCCCTGAGAGCACAGGTTACGTAACAGCTTGAGAAATTTCCTCCCAAGATGCTCTTTATTTCTATCATATTTAGTCTTACTCAAGAAGTTGCTGATCTTGTAATCAAGTGGAATCTCCTAGTGATTTTGTGTCTAGCAGTTCTCCATGTCCTCAAGTTTCTACTGTCACTTGACTTTTATTGTGTGAGCCTATTAAAGAGTGCAACCGATTTCAGAGGAGTCCCATGGCTCAGGCTGCAAAACCCAAGAGGCTTGAACTTGAAACCAAAACTCTCGAGTGTAATTCTGGGCTTAGCTCTTTACTAATCATCTGGTTCTGGCTAAGTTCCTTTTGAGACTTAGTTTACCTCTCTGCAAAGTGTTGGTAATAAAGCCTGTCTTGCTTACCCTAAGGACTGTTATAGGAGTAAAACAGTAGAATATAAAGTCTTTTCGTGTACTATAAAGCACAAAACAAATTTATCTTACCATAGCATCCATCCTTGCGCACTCCGCTCATGCACAGCAGTTCAGGCTTAAGGTATATATCTTCATCCAGGACTCTGTTGTTGTTTTCCCAGGGACACAAGAATCCCAGAACTTTCTGCGTCCACCCCCATTCCATTTCAGCTGCACCAATGAAATAGAATAAGGTCATTTCAGTGCGAGAATATTACAGAAGTCCTGGAAGGAAAGCACCTTCTTATTGCCTATCAAATTTCAAAGACATCTTAATGATGATGCCTCTTAGTCCACTTGGTGCATTGGTCTCATTGCTTCACTTGGATAAATATTTTTGTTCACATGCTGTTCCAGTTCAGGCATCGAGAAGAGAATTACCCCATTTTCACCATTACTGTGTTCCCTTTTTACACAATGCCCCTCCCAGACGGAGTCTTTGGATCTACTGGGTCCTGACAAAGAGCCTAGGGACATCAAAGTCTGGAGGATAAAAACTTGTGGTCCACCTCCCTGGAAGTTCTCCATATAAGTCCCCCTCCCATATTCTAGAGCAAGCATATCAAACATGTGGCCCCCGAGAGTTTGAATTGCTTGTTCTAGAGGAAGGAATTTTGGGATCAGTTACAGTCAAGATTCTACAGGGAGAAGTAAGCTGCAAACAACCTTCTGTACGCCACATAGTGACTCTCAACCTTTTTCACCCCAATAAACATAAACTATAGGACACACTCTATAAGTAGTGCCATCAGGCTATGGCAAGTATTCTCAATGGAAGACATTGGAAATCACTTATCTATAAGAGCTTAACCTTCACCAATATACCACTGAGTCATCTACATAGCAAAAATTCTGAAATTTGAGTAGCCCAAGTTTTCAGCAGCAACAAACGTGTGACTTTGGACCAAGCAAGCAGACCAGAGTAGGCTAAGCCCAAGAGAGTCCTCCCCTGCCTGCCTTTATATTTGTAACAAACACCACAGCACTGCACCAGGGGCTTCTACATGCCCTAGCTTCTCAAAACATCAGAATGGACAAGCCAGACCCATTGGAAGGTTTGGGTGTAAAGAAGTTCTGCTGCACTTGTCCCAGCTCAGGAAACCAAGAAAATGGCATTTTGTTCTATTTCATCAGGGGCCTCAAAGAGAGGCTGTAGGTAATCCCCTCCACATAAAAATGACCCACTTTAGCCTTTTACTTCCTTTCTAGCACCTCCTCAATTTTCAGAGGTCCTACTGGAATACTATTTGCATCTGCCATTTTTTAATTAAAAAAACAACAACTTTTTGAATGAGACCCTCAGCTTTCCTCCCATTCTGGAAGAATCTCCTGGACATCCAAGTCCATTTGTCTATGCCTTCTACAGAAGATTAACAGATAGAGGGAACCAATCAAACCCAGGTGATGGGAGGTAGATGATACCATCAACAAAAATGAGGAAGTTAATCTATGGTTGCTGGAAATTTGGGTCTGAGATCATGACCATGTCCCCTTGCTGAGTATAGTCCGGATATGGAGTGCTCATGTGGTCCTGATGCAATCCATCAGCAAAACCTCAACTTTGGCAATGTGAGGTCTGTAGCTGTTGAGTGTTAAATCAGGACACTTGCTGGAGGCGATGGCATGGGGAAGGACAGAGAGACTTGGGAAAGAGGACCTGAGAGAATGCGATCCTTCTTTCCCTCAGAGCCACTCACCAATTTTACATGGGGCCTGGGTGACTGAATGTCCCCATGACGAGGGGAGATTGGAGCACCAGGCAGATCCCTCTGGTGCTCACTCTTCCAGCATCATGTCAGGGACGCAAGCCAATCACCCAAGACACCTCCTTGTTCCAGCTTCTGAGGGCCCCATTACAGGAGACACATATTTTCCTAGCCTGAGTTCTCATTCCACAGATACTTACTGAGTGCCAACTACACAGTAGGAACTATGCTTAACTCTAGGGATGAAGCAGTAAATAAAACCACCAGATACTTACAATCTTCAAGGAAGATAGGCATTGAACAACTACACAAATCATTTTTAACGATAAAAAGTTCTGCAAGGGAGAAGTACAGGTGCTATGCGGATGCACAGCAGGAAACCTGCATTTCTGAAGCTAATGAGATATGTAACAATGATGTCTACCTTTCTTCCTCCTTCTTGTCCCTACATCAAGATTAAGAAATGTTCTGAGATTAAGAAATGTTTCACTGCTAATATGCACAAGAAACAGACCGAGTTAAAAGACCAAACAAGAAGAAAATTGCAACACAGCAAAAAATGTTAAGACTTACCTAATCGTTATCCCTCATGGTCACTTGAATGTGAACTGAGCTAAACTTGAACTCTTGCATTAGATTCTTTATTAAGACATGAAATCCAACCACATTTTCACTCCTGAAATTGGTTATCTCCTCAACACTTGGAATACCGATAGAAATGAATAAGAGAACTAGAGTAGCTGGTGAAACTCCATTTGGATTAAACATTTTCTGAGGTGGGATTTAAATGCTGGAATTCTCAGAGTCAGGAAGCTCCTCTGGACCCATCAACTAGTTCTTAAATTCTTGAGTTGGTTTTCCTCTGTGAGGAAGCATTCACTAGTCTGTAATGAAATGAAATAAGAATATGTACAGTGGATTTTTCCATATCTTTTTAAGGACTCTCCTTAGTATTTCTAAGATTATGTCTCCCCCTTTTTCACTACTTAAATGCATGTGTTTTGTTTTGTGTGAGTTTTTTGTTTGTTTGTTTTGGTTAATCCTCACCTGAGGATATTTTTCCCATTGATTTATTTTTTATTTTTATAGAGAGTAAAAGGGAGGAAGAAAAAAAATTTCCTGAGGCAATTTCACCTACGTATTTGTCTCCAAACTCAAGTTGTACACATTGAGTAGGCAAAAGTAGGTTTACATCTATGAGTACACAAAACAAAGGGTTTATTCTTGTGTTATTGTTTAATTAGTTGTATTATTTATTTGTATTACAACTGCAAACCTACACAACTGTAAACCTACACAACTATAAACTTACTTTTGCCAACCCCTGTATATACAACCGTTTGTATGTCAATCATACCTCAATAAAGGTCAATTATACTTCAAAAAAATTTGTTTTAATTTCATGAATAGAAATTCAGAATCAAGAGCCTTACTTTTTTATTCTATTGGTTCTTTAATCCCAAATCTAAAAATCTATCTTGATATTTCTATCAGCATAATTAATACATTTTTTGAAAGCTGAAAAAGACAAAGCCCAAGTATCCAACAAAGGAAAAAAGATTAAATAAATTAGGATACATTCACATGATGGTTTATTGTGTAAAATTTAACATTTTGAAGTAATATTTAATGTCACGAGAAAATGCTCAGTACATGTTATGTGAAAAATTCTAGCATATACATCTACAGAATCCAAATTTATATGTGTATTATACTTAAATGCATAGAGAAAAAGACTGCTATTAAAGAATATAAAATTTAGTAATGGTATCTCTGGATAGTGTGATTAGAAATGCTTTTTATTTTGTTAATTGTTTTCTATGATTATGAGTACTTTTATATTCAGAAAAATAATTATTTTTTAAAAGCCAGTAGTCAGTAACTATATTCATAAAGACTTGAGGTTCATTTTCATCTCAGACTCAGAGAACCTCTTAGCTGGGTACTTTTACCACTCTAGCTCCCCATATCAGCAAGACATTATTAATTTTTCATTTCTTAATAGGGGAATCATTTATACAATACATTTATTTATCACCTGCTTGCTCCAAGACTTTGTATTAATTTCTGTTTCCTTGAAGATTACATTTGGGGAAGAATTATGGGTAAAAAGTGTAAGCACTATGAAAACAGCTACACTGAGAAGTAATGTAATGAGAAGTACAACATTTAACAGAGGTTCAGAGGAATGTAGATGATTGGGCTTGGAAGTGGGACAGTCAAGAAAAGAATTTTGAAGGAAATGGCATTGAGATGGACTTCGAAGGATGGATAATATCTTAAGAGACAGAAATAAACTATAGCTACCATTTATTAAGCACCCTCATGCCAGACACTTAGCAGTGCATTCTCTCAGTTAATTCTCACACCATCTTACAGGACAAACTTTTATTATTTCCATTTACAGGTGAAGAAATTGAGGATCAGAGAGATCCCTCATGGTGAAATCAGGCTTCCGAATCAGGCCTGTCTAACTACAGTGATAATGACTTCCTGTATGGCATCCATGCAGGGACAGCAGCATGTGAAAGGCAGGCAAGATGGGAACACTGCATACCATTTTGGAAGAACAATTCTACTTTGGCTAGGAATCCTGGAGAGAGGGTTAGGAGCAAATATGGAAGGCCTCAAATGTCAGACAGTTCATGCATTAGGCGACGGGAAGACAAAGAAAACTTCTGAAGAGAATAACAGATAAAAGAAAGCAATATTATATGAAATGTAGTCTGACAATAGAATAGGTTGGTTTGGGGGAAATTGGAAGCAAGGAAATCACTTGACAGATTGTTGTGCTAGTTTAGGGACAGATAATGAAGGCCTGAATTGTGATGAGGAAGTAAAAATAGAAATGAATGGAAAGATATATGAGACATCTCATAGACAAAACCTACTGAGATAAGCACCTGATTGGATGTTTGGTACAGGGAGAGAGAAATCAAAAATAGGTAGGTCTAAGGTCTCAAACCTGGATGACTGAAAGGATAGTGATTCTATTAAAAGGAGGTGGGGGAGAAGAATAAAAAGGAGCAGGTTTCAGCAGGAAGGTGATAAATTCAGCTTTAGATATTTTTGAGTCTAAAGTGAGGATAGGACATTCAGATGAGTTAGAAGTTGAGAGAGTAATGAAGACTGGGGAGAGTGGGGGAGGGAATCATGTGTTTATTAGAGGCACAGAAACAGTTGCGATTGTTAAAGGGTAAAATAAAGACAGAAATGAGCTTAAGGAGTTTGGGGAACAAAGAGGAGCCAGAAAGGGAGAGAATGAGTCATAATCAGAAGAGAACCTCGGATTTTCCAGACACAAAATCAGAGGAGAGTTTTAAGAAGGGGGTGGCAATTGTCAGTATCAAATGATGCTAAAAGGTCAAGGGTTCTCATAAAAGCCTTTGGATGTTTAGACTGGAATCTTTCAGGTGACCTTGGAAAGTGAGGAGGGTATAGATGCTTGATTTGGAGAAATGGGGGTGTAGTGAGGAAATAAAAGAAGTGGCTCCATTTAACTGCACAAGTAATTTATTATTTATTGAACACCTAATATATGACCTTCTCACATATCTTTTGGGGATGTCCCATGAAACTAAAACTAACCATTCTCATTTTATGTTCTAAAAATGTCATTTCATTCCAATTTCTCTTTTGGTGCTGATTTTTAAAAACAGCTTTATTGAGATACTAGAGAACCAATACACAGATTTGTGCACCAGTGGGGTCCCTTGGCCTGGCCTGCACCCTCTTGCAATCCAGGACCCTGAGGGGGATGTCAGCCAGTTTTGGCCCAATCCCTGCAGGCCCAATCTCGACAGGAGGGTTCCTAATCCTGTGCATTGAGCATCTGTCCCTGGTGGTCAGTATGTGTTATAGCGATTGTCAACTGGTTGAGCGGTCAAATGGTCGCTTGGGCTTTTTGTTTTTCCCCATTTTTTAAAATTAACATATTGCATGTGTACATATCTTCCCATTGCCCCCTACCACCGCACCCCACTCCCATACATGCCCTCACTCCCCAGTGTCTTGCGTCCTTTGGTTATGCTTATATGCATGTATACAAGTCCTTCGGTTGATCTCTATCTCCTCTACCTCTCCCTAACCTTCCTGCTGTAATTTGACAGTCTGTTTGATGCTTTACTCCCTCTGTATCTATCTTTTTGTTCATCAGTTTATAATGTTCTTTATTATCCACAAATGAATGAGATTATGCAGTATTTTTCTTTCATTGACTGGCTTATTTTACTTAGTATAATGCTCTCCAGTTCCATCCAGGTTGTTGCAAATGGTAAGAATTTCTTTTTTATGGCAGCATAATATTCCATTGTGTAGATGTACCATATTTTTCTGATCCAGTCATCTGCTAACAGGCACTTAGGCTATTTCCAAAACTTAGCTATTGTAAATTGTGCTGCTATGAACATAGGGGTGCATATATCCTTTCTGGTTGGTGTTTCTACTTTCTTAGGATATATTCCTAAGAGTGGGATTACTGGGTCAAATGGAGTTACATTTTTAGTTTTTTCAGGAAACTCTATAGTATTATCCACAGTGGCTGCATCAGTCTGCATTCCCACCAGCAGTGCACGAGGGTTCCTTTTTCTATATATCCTTGCCAGCACTTATTGTTTGTTGATTTGTTTCTTTTTAAATAAATATTTATTGTTCAGATTATTACATTTGTTCCTCTCTTTTCTCCCATAGCTCCTCTTCACCCAGCTCCTACCCTTCCCTCTGCCCTTACCTCCCCCAACACTGTCCTCATCCATAGGTGTATGTATTTTGTCCAGTCTCTCCCTGCATCCCCCTCATCCCTTTTCCCCTGAGAATTGTGAGTCCACTCCCTTTCTATGTCCCTGATTCTATTATATTCACCAGTTTATTCTGTTCAGATTTTTTTATTCACTTGATTTTTAGATTCACTTGTTGATAGATATGTATTTGTTGTTCATAATTTTTATTTTTACCTTTTTTTTCTCCTTCCTCTTCTTAAAGAATGCCTTTCAGCATTTCATACAATACTGATTTGGTGGTGATGAACTCCTTTAGCTTTTTCTTATCTGTGAAGCTCTTTATATGACCTTCAATTATGAATTGATAGCTTTACTGGGTAGAGTAATCTTGGTTGTAGATTCTTGCTATTCATCACTTAAATATTTCTTGCCACTCCCATCTGGCCTGCATAGTTTTTGAGAAATCAACTCACAATCATATGAGTGTTCCCTTGTAGGAACTGTTTTTCTCTTGCTGCTTTTAATATTCTCTCTTTGTCTTTTGCTCTTGGTATTTTAAATATGATGTGTCTTGTTGTGGTCCTCTTTGGATTCCTTTTGTTTGGGGTTCTGTGCATTTTATGGACTTGTAAGTCTATTTCTTTCAACAGGTGGGGAAAGTTTCAGTCATTATTTCTTCAATAAGGTTTTCAGTATCTTGCTCTCTCTCTTCTTCTGGTGCCCATATAATTCTGATGTTGGTACACTTGAAGTTGTCCCAGAGGCTCCTTACACTATCTTCATATTTTTGGATTGTTTTGCTTTTTGCTTTTCTAGTGGAGTGTTTTCTGTTTCTTTGTATTTTGAATCTTTGACTTGATTCTTGCATTCCTCTAGTCTGCTGTTAGGTCTCTGTATAATATTTTTTATTTCAGTCAGTGTATGTTGAACTTCTAGTTGGTCCCTTTTCATATCCTCGAGGGTCTTGCTAAATTTATTGATCTTTTCTAGGGAATTTTTGAAAAACCTTATAACAATGGTTTTGAACTCTGTATCCATTTGTTTGTTTTCCTCCATTTCTTTCATTTGTGATCTGTTTCTTTATCTCTGATTTTCACTGCTTCCCTAAATTGGTAGAGTAGCTTTGTGTGCTAGGTGTCTTAAATGGCCCAGTGGTTCAGCCTCCCCAGTTACCTGAGGTGGACACTCTTGGTGCACTCCTTTGTGGACTGTGTGTACAGCCTTGTTGTAGTTAAGTCTTGATTACTATTGGTATCACTGGGAGGAATTGACCTCCAGGTCAATTGGCTATGAGGATCAGCTGTGTCTACATCGGGAGAACTTCTGTGCTGGAGTCAGCCTTATGAGACAAAACTTGCAAAATTGCAAAAGCCTCCGTGCTCAGCTTGGATGGAGCGGAGTCTCAGGGCTGAGCAGACAGCCTTGGCTCCCCATCAGTCCTGCCCTATGAGGCCCCTGGGTCTCAGTGTCCTTTGGTAATTGCTTCAGTTCTCTCTGCACGCACTCGCCTGCACACCTCTAGACCTCTGCCTTTCCCAGCTCCCCTGAGTTTCCATGCACTCCTCTCTTTTCCCCACAGTCCAGACTCCCCCCATATGAGTCTGAGTCCCCCAGGTCTCACCCGAAACTGGGGTTCAGTGTAGTTGGAACTGGAGTTCAGTGCAGTCAGTAGGTTCCATCTTTCTCCCGCTAGAGAAAGCCAGCGGCACATTCAGCAGTCAGTCCTCTCTGAGCGTACTCACATGTGTACCTCTAGACCTCTGCCTTTCGCAGCTCCCCTGAGTTTTTGTGCGCTCCTCTCTTTTCCTGAGAGTCTAGACTCCCCCCACATGAGTCTGAGTCCCCCGGGTCTCACCTGAAACCGGGGTTCAGTACAGTCAGAACTGGGGTTCAGTGCAGTCGGGAGTTTCCATCTTTTTCCCGCTAGAAAAAGCCAGCCAGCCACTAAGCGCCCATCTTCTCTGCACGCGTTGTCACTGTACCTCAGCTTTTTGAAGCTCCTCTGAGTCTCTGTGAGCCCCTCTTTTTCCTTATATGTGTAGAATTTCCACTCAGCCAGCTTTCCTGTGGTTCTAGATGATGTCCATTCTGTCTTTTAGCTATAGTTTTTAAATTATTGTGTTAGGCAGCAGTTTAAGTGTTCACCTATGCAGTCATCTTGGTTTCTTCTACATTGTAGTTTTGATTTGCAAAAAGAAAAAAAAGTCCAAAAGTGTGAAGATAGTGTAAGAAGCCTCCTGGACAACTTCAAGTATACCAACATCAGAGTTATGGGGGTGCCAGAAGAAGAGAGAGCAAGATACTGAAAACGTATTTGAAGAAATAATGACTGAAAACTTTCCCTACCTGGTGAAAGAAATGGACTTACAAGTACAGGAAGCACACAGAACCCAAAACAAAAGAAATACAAAGAGGACCACACAAAGACACAAAATTAAAATGCCAAGAGCAAAAGACAAAGAGAGAATATTAAAAGCAGCAAGAGAAAAACAGTTAATTACCTACAAGGGAACACCCATACGACTGTCAGCTGATTTCTCAATAGAAATTATGCAGGCCAGGAGGGAGTGGCAGGAAATATTCAAAGTGATGAATAGCAAGAACCTACAACCAAGAATGCTTTACCCAGCAAAGCTATCATTCAGAATTGAAGGGCAGATAAAGAGCTTCACAGACAAGAAGAAACTAAAGGAGCTCATCACCACCAAACCAGGATTATATGAAATGCTGAAGGGTATTTTTTAAGATGAGGAGGAAGAAGAAAAAGGTAAAGATAAAAATTATGAACAACAAAGTGATAACAAATACATACCTATCAACAAGTGAATCTAAAAATCAAGTGAATAAAAAATCCGATGAACAGAATAAACTGGTGAATATAATAGAATCAGGGGCATAGAAAGGGAATGGACTGACAAGTATTGGGGGAAAAGGGGTATGATGGGTGTGGGAAGAGATTGGACAAAAGTCTTACACCTGTGGATGAGGACAGTGGCGGGGGGTAAAGGCACAGGGTTGGGGGTGGGGAATCAGGTGGAGGGGAGCTATGTGGGGGGGAGAGGGGCATCTGTGATAAATTGAACAATAAAAATTTATTTTTTAATAAAGGCATCCAAATTGGGAAACAAGAACTAAAACTGTCCTTATTCACAGATGACGTGATACGTACATAGAAAACCCTAAAGACTCCAACAAAAAATTATTAGACTTAATAAATGAATTCAGTAATGTAGCAGGATACAAAATGAACACCAAGAAATCTATGGCATTTCTATAGACCAACAGTGAACTTACAGAAAGAAAGACTAAGAAAACAATCCCATTTACCATCGCACCAAAAAAATTAAGATACCTAGGAATAAACTTAACTAAGGAGGTAAAAGACCTCTACTCAGAAACCTACAAGACATTGAAAAAAGAGTTAGAGGAAACCATAAATAGATGGAAGAGCATACCGTGTTCATGGATTGGTAGGATCAACATCATTAAAATGTCCACCCTACCCAAAGCAATATATAGATTCAAAGCACTCCCCATTAAAATACCAATGGCATATTTCACAGACACAAAAAGAACTCTCCAAAAATTCATCTGGAATAAAAAAAGACCCCAAATAGCCACAGCAATCCTGAGAAAGAAGAACAAAGTAGGAGAGATCTCAATATCAGGTTTCAAGCTGTATTACAACTGTATATTTATTGAAAAAAATCTGCATGTAAGTGGATCCAGCCAGTTCTAACCCACATTGTTCAAGAACTAGCTGTATTTTTATTTGTAGAGTTTACAAATCAACGTATAACAAATTATTATAAGCCAGTATTGGCAGCAATGCCAAATATTATTTCACAACTGCCACTACATGCATCTTCTTCTCTGACACAATCTGCACAGATCCAGGCTTGCTGTGCTTGAGACAATTCACTTCCTTCCATCAGCGAGCTTCTTTCATGATACTCTGTTCTTGAATCTGGCTGTAGATTGGTTTTGGTAGATGGCGATGACGAGCAATACCTTTTATATGAGGATGATATAGAAATTTCTCTTTTAACTTCTGGTTATAATCTTTGGCTGCCTTTTCTCGTGATGTAAGCACACCCAATTTTTCAGAAGCATTAGCTTTCCATACACGAATGTCCATTTAATCAGATCCACACATAATGTACTTGCTGTCAGAAGTCCATTTTACACAGATAACATGTTGCATTCTCTTTGTGTGATATACTTCTCTGCTCCTACTTTTGTTCACAGAAAAGATTCGAATAGATTTATCAAAACTAGTGGACACAAACTCCTTCCCAGTGGGAGAATAATCCACATCCAGCACCGCAGACACATGATCCATGTGCACCATCACAGGAGTGTCCAGTGCACGCATATCAAAAGTATATAAATTGTAATCTTCATTTGCTGCAGTAAAAATGAAGGCTTCCATAGGATTCCAACAAATTGTATTTGTTCTCATATCTAAGATGACCTTTTTCAGAGGAATAACTTGCCTCATATCATGTAGAACTATATTCCTGTCAGAAGCACAACATCCCAAGAGAAATGTCTCAATTGGGTTAAATTTAACACTACTTATACTGTCAAATCCCCAAGTCGTTGAACATATAGGACTGGTTTTCTGTTCATCCCAAATGTCTACTTGCTGTCCACTTGTGGCAAAAATTCCTTCTTTCCAGTGATGATCAATTCCTGTATACACTGTCTTTCCTAATATTGTATGCAATGGCTCTTCCTCTTCTCTAAAGCCTGGTCCATCCATTTTCCACTGCTTCACAGTTTTGTCATCACCAACAGTAAAAAAAGAACTCCCACAAAAATGAGTACATATCTGTCATACAAAACCTTCATGTGCCTGTATTGTATGGATACAGTTTCGTTTGGTCAAGTTCCAAATTCTGACCGCTCCATCACATGCCCCAGAAAGGACAGTAGCCAGGCTCTTTGGACACTTTGCCAAGCAATTGACTCCATCTCGGTGACCATCCAGAGAAGCAAGGAATGGTTTTGCAAATACGCGTTCCAGTTTGGTAGCATTTAAAGCTCTTACGTATTCTCGTGGGACCTCAAAAGAATGTAAGGTAGGATCATAGTTTCTTGGAACTCTCTGTAAGTCCAAGTTGGTTTTGTGGACATAGTTGTTCAGGTTCCGGCTCAGCATCTTCACCTTCATCTTGGCTGCCAGTGCTGGCCCACTCCATGAGCCTACCCCTCTGGGTTCCGAGTCAAAATTGAAAGGAAAGATTTCCTTTTTAAAAAAATAAAAAAGATTCTTACTTTGTCATTGGTGTTTGCCAATCTAATTATGATGTGTCTTGGTATCGATCTTTTAGGGTTCATCTTTTTGGGGGCTTTATGTGCTTCTTGGACTTGCATGGTTTTTTTCTTGACAGTATCAGGGAAGTTTTCTGTCATTATTTCTTCAAACAGGTTTTCTATTCCTTGCTTCTCTTCCTCTCCTTCTGGTACTCCTATTATGTGAATATTATTTCGTTTTTGTGTTGTCTCAAAGCTCCCTTCGGCTCTCCTCTTGCTTTTTAAGTCTTCTTTCCAGTTGCTGCTGTGTTTATGTGTTTTTTCCTACCTTGTCTTCTAATTTGCTGATGCAGTCCTCAGCCTCTTCTCGTCTACTGTTTAAGCCTTTCATTGTGTTCTTTTTGCAGCCTTGTCATTCTTCAGCTCCTATTGGTTCTTTTTCATGTTGGTGATATTTTCATTCAGCTCCTTATAATTCTCATTGAGTTGCATGTATTTGTCACCCAGCCATTTAAACATCCTTATAACCATAACTCTGAATTCTTTCTTGGTTAAGCTGCTAATATCAATTTTATTTAACTCCCTTTCTGGTGTTTCCTCTTTTCCTTTCCTTTGTGGGTTGCTTTTTTGTCTTCCCATGTTTTTCTGTAATGTTTTAATTGTAGATCCAATTGCTTTACTACCCAGGTTCTTTTGGGGATGGTGCTACTGGTGCAATCTCTCAGTTCTCCTGGGAGTGGTAATCTAGCGTAGCTCCGTACTTGAGCTATTTGGGTTCTCTTGATGTAGGTCTGCGAGCTTGAGAGGCACAACTGTGGTGTCTAGAAGTCAGCAGCTATGGAGAGGAGTATCCCAATTTTTGCTATCTTCTATCCTTAGTTGAAATCACACATGCCCAGCGGGGATTCACAGTGGCACTCAGGAACCATCTGTTGGGGTGATGGGTTCAGGGGGCCTGCACTCTGGAAAGGTATGACTGTGGTGTCAAAAGTTCTGTAGTTGTGGGGTGGGCAGACTCAGCTTTTGCTGCTGTACCTGTGGTAGACAGGCGTCACTCCCAGTGGTGGCCCATAGTACGTTTGCCTGCGAGGCACACTGAAGCTCTCTGAAGGGCCCTGGCAGTATAGCTGCGTAATTGAGGCTCCTGTGGGCAGGTCTCCAGGATGAGTGCATTCAAAATTTCTACTGCCCAGGGAGGGAAGGGAGGAAGGGGTGGGTGCCCCTGTTTGTCCAAGATCACACCCACGGAGAGTTCCCAGTGGCTCCCACTAGTGCCCTCTGGGTAGATGGGCTCAGGGTGCCTGCCTGTTGGAAATTCACATCTGTGAAGGTGTACTTGCTGGCGCAGAGCTCTGACACACTCTGATGGATCCTGGCACTGAGGTTGAGCAACTGGGGTGAATGCGGGCAGATAATCAGGAAAAGAGAGTTCAGAATTTCTACTGCAGGGCAGCGCGGCCTTGTCTATACAGAATCACACCTAGAAGGGCTCAAAGCAGCTCCCGAGAGGACCCTGTGGATATATGAGCTCAGGATGCCTGCCCTTTGGAAATGTGTGCGTCTGCGGCGGTGAGTTTGCTGGCAGAGAGCTCTGACACACTCTGAGGGGCCCTGGCACTGAAGTTACCCTGCTGGGGTGTCTGTGCAGGTGTCCAGGATGAGTGAATTCAGAATCTCTACTGATGGGGGCAGTGCATCCTGTTAGTCTAAGATCATACCCAGCCAGGACTCACAGCAGCTCCCACAAGTATCCTGTGGGTCGATGGGCTCAGGGTGCCTGCCCATTGGAAGTGCGCGCACGGACTGGCAGTGCGTTTGCCTGTGCAGAGCTCTGCCACACTTTGAGAGCGGCCCTGGCACTGAAGTTAAACAGCTGGGCTGTATGTGGGCAGTTATTCGGGAGGAGGGAGTTCAGAGTTTCTGTTGCGGGGCAGTGCGTCTTTGTCTATACAGAATCATACCCAGCAGGGGCTCAAAGCAGCTCCCCAGAGGACCCTGTGGATATCTGGGCTCAGGGTGTCTTCCCTTGTCTGTGGTGATGAGTTTGCCTGCGCACTCTGAGGGGCCCCCTGGCCCTGAAGTTGCACAGCTGGGGTGTCCGTAGGCAGTTATTCAGGAAGGGGGAGCTCAGAATTTCTACTGCAGGCCGTGTGCCCTTGTCTGCATAACATCACACCCACGGGGCCTGCCAGTGGCTCCCAGCCCATCTATCCACAGGGCACTGGAAACGCGCGAATGCTTTGTCCGGAGTTCTGCTGCTGGGGAGGGGGAGGTTGCACTTGCTGCTGCCGAGCGGTGCACCTTTGGAGGTGGAGGTCCCAGGGTCTGCGAGTCTGTGGGTGAGGCAGCAGGACTTTGGCTGGAGTGGCTGCTGCGTTGCAGGGCAGTTCCAAGGCCTGTCTGATTGGTGGTGTTGATGAGTTTCTAAAAAAGGCCATTTCCCCTTCAAGATGATGTAGGCTCCGTGCCTGAGTCCTGCAGTCCGGGGAGCGCCCTGTGGTGGTAGGCTCTCCTTGTCCAGGAGAACCTGTCTGCCAGCCCCTGCTGCTCCTGTGAGATTTAACTGTCCCTTACTCACTCACACACACACCACACACCCACACACTCTCCTTTCTTCCCCTCACTCACTCACTTCCCCTCCCTCACCTCTGTCCTGCCAGTCACCATCTTCCTCTCCTCAGGAGTCCAGTCTCTTAGGCTTTTATA
Organism: Lasiurus cinereus; assembly: GCA_011751065.1. NCBI lineage: Eukaryota > Metazoa > Chordata > Mammalia > Chiroptera > Vespertilionidae > Lasiurus > Lasiurus cinereus. Next base: position 17,987,277 of record JAAGEH010000038.1, on the reverse strand, counting down.
TGTATAGATAGTTAACATACCATACAATTTAACCAACCAAAGTGTACAATTCAATGGTTTTTAGTATATTCACAGATATGTGCAATGATAGTGCTGATTTAAAGGAGAAACGCTTTGGATGTCAAGTTTGGAATCAATCTTATAATATATGCTGTAAATGAAAGAGAGAGGCGAGAAAGAGAGAACCCCAAACAAATTCTCCACTCGCACCCTGGAGCAGAATCACAGAACTGAATGGGATCTTAGGTTGCTTTGCCCATAATGGCCACCGGGTGGCAGCAGGACCCATGTCCTGTCTGTCAGTAAAAAAGCAGATGAACCAATTTGAGGGCCTGTGTGCTCAGAGGATCCCCCAACCTAGGGACCATTTTTTTTTTTTATTCCCAGTTCCTTCCTATTATGTATTATTTTCTTCTGGGTAACTCTAAAGACTCATGTCGTCCTGTTGATTTAACTCAGTGGTTGAGCATCGACCCCTGAACCAGTAGGTCACAGTTGCAGGCTCGATCCCCAGTAAGGGACATGCAGGAGACAGCCAATCAATGATTCTCTCTTATTGGTATTCATATATCTCTCTCCCTCTCCTTTCCTCTATATGAAATCAGTAAAAACATATTTAAAAAAAAAATTTTTTAAGGTTCATGTCTGGCCCTGCTAAGAGGTCTTAAGCTGTGGGTAATTATTATTCTGGAGATATACCTGGCTGCTTCTATGTTAGTTTGTGTCCTCTGAGAAGAGACACCAAGACTGAATAATGGTGTTAGTGGGGAAAGCACCTGTGAGAGAAGATAGGCAGGGAGCCAAGGAAGGCAGGGAGAACTGTCGAGTCATGATGTCAGTCTGATTGAAGGAGAGGGGGTAGGAAGATTGGGTGGGTTTCCGCAGTGGAGTTAGCCTAAGAAAGGTTTGCAAGATCTTCAGGGAACCAAAACAAACCATCAGGGGAACTCTGTGTCTCCCAGGAAGAAGCCTACCTTAGTATCCCTGCTAAGTTCCATTACTGGTTGGGGTGCTCCTAGGACAGGGATGTTCCTGGCCACTCTTCTGGAGGAGTAGCCCAGGTGAATGCCGTTGGTCAATTATCCCACTGGTAGTTGGAGATCTAGCAGGCCCATTCTTGTGGTCTCCATATCAGCCTTCAGGAGTCTCTACCAAGTGCCTTCTGTGTTCGCCACCACTGAGGGGACAACTGAATCCCCACCTCTCACTTCATGTGCTGGTTTCACTCTCCTCTCCTCCACCCCTCTCCCAGTGAACAAAGAATCGGCTCCTCCACCCCCTGCATCTGGCTCTGTTTCTGCTTTTCTGGATGAACCCAGCTACATGCACCTTCCCAAGCCAGTCCTACCTTTTCCATAACGCTGCCTTTGGCTCCTTCTTGCTTATAAGCCCTGAAATGTGAATGAGATAATGGGTTTAGGTCAGTGGTGGCTTCAGCCCTGACCCACAGGCCCACCTACCCCGTCAGGAAGCTGCCCAGCACCAGGCCCCACCCCTTTACTGAAATCCCACGGCCGAGACTGATTTGGCTCAGTGGATAGAGCGACGGCCTGTGCCTGAAAGGTCCTAGGTTCGATTCCGGTCGGGGGCATGTACCTTGCTTGCAGGCACAACTCCAGTAGGGGGCATGCAAGAGGCGGCTGATCAGTCTCTCTCTCATCCTTGTTTCTGACTTTCTATTCCTCTCCCTTCCTATCTGTAAAAAAATCAATAAAATATATTAAAAAAGAAGAAGAAGAAAGAAATCCCACTACCTCAGATGACCCTCTGTTGGCACCAAGTTATGGCCTCAGTCAAAGCCTAGTACATGATAGGGCAGCCACACCTTTGCCAGATCGTCCAAAAAGCCTGGTAGCTCTGGGGGTCAGGAAGAAGAAGTTGGCATTTGTCTGGGGAAAGCAGAAGTTTGGTAAGGAGGATGTGAGGGAGAAAACTGCTGGATGCCTGGCATGACAGGGACTGGCTGGGTCAACAGCCTCTGTGGGCTTCCCTGGTGTTTTGAAGGCACTGCTGTCTCTCTTTCCATCTGGCCAGTTCTCAGCTGAAAGACAGGCTTGGGGGAGGGGTGAAATGGATATAGTTGGCTTTCTTGGCTGCTGCTTGAAAGGATATGGGGAAACCAAGGATTCTGCAAGAGCGTGTCTGGACCAGAAAGCATTGCAAACCCAGTCTCCTGGGGAAATAGGGGAAATAACTTGGGTTGTTAAGGGAATCTAGCCAACCCCTGGTTTGGAAACAGCAGAGCAATAGCCTGGAATCCCTCATGATGACTTTACACCTTAGACATAATTATTTTACATCTTAGGCAAAGCTACGGACAAGTGTGGGATTTCCCCTTTCCTCTCTTGGTCGGGGAGAGGTGGAGAAGAAAGGTGGAGGTGGGGAATGGAGTTCCAGAGGTCTTTCAGACTGGGAACTTGCTCAAGGGCCAGGACCTTAGGTTCCAGGGTTTATGGAGGATGGATGGGACCATGGGGGCAGTGGTAGGTGGTGGAGGGACAGATGGGGATTAAGACCCAGCAAATCTCTTTCCTGCTGTTTATTCAACATGTTTATTTCTGTGCTCTTCAAAGAAAATCTGTGAAGTAGCTACAACACACCTAACAGATATGCCGGATACATCCCCACCACATGGTTCCCCCCCACCCCCACCCTAGTAACCTTAGGCTGGTGCAACTTTCCTGAGCCTGGTAAGAGGGGGATAAATATGTGGGCAAATGTCAATAGATTATCAAAGCACATAAGTGCACATACGTAGACATTTTAAAGATTCCAAATGAGTCTGTTTCAAACCCATTCTCTTCCCCTAACTAACTCTATAAGAAAGGGCCCCTCTCCCTTCCCAGAACCTGTACCCTACTTAATATGGTATGTTTACCCTCTGCAGACATCAGATACTACCCTGCTCGGTTGGCTATTGTGCTTTGTCCTGTTTCTCTTGGAGATCTATGAGCTCCCCAGGGGTAGGCCCAGAACGCTGGCTCCATTCTCCCTCCCACAGAGTTGGGAGGGAATTAATTGACTCTCCCCTGGGCACCGGAGGGCCCAGTCAACACTCAATCCCCAGGTGTATACATTGGCTCGGAGAGACCGAATGGAAGAGCAGCAGACACTTGGCCTGTAAAAGCTAGAGGAGTTGGGGCAGGGGGGTGGGAGTGGGGACACAGAAGGAAGCTTGGATCTGAACACAGCCAGCTGCCCTCTGGACCTTGCAACTCTGCTGAGCCCCACTCAGCTGCTGTGTAAGTGCAAAGCAGGGGTGACATCAGCGGGGGAAGAGGTTACTGCCAGGCAAAGGGAAGGCAAGGGGCAAGTGGGCTGGCTGACTGTGCCCCTCCCTGAGCAGGAGGCTCCGGGACTGGAAAAAGGTTGCCTTGGGAGGGGCCCACTTGTAGGGAGGGAAAGAGGGGGAGGAAAGAAACAGAGTGAGGGGTGAAGGGCTGGAATTGGCTAAGGCCTGATCCCTTCCACAGATGGGAGAGAACAGGCCCTGGCTTGAACTTCTGGAAGCCAGTTGTGACCTCCCTCCAGACACTCTTAGCAACTACAGAAAGCAAATGGGGTATATCTCTCTCCGAACACAAAGGCAAGGCCGGGGCGAGTCCCTCCCCTCTCCCCACTTTGGCTCCAAAGCAGTGAGGGCCAGAAAGAGGTTCCTTTCAACTCATTTATGTCTTGAAGGCCCTGGCCCTGTATCTGTTTGTCCTCTCTGTTTGCCCATCCTCGATGGAACGCTCTGGTGTGGGGCTGGCTTCCCAGGCTGGGGAAAGATTCCATGTGGGAGGTCAAGCCACCACAGAAATCTCCAGCCTGGCACTTGGAGATTTTGTCTCCAAGTCTCAGCTGCCCAGACTTTCAACTAGATACTCTGCCTCAAGATAGGAACTGTTCCCAGTCACATGCACTATCTGACCTGCAGACATACACCCAGGTCTGAGAGACAGGTAGTAATAACCTGGCAGAAGCCCCTCCCCTGCGACATACATCAGCACATGCAAGTGTGTACACAGATACACACACACACACACACACACACACACACACTCTCTGCTTGAAAGGGGAGCACCTTGAGGAGAAGGGCTGGAGGCAGAGGTAGGGCATAGCTCTCTGGACAGTGTGGAAGACAGGGAGCTGGTGGGACAAGTGCACTGGCCTCTTCTTGACCAGGGTCACTAGGCAGAAGACCTGCCACACCATCTGTCTGGCCTGGAGTCCAGGAGGAGCCATAGTCGAGGGTCCTAGTCAGTGGCATATCAATTTAGTCTTTTCCCTCCTTCTGGGGGGCCTCTAAACTTGTCAACTGCCCTGCTCCACATCTACATCTCAATGGCCCCTAGGAATTCAGCGCCACCACCTGCTCCAGGAAGTCTTCTCTGGCTCTTAGAAGCTGGTCTCGATTGCCTCACATTTGGAGTCTATAGCATTCCGTGCTAAGTAAGCTTCTTGATCCAGCATCCACTATGCTGAACTGCCAAAGGTCAGGACCTCCTTAACGCTACGGTGTGCCTGGTCCACGTGGTATGATGCCATAAACGTTTGCTGAAAGAATGAACCAAGTTACTCAAGGAGATGTGGGGGCCCCCTCCTTTGTTTCACTCTATCTTCTCCAGAAGCCAGTGGTGCCCGGAGGGGATCCAGAAGAACAGACCAGCCTAATCCCCTCTCTGGGCAAGAGGAGGGGAGTTCAATCACACTAGCTTTCCTGCCTCTGACTCAGCTTGGACCACAAGACAGGGAAGAGCCCAGAGCCAGGGAGGGTCCTGCCCCTTTAACTTGGCACAGGACAAGTGCTGGCCCAGACTTGGGAGCTGGCTTCCATCCCTTGTTCACACTGCCCTCTGTTCCATGGGAAAGCCTGAGGTGGGGCTGTGAGGACAGTTTGTACAGCTCTGGCCTTTTACCCTGACACTGCCATGCCTGGGACGGCGTGGATGAACAGATATGTGGGCTGAGTAGATCTCAACTTGCCTCAATACGCTTGTTTATTTGAGCAAGGTGGCACTTTAATCTCAGGATCTGAAGGGACAGTGGCTTAGAGAAAACTTCTTCCAGCCCCTGCAGTTATGGGGGAGGAGATTGCCTGTCACTCATGGGGTAAGGCCTTATAGGTCAAGGGCATGTATTATCTTTACTTGTGGACATCCAAAGTTTGGCTTAGATCTGTGTTTTAAAATGGAAGAGAACGAGGAAAGAGTAGGTAAGGAAGGACAGAGTTTGGAGGGTGGCTAGGGCAGGAGACAGTCCGGGGTCCCTGAGCACCTCTGAGGCTCCCAGCAGGTCCTTCTGTGAGCCTCACCTCCCCAGGCTCAGAGCCGTATGGTCGCTGCTGGCCTTTCCTTGCAGGAAGCCCAGAAGGCAAGAGAAAGGGCATGTTCAATGGGCTTGCCGTGAACATCCTACCCTCCTTTTGACATCTGCTGGGGACAGTCACAGTCAGAGACCTCGCCGCTGGGCTGTAACAACTCCATGTCCCTTTTCCACGCCATAATCCCAGGCATGTATCCCCAACCTCCCTCTCCCCAAACATGCCAGGAGAAGAGAAAAGCGGGCCAAAACTGTACCCAGAGTGGCCCTCTAGGTCATAAGTAGGCAATCGTGAGAATCCCAAGATTTCCTGGGATAAAGGTCACTTATGTGCAGAAAGCCCAGCACAGGGGTGGGTCCTCCTTCTTTCCCCCATCTGCCCCCCCTTCCTGCCCCCGAAGACTGGAGCCAGATAGGCTGACTTCCCACCTGTGAGAGCAATACGTGATCATTGAAGTCAGTTGCTCCCATTTTACAGAAGAGAAAGCACTGAAAAAGCAAGCCAGAGACCACGGTTGGAAGAGACAGAAACAGGCTCCGGAATCTTGTTATTTTCCATCCTGCCAAGTGTCCGCTTATTTTCTGAGCACGGTCGGCTGCTGTGTCACGCCTTGCCCACTGTGCCGAGGGGAAACAACGAAAACCTACAAAGGGCATTGATTGTTTTTGTCAGCCACAAAACAATGCAGCATCTGTATCCTAATGCCCAGGATTCTGGGGCCTCCAACATGAATCTCGAAAGCAGAGAGACCTAATAAACTGAGTCTGCCCATACATTTCAAAACCCTGGCCCAGGCCAGGGCAGGATCAGTAGTAAAAGGGAACATCTTACTAAATAGACATGGCAGATGATTTGACAGGCAACAGTGACTCACAGCCGCAGGAAGAGAGAAAGAGAGAAGCAACAATGCCCCACAAGTCTGCTGCCACCTGAAAGCTCTGGGAGTGGGGTACCCTCCCTGACTCCCCATTCCGAGAGGTCAGGGCACCCTAGAAAGCCCACTGCACTGCCACAGAGGTGCTTAGAGTGGGAAACCCAATCCACGCACGAGCAGGGAGGTCATTAAAGAGAGGCCTCCACCCCGGGGACGGAGTGTGCTGAGGCACTCTGAGAAGTGCCTCCATATTCAAGAGGCATAGCTCTCTCTCTCTCACCTGTCTTTTTTTTTAATTTAATAAATCTTTATTGTTCAGATTATTACAATTGCTCCTCTTTTCCCCCCCGCATAGCTCCCCTCCACCCAGTTCCCACTCCACCCTCTGCCCTACATTGTCCTCATCCATAGGTGTATGATTTTTGTCCAGTCTCTTCCCACAGCCCCCTCACCCCTTTCCTCCTGAGAATTGTCAGTCCACTCCCTTTCTATGCCCCTAATTCTATTATATTCACCAGTTTATTCTGCTCTTTAGATTTTTTCTTTATTTTTTTTTAAATTAAATCTTTATTGTTTAGATCATTACATTTGTTTCTCTTTTTTTTCCCTCCATAGCTCCCCTCCACCTGGCTCCCACCCCTCCCTCTACCCTTACCTCCCCCTGCATTGACCTCATCCATAGGTGTATGATTTTTGTCCAGTCTCTTCCTGTACCCCCTCACCCCTTTCCCCCTGGGAATTATCAGTCCACTCCTTTTCTGTGTTCCTGATTCTATTCACCAGTTTATTCTGTTCATCAGATTTTTTATTCACTTGATTTTTAGATTCACTTGCTGATAGATATGTATTTGTTGTTCATAATTTTAATCTTTACCTTTTTCTTCTTCTTCCTCTTCTTAAAGAGCACCTTTCAGCCTTTCATATAATACTGGTTTGGTGTTGATGAACTCCTTTAGCTTTTTCTTATCTGTGAAGCTCTTTATCTGCCCTTCAATTCTGAATGATAGCTTTGCTAGGTAGAGTAATCTTGATTGTAGGTTCTTGCTATTCATCCCTTTGAATATTTCTTGTCACTCCTGTCTGGCTTGCATAGTTTCTGTTGAGAAATCAGCTGACAGTCGTATGGGTGTTCCCTTGTAGGTAATTAACTGTTTTTCTCTTGCTGCTTTTAATATTCTCTCTGTCTTTTGCTCTTGGCATTTTAATTATGACGTGTGTTGGTGTGGTTCTCTTTGTATTTCTTTTGTTTGGGGTTCTGTGCACTTTATGGACTTGTAAGTTTATTTCTTTCACCAGGTGGGAGAAGTTTTCAGTCATTATTTCTTTAAATAGGTTTTCAGTATCTTGCTCTCTCTCTTCTTCTGGCACCCCCATAATTCTGATGTTAGTATGCTTGAAGTTGTCCCAGAGGTTCCTTATACTATCTTCAAATTTTTGGATTCTTTTTGCTTTTCCAGTTGAGTGTTTTCTGTTTCTTTGTATTTCAAATCTTTGACTTGATTCTTGCATTCCTCTAGTCTGCTGTTAAGTCTCTGTATATTTTTTATTTCAGTCAGTGTATGTTTAATTTCTAGTTGGTCCTTTTTCATATTCTCAAGAGTCTCATTAAATTTATTTACCTTTTCTAGGAAATTCTAGAAAAACCTTATAACAGTGGTTTTGAACTCTATATCCATTCGTTTTCCTCCATTTCTTTCGTTTGTGATCTATTCCTTTGTCTCCACATTTTCGCTGCTTCCCTGGGTTGGCAGAGTAGCTTTGTATGCTAGGTGTCCTGTATGGCCCAGTAGCTCCGCTTCCCCAGTTACCTGAGGTGGATACTCTTGGTGCACCTCTTTGTGGACTGTGTGTACAGCCTTGTTGTAGTTAAGCTTTGATTGTTTTTGGTATCACTGGGGAGAGTTGACCTCCAGGCTAATTGGCTGTGAGGATCAGCTGTGTCTATGCCAGGAGAACTTCTGTGCTGGAGTCAGCTTTATGATACAAGACTTGCAAAATTGCAAAAGCCTCAGTGCTCGGCTTGGATGGGGTGGGGTCTCAGGGCTGAGCAGACAGCCTTGGCTTCCCGTCAGCCTTGCCCTATGCAGTCCCTGGGTCGGTGTCCCTCGGTAATCATTGCAGTCCTCTCTGTGCGCACTCACGGGCACGGGCCTCCAGACCTCTGCCTTTTATGGTGCACCTGAGTTTCGGTGTGCTCCGGGGACTTGTATGAATCTGGGTTCTCAGGGTCTTGCCCAAAACTGGGGTTCAGTGCAGTCAGAACTGGAGTTCAGTGCTGTTGGGAGGATCCTTCTTCCTCCCGCTAGAGAAAGTTAGCTGCACAATCAGCTGTCAGTCTTCTCTGCACACACTTGCACACATGCCTCCAGACCTCTGCATTTCATGGCTCCCCTAAGTTTCCGAGCACTCCTCCCTTTTCACAACAGTCCAGACTCCCCCCATATGAGTCTCGCCTGGACCTGGGTTTCAGTGCAGTTGGGAGTTTCTGTCTTCCTCCTGCTGGAGGAAACCAGCCAGGCACTCTGTAGCCCATCCTCTCCAGGCTTTGTGTCTCTGTACCTCAGCTTTTTGCAGCTTCTCTGAGTCTTCGTGAGCCCCTCTTTTTCCTTCTAGTTGTAGAGTTTCCACTCAGCCCGCTTTCCTGTGGTTCTGGATGATGTCCCTTCTATCTTTTAGCTATTATTTTGAAATTGTTGTACGAGGCAGCAGTTCAAGTGTTCACCTATGCCGCTATATTGGTTTCTCCTCTCTCACCTGTGTTGGCAGTGACCTGCTTGGGTCACATATTTTCTCTGTAGGTAGAAGGAAATTTTGACAGGACAATCAACATGTTTGCCTCCTTAGCAGTGGGAAAAGGTGGAGAACTGCTCAAACTGTCCTCCTTCTGGTCAGGTATGTCTATGAGACAAAGGTCAGATCAATGTAACTGCACAGGTGCAAAATTAAATAAGAGCTAGGCCATAGCCCAGCTGGGTGTGGCTCAGCAGTTGAGCATTGACCCAGGAAACAGGAGGTCACCAATTTGATTTCTGGTCAGGGCATATGCCCTGGTTGTGGGCTCATTCCCCAGTGTGGGGTGTGCAGGAGGCAGCCAATCAATGATTCCCTCTCATCATTAATGTTTCTATCTCTCTCTCCCTCTCCTTCCTTTCTGAAATCAATAAAAATATATTTTTTTTAAAAAAGAAGAGCTAGGCCACAGAATTCCTCAGAAAGACCCCCACCCCTTGAAGAGGTCAGGATGAAATGTAAAACCAGGCATGCCTCTCTTGTGATCCCTGCTCTAAGGAACACTCTAGAAATCACATGAGGGACACTCAGCCCAGCCCTGGAAACAAGCTGGCGTGCAAGTCCTGATTACCATATTTGTGGCCCAAGGGGAGCTAGAAGAATCACAGCCAAGTGAGAACTATTAGAATTATTAGGCACAAACACAGAAGCCCCAAACCTGTAGGGCAAGTGGGTAGCAATTAAAAAAGCAAAGCACAAATGGATTTTGGGTTTCTCTTGAGCAAAGATGATGCCTAGAATCTCCAGTTTCTACATTTAGTAGAAGATTTTACTCTAAATTCTTTTTTTCTTTTCTTTTCACCTTATGTATCTACTTACTTTAATTGTCCATTCCACCAGAATCTGGGGCTTATTTATCATTGTCCCCAGCTCCCGGAACAGTGCCTGCTCTATAGCAGGGCCTCAGTAAATATCCATTGCAATGAATGAAGCAAATTTTAGGAATCCTTTTCCTGGGCTCATACTCTGGTTCCCAACCCCTTCTAGTGAAGTTGAGGTGTAATTTCCATACAATAAAATGTGCAGATAAAAAAAAAAAAGTGCAGATCATAGTGTTCAGTTTTATGCTTCTTGACAATTGTATCTAGTCAGGTAACCAGCAGCCAATGCAAAATGTAGAACATTTCAATCACCACAATCTTCCCTCGCGTTCCTTTCCAAATCAATTCATCTATCCTAGGGAACCATGTTCTGACTTCTCTCATTACAGATTGGCTCTTCCTGCTACTGGATTTCATACAAACGGAATCAGTCAGTATGTACCTGTGGTGATTAACATCCTTGGTGAGCATGTTTTTGAGAATCACTCATGTTGTTGCATGTGTTTATAATTCATTCTCTTTGATTCTGAGTATCTATTGTATGACATACCACCAATTGTTTGTTTTTTATTGGTGAAGTTTTGGGATGTGTCCCATTTGAGGCTATGATACATCTTAACTGCAACGAATTTTTCTAGGTCAAGTCATTTTGTGGACATACATTTTTATTTCACTTAAGGAAATTTCTCTGAAGAGAATTACTGAATCTTAGCATAGATGAATGTTTAATGTTACTAGAAACTGCCCAACTACTAGTATTTCCAAAGTAGTTGTACCATCTTATGTTTTACCAGCAATGCAGGAAAGTTTCAATTGTCCCACCTGTCTACCTACCCTTTGTGGTTCTGTCTTTTTAAAATTAGTCATTATAGTATGTAGTGGTATCTCATAGTTTTTGTTTTAATAGCTTTATGGTGATGTAATTGTCCTACCATACAAATGTATCAATTTAAATTTTACAATTCAGTGGCTTTTAGTATATTGTGCATCAATCATTTTAGAACAATCAATGCCACAATCAATGCTAGAACATTTTCATTATCCCAAAAAGAAAACCTTGTATTCTTCACCCCCTACACCTTCCACACTACTCCCTCCAAGCCTTAAGCAATCATTAATCTACCTTACATTTTTATAGATTTCCCTATTCTGGACATCTATAATAATAAAAAGCATAATATGCTAATTAGACCAGACAGCTAAATGACCTTCTGGACGTCATTCTGGACATCTTTCCAGATGAAGCCATGGCGGCAGGGGCCGAGGCAGAGGTGGTTAAGGATGATCAGGCAGCCGCCACTCACACCCACTGCTGGCAATGGTCCTGCTCACTGCTGGTGCTGGAGCCGCTGCTTGCACCCACTGTTAGGGGCAATGAGGCAGCAGGCAGAGTGGTTAGGGGCAATGAAGCAGGCAGGCAGAGTGGTTAGGGGTGATCAGGCAAGCAGGCGAGTGGTTAGGAGCCAGTGGTCCCAGATTGTGAGAGAGATGTCTGACTGCAGGTTTTGGGCCTAAACCTGCAGTCAGACATCTCCTGAAGGGCCCCAGATCGTGAGAGGGCCCAGCCTGCACCACCCCCACACACCACGCATAAATTTTGTGCACCCGGCCTCTTGTTTTATATAAATGGAATCATACAATATGTGGTCCTCTGTGACCCGTTTCCTTCACTTAGCATTAATTTATGTTGTGGCATGTACCAACATTTCATTTTTTCATTGCTGAATAATACTCCTTTGTAAAATTATACCACATCTTATTTATCTTTCAGTCAATTGATGGACATTTGGTTGTTTCTGTTTTTTGGCTATTATAAATAATGCTGCTATAAATGTGTGTACAAGTTTTTGAGTGGACATATGTTTTCATTTCTCTTAAGTATATACCTGGGAGTAGAATTGCTGGGTCAGATGGTAGTTCCATGTCTAACCTTTGGAGGTGCTGCCAAATTGTTCTCAAAAGTGGCTGTACCATTTCACATTCCCACCAGCAGTGATGAATGTTCCAATTTCTCCACATCCCAGTGAGTATGAAGCATCTCATTTTGGTTTTGACTTGCATTTCCCTGATGACTAACAATGTTGAGCATCTTTTCATGTGCTTACTAGGGGCCAAGTGCACGAATTCGTGCACCTTGAAATGAACTGTGGGATGCAAGGCTGCAGTGGGCACAGGGTGGGTCTCGGCCCATCCTCCACACTCCTGCCTGGCCCCTCCCACCATAGCCCCCAGTCCGCTGTCTGCCGCCAGCCCTGCTCCCGCTGCCACTGCTCCCACGTGCTGATGGTGCCTGCTTCACTCACACCTGCTGATGGCGTGGAGCGAATGGAATTGGCAGCAGCAACAGTGTGAGTGGTGCCAGTGCTGTCAGCAGGTGTGAGCAGTGGCTGCTGCCCCAATCACTCCTTAGGATCGGGGGAGGTGGAGAAGCCCTCAGGCGCAATCAGGGATGGCAGCAGCCACTCACACACGCTGACAGTGGCAAGTGATCAGGACTGGCACTGCGCACCAGCAGCAGGTGTGAGCAGCAGCTCCAGTGCCTGCTGCAGGTGTGAGAGGGGCTGGCACCAGCAGTTGGTGCAAGCAGCAGCTCCAGTGCCGGCAGTGAGCGGACCATTGCCGGCAGTGGGTGTGAGTGGCGGCTGCCAGCCCCCATCGCTCCTCAGGAACAGGGGGAGGTGGAGAAGCCCTGAGGAGCGATGGGGGCTGGCAGCTGCCACTCGCACCGGCTGACGCCAAGCACACAGGGCAAGCACTCGGCAGGACTGTGGTGTGTGGGAGCAAAGAGTTTTCAGTAACCACTAGAGCAGCAGTTCTCAACCTGTGGGTCAAGAACAGCTAGCAGGGTCTCCTAAGACCATCAGAAAACACAGATATTTACATTAAGATTCATTAACAGTAGCAAATTACAGTTATGAAGTAGCGACAAAAATAATTTTATGGTTGGGGATCACCACAACATAAAGAACTGTATTAAAGGGTTGCGGCATTAGGAAGGTTGAGAACCACTGCACTAGAGGCTTGCCCTGATGACAGCGACCAGCACCCTGGTTTGGTCTAGCGCCCCCACTCACCTGCTCCACCATTCCACTTTGGTGATGCCCAACATGTTCCATATGCACCCTCTGGTGGTCAGTGCACATCATAGTGGCTGGTTGTTTGGTTGTTCTGCTATTCAGCCTATTTGCATATTAGGGTTTTATATAGAGAGAGATAGATAGGCCATTTGTGAATTTTCTTTAGAGAAATGTGTATTCAATTTTTAATTAGATTATTGGCTTTTTACAATTGAGTTGTAAGAGTTCTTTAGATGTTCTAGGTATGTCTCTTATCAGGTATGATATATAGACATTTTCTCCCATTCTGTGGGTTATCTTTTTACTTTCTCAATAATGTCCTCTGAAGCACAAATTTTTAAATTGTGATGAAGTCCAATCTATCTATTTTCTTTTCTTCTTGCTTATGCTTTGAGCGTCACATGTAAGACCAACAATGAACAATTTTTCATGTGCTTATTGGCCATTTTGATATCATTTTTGTGAAATGTCTGTTCAAATCATTTGCCATTTTTAATTCAGTCATTTATATTTTCATGTGCTGTGATATATGTTCTCATTATCTGGCTTGTGTATTTATTTTCTGAATAGTTCCATTTGATAGCAGAACATTTGAATTTTCAATAAAGTTTAATTTATCCATTTAAAAATTATGGTCATTGTTTTTAAATATATATATATATTATTGATTTTTTACAGAGAGGAAGGGAGAGGGAAAGAGAATTAGAAACATCAATGAGAGAGAAAGATCAATTAGCCACCTTCTGCACACCTCCTGCTTGAGATGTGCCCACAACCAATGTACATGCTCTTCACTGGAATCGAACCTAGGACCCTTCAGTCCACAGGCTGATGCTCTATCCACTGAGCCAAACCGGTTAGGGCATGGTCATTGCTTTTGTGTCCTGACCAAAAAATCTTTGCCTACCCCAAGGTCATGAAGATATTTTCCTGTGGTTTAATATAGACACTTTATGGTTGTAGGTTATACATTTACCTCTATGACCCCTCTCCAATTGATCTTTGTTTATAGAGTAAGCAAGAGGTTGAGATTTACCTATTGTATATGAAAATCAGTTTTCCAGAAATATTTGTTAAATAGAATTTCCCCTTCACATTGTATTGACAAGGGAACTTTATAAAAACATCAGTTAACCCTATATATGTTGGTATATTTCTAAAATTTCTAATCAGTTTCATTAACCTATTTGTGTTTACTTTTGCTAACACCATGCTATCTTGACTATTTTAACTTTATAATACATCCTGAAATATAATAGTTTAATCCCTCCAACTTTATTTTTCTTTTTCAAGATTATTTTGGCTATTCCAGACCCTTTGCATTTCCACTTAAATTTTAGAATCAGCTTGTCTGTCTCCTCAAAGAAACCTGTTGGATTTTATTTAAATATATTTTCATTGGTTTCAGAGTGGAAGGGAATGGGAGAGAAAGATAGAAACATCAATGATGAGAGAAATCATAGATGGGCTGCCTTCGGCACGCCTCACACGGGGATCGAGCCTACAACCCAGGCAGGTGCCCTTGGCCGGAATCAAACCAGGGACCCTTCAGTCCAAAGGCTGACTGACATTCTACCCACTGAGCCAAACCAGCTAGGGCCCTGCTGGATTCTTATAAGGATTAAATTAATCTATAGATTAGCATTGAGTTCTCCCCTCCATGAATGTGTTATGTCTCCATTTCTTTAAAAATTTCTCTCAGCAATGTTTTGTAGGTTTCAGAGTAGGCATCCTGCATATTTTGTTAGATGTATTCCTTTGTGTTGATATTTCTGATGTATTGCAAACAGTATATTTTACATTTCATTCCCCAGTTGCTCTGTAATAGTATATAGAATAAGACAATTTTTATATTGACTTTGTATTAATGAGCTTTCCAGATTCACTTGACAATTTTGGCAGCAGGGCCCTATCTCTAGGAGATTTACGTTTGATAGAAGAAATAAGATACATGCAGGTAATTATTTTTAAATCTGTGTAAGAAGTACCATAAACAATGGAGTAAGCTCTCTAGAGATCCCGGGTGTGTGGGAGGGAGGAAGGGAGAGAGAGAGAGAGAGAGAGAGAGAGGGAGAAAGAGAAAGAGAACATTGACCCAGCCTCTTGCACAGCTCCAATCGGGGGGCTAAACCCGAAACCCATACATGGGCCCCCACAGAGAACTGAACTCAAGACCCTTAAATCCACAGAATGATGCTCCAACCAACTAAATCACACCAGCCAGGGCAAGAATTAGTAATATTTTGACAGGCAGAATTGAGGGGGAGAAAAAGTTAGGGAAATGGAGCATGTTTAGAAATCAATGAAAGAGCAGTTTGATGAAGGTATAAGTTATACCAAGCAGGTAGTGAGAATTAAAGCTGAAACAGGAGCATTTTGAAGACTATAATTGCAACTTACTATGTACCTAATAGTGTATTAAGCACTTTAATACATTAATATTCACAACAATTTTGGGTTCTTTTTAGAGGTGATCTTTTTAAAAAAGTTTTTACTTTATTTTATTTATAGTTGACATGCAATATTATATTAGTTTCAGGTGTACACAATAATGATTAGACATTTCTATAACTTACAAAGTGATCACCCATTTGACACCATATATAATCACAATATCATTGACTATACTCCCTATGCTGAATTTTACATTCCTATGACTCTCACAACAATTTTAGAAAACAAATAGTAGTAGTAGTATTATCCTCACATTATGATATGAGGAAGCTGAAACTCACAGAACAAAGTAAATTGACCAACGTTAGCGAGTGTCTCAGTACCTTTTCAGGACCAGTATCTCAGCCTAATAGTTCTTTATTTTCTCCCTTTTTCAATGTTGTTTTACATAGTTGTGATCACATAAATATATGTTTTTGTCTTACCTCATTAACATTATAGCATGAACATTTTCCCGTGTCTTTAGAAATATTTCTTACACAATGTTTTTATTGGTGTTGGCTGCATAAAACTGTATCATAGGCCCTGGCCCGTGTGACTCAGTTGGTTGAGTATCATCCCATGCACCAAAAGTTCACCAGTTCTGCTAAAACCGGTTTGGCTCAGTGGATAAAGTGTCAGCCTGGGAACTGAAAGGTCCCAGGTTCGATTTCCATCAAGGGCATGCACCTTGGTTGCAGGCACATACCCAGTTGAGGGTGTGCAGGAGGCAGCTGATTGATGTTTCTCTCTCACCGATGTTTCTAACTTTCTATTCCTCTCCCTTCCTCTCTGTAAAAAAATCAATAAAATATATTTTTAAAAAAAGAGAGAGAAAAAGTTCCCCAGTTCAATTCCCGGTCAGGGCATATGCCCAGGTTTCAGATTCAGTTCCCTGATTGAGGCACATATGAAAGGCAACTGATCAATGTTTCTGTACTCAGAAAACTACAGGACATTGAGAAAAGAGACAGAGGAAGATATAACAAGTGGATGAATATACTATGTTCATGGGTTGGTAAATGAACATTATCAAAATGTCCATACTACCCAAAGCAATCTACAGATTAAATGCAATCCCTATTAAAACACCAAGGGCATATTTCACAGATCTAGAACAAATATTCCAAAAATTTATATGGAATCCAAAAAGATCCTGAATAGCCACAGCAATCTTGAGAACGAAGAACAAAGTTGGAGGGATCACGATACCAGATATCAAACTATACTACAAAGCCAGTGTAATCAAAACAGCCTGGTATGTACTGGCATAAGAACAGGCATATAGGTCAATGGAACAGAACAGAAACACCAGAAATCAGCCCAAGCCATTATGCTCAATTAATACTTGACAAAGGAGGCAAGAGCATGCAATGGTATGTTTACTCAATGGAGTAAAGACAGTCTCTTCAATAAATAGTGTTGGGGCCCTAGCTGGTTTGGCTCAGTGGATAGAGGGACTGAAGGATTCCCGGTTCAGTTCCAGTCAAGGGCACATGCTTGGGTTGTGGGCTCAATCTCCAGTCAGATGCATGCAGGAGGCAGCCAATCAATGATTCTCTCTCATCATTGATGTTCCTCTTTCTCTCTCTTCCTCTCTCCCTCTCTCTCTCTCTCTCTCTCTCTCTCTCTCTCTCTCTCTCACTTCCTCTCTGAAATCAATAAAAATGTATTTTTTAAATGGTGTTGGGAAAACTGGACAGATACATGCAAAAAAAAATAGAACTAGACCACCAACTTACACCATACACAAGAATAAATTAAAAATAGATAAAAGACTTAAATGTAAGACATGAAACCATAAAAAATCCAAGAAGAAACCATAGGCATCTTTCCTAGCAAAAGGTTTACAGATACATCTCCTAGGGCAAAGGAAACTAAGGGGAAAATAAACAAATGGGGCTACGTCAAAATAAAAAGCGTCTGCACAGCAAAAGACACCATCAACAAAATGAAAAGGGAGGCCACTGTATGGGAACACATACTTGCCAATAATATATCTGATAAGGGGTTAATTTTCAAAATATACAAAGAATTCATCTAACTCAATACCAGGAAGACAAACAATCCAATTAATAAATGGGCAAAAGACCAGAATAGAAACTTCTCCAAAGAGGATACACAGATGGCCAATAGACATATGAAAAACTGTTCCACATCACTAATGATCCAAGAGATGCAAATTAAACTAGAAGGAGGTATCACCTCATACCTGCCAGAATGCTTACCATCAATAAATCAATAAACTGCAAGTGCTGGCAAGGATGTGGAGAAAAAGAAACCCTAGTACACTGCTGGTGGGAATGCAGACTGGTGCAGTCACTGTGGAGAACAGTATGGAGTTTCTTCAAAGAATTAAAAATGGAACTCCCAGTAATTTCATTTCTAGGAATATATCCCAAGAAACCAGAAACACCGATCAGAATGGATATGTGCACCCTATGTCCATAGCAGCACAATTTACAATAGTTAGGATCTGGAAACAGCCCAAGTACCCATCTGCAGATAAGTGGATAAAAAAGCTGTGGTACAACCCTAACCGGTTTTGCTCAGTGGATAGAACGTCAGCCTGCAGACTGAAAGGTCCCAGGTTTGATTCTGGACAAGGGCATATACCTTGATTGTGTGCACATCCCCAGTAGGAGGTGTGCAAGAGGAAGCTGATTGATGTTTCTTTCTCATCGATGTTTCTAGCTCTCTATCCCTCTCCCTTCTTCTCTGTGAAAAATTAATAAAATATGTGTTGTTGTTTTTTTTAAAAGGAGCTCTTATTCTTTGAGACAGCCTGGATGGACTTAGAGACTACTCTGCTAGGCAAAATAAGCCAGTTAGAGAAAGACAAATGTTATATGATCTCACTGTTATGTGGAATCTAAGGGACAAAATAAACTGATGAGCAAAATAGATCCAGAGGTACGAATGCATCGAACAAAATAACAGATCTCAGTGGAGGTGTGGGGTGAGAAGGGATAGGAAGAGATTAACCAAAGAACTATATGCATCTGAGCATAACCCATGGATGCAGACAATAGTATGGGAAAGGCTGGATTGGAGCAGGGTTTAGGTGGAGGAGGACAAAAAGGGGGAAAATGGAAAAATATCTACAATACTACCAATAATAAAAACAAACAAACAGCCCTAGCTGGTTTGGCTCAGCAGACAGAGCATTGGCCTGCAGACTTAAGTGTTCCAGGTTCGATCCTGTCAAGGGCACATGCCTGGGTTGTGGGCTTGATCCCCAGTAGGGGGCATGCAGGAGGCAGCCAGTTAATGATTCTCTCTCAACATTGAAGTTTCTATCTCTCTCTCTCCTTCTCTCTTCTCTCTGAAATCAATACAAATATATTTAAAACAAGCAAAAACCTGTATTATCATTTATAGGTTTTATTTTATTATTTTAAGACTGTGAATTGTTTTTAAAATATTGTAATTATTTTGATATTGTCAATAATGTAGTGATGAATATGTTTGTGTATCAATTTACCTTCCTACCAAAGATGAGCTACATATCGTTATTAATTTTATACTGAATCATTAGTAAAGTTTAAGTGTGTGTTTGCCATTTGTATGTCTTCTCTTATGAAGTACCCCTCCCCTTCCTTTGCTCCCTTATCATTCTGAGCTTCAGCTAAGTTTATCAGTCTGGATGAGCCTGTTACACATAATGGCTGTTTGTTGTGATAACTGTTGGGACGATTTGTTTCATTTTCTTGGAAACAAATGTAGAATACAGGTCAGTGTGTTGGTTTCACCATTGTCACTTGGGCGCCATAGTATGACTAAGGCCGCAGGTGATCTCTGCTCCAAGGAGAAACGACTTCCCAGGTAAGGAAACAGTAAAAATATTCTCATATGATTAATTTGAGATAGCTTTCTCCCTCAGCATAAGCACTTCTAATTTTTTTTATACTAATAAAGAAAAAAGGGTGTGGCGGCTGGAACAAATGCAAACATGGTATCGTTCCCTTGAAAATTATGTTTTCATCAGGTTCGTGTTAAAAAGCAGTGACAATTTTCCAAGGCAACGGCTGAGAACCTGTTATAATTCTGGCAAACTGACGCGGTGAAATCCCTGTCTGGGTCCATTACGTTACCTGGCTATGCTGGATAAGAGGGCCTCAGGATTTTCAGGCTCAGAGCACCAGGACACCCAGAGACATGGGGCTGGGGGTGGGAGGGGGGGGGAGGTGAACCAGAGAACTTTCCCAAGCACAGATTTGCATTTCCGGGCCTGTCCTGAATGTGAGCAATCCCTTGTCTATAGTAGCCAAGCCCAGAAACACTTGCGCCAGACTGAATGACCTGGAGATGGCTCTCTGTGACTTCTTGCTATTGGCACCGTATTCACGTCAGATGGCTACAGAGGCTCTGTTTCTTCTTGCTCTTTTGAGTTCAAGAATCAAAATGAAGTTTAAAAGTTGCCCTGGTGCCTTGTACCTCTTTTCACAGAGGAAGGTTTATAGTTCTAATCTCCCATCTCTCAAGAATATTTTGTACTTATATACTAAATTATCTATCCTCTTATATGGGATCTCTATGGCATACACATATCGATCACACACTTATTTACAACTTCCACTTTGCCATGGGCCTAATACTACTTTTTTAATATTTTTTTACTTTAAAAAAAAAGTATGTTTTTATTGATTTCAGAGAAGGGAGAGGGAGAGGGAGAGAGATAGAAACATCAATGATGAGAGAGAATCATTGCTTGGATGCTCCAGCAGGCCCCACGCTGGAGATCCAGCCTGCAACCTCGGGCATAGGCTTCAACTGGGAATCGAACCCTGCCCTCCTGATTCATAGATTGATGCTCGACCTACTGAGCCACATTGGCTGGATTATCTATACATTTTTATTGATTTCAATCCACAGGCCAATACTTTATCCACTGAGCCAAATTAGCTAGGGCAGGCCTAATACTTCTTGATATCAAGGTTCATGCTTTCCCATATTACTTGTACCATGCAGCATATTTGTGGGCAATAGCAAGTTCCTGAGAGTTTTAAAGTAAGGGGCGGCACATTCATAGCCACGTGATATGCCCTGGATGAACTTTGGGGAGGAACGCAAGCTAAGAAACGCTGACCTTTCTGTCGTAGTTCTCAACAGTGAGATGGCTCTGAACATTTCTCCCTGAAACGCTCTCCTCAAGGCAGACCTTCTCTAGATTCCCAGAGTTTGTCCCACAGGGTAGCATCTTATCTTCAGAGAGAAATAAAATACTCCACTTCTACATTTTTGTCCTGGTAGGCCTCCCCTTTCTCTGGCCGAAACTGAATTATTACTAAGTCCTGACGGCAGCACTAAGCAATACCAGCTATGGTCTGTATCAGAGTTTAAGGGCGAGGAGAGCCGTTTCCAGGAAACCTTGAGTTTTTCAGATTGTTCCCTGATGAAATCCAGGGCCTGGAGGAAGCAAGGTCAAATATACTTAGGCATTAAAGAGAAAGAAAGCTCGTCTCAATGGTGAAGCCACCTTCAGCCACAATTAAAAGTACACCCCCCAAAAGAAACAGTGACTCTCCTCCCTAGAAGAGTAACCTGCAGTTGGTAGAGGAATTAGGCAAAAATCAAACGTGCAGAGAGTCTGAAGAGGAGTAGATTTCTCTCCCACATGCCAAGCATTGCTGAGCCATGACAAGACAAGCTGCCCATATCTAGTCCCATTCAAAACCTCTGCACTGGCTGTGGCAGGGTAAGCTGAGTTGGTGAGAGCGTTGCCCTGATATGCCAAGGTTTGGGGTTCGATCCCTGGTCAGGGCATGGACAAGAATCAACCGATGAATGCATAAATAAGTGGAACAACAAACAAATCAGTGTCTTTCTCTCCTTCCCTCTCTCTTTCAAATCCATCAATAAATACATAAAATACAACTTCTGTACTGGGCGGGGAGCCCGGACTGGAATGGATGTATCTGGTGACTGACCAGAGAGTTGGCCGGACCCTGAGCCCAGCGGCCAACAAGAAGCTTCCTAATCTCCCCCCAGGCAACCCCAGGTGCCAGTCTTCCGGAAAAGCCAGTTTGCTGGCACACAAGTCCTTACTTCCCCTTCTTCCCAGAATGACCCTGGGCTAGGGTTTGGGGAGGCACAGCCCACCATGGAGGCTGGGAGAGCGCCTAGCCCGTCTGGTTCTCGGCTTCCTCTCAGGATGAGGCTCCCACCAGCCTAGAAGACGGGGGCCTACGGAGCATGAGCCACCAGCGAGGTCAGAGCAGCCCCAAGAACCTCGGCTTCTGCACCGGGGGGGAATCCAGTTCGCTCTCCAGCATCAAGCTTGTGGGCTCAGCTCCTAACTCATTTGAACCTCCCCGTGCCTCTCCTTTCCCACCTGTCAAGGGGAATGTGGACTGGCCACCTCCTGCGGTCCCAGGAAGGACGGAATAAAATGATTCTTGCGCCTTGGCTTGCTATTCTTGCTTCCGATAACCCTTTCTCCTGTTTTGGGGACAAGCGCAGGTCTAGGCTTCCTGCATTTTTCCCAGGGAGGAAATTACCACCCGGCTATCTGAAGTATCTCCCAAACATCCCCCCACACCTACCCCCACCCCCGTAGGCGTGGACACGGGGTGGGGATGGCTCCCGGGTGCCTGGCGGTGACCGACCCCGCTGGGCGTGCCTCCTCCTCCGGCTGAACCTCGTGCGCGCGTGCAGGTCCACACATACGGGGATGGGCGTGCGCCCGCCCCGAGACGCGGGGAGTCCCGCGCACCCGGGGTCGCTTCCCCCAGCCGGTGGGCGGGGCCGAGCCGTGGTTCGGCGCCCGACCTCGCGCCCTGCGCTCGCTGGGGCAGGCGGCGGGGCTGCACCGGCCTCCCTCCTGCCACCCCCTCCCCGCACCCCCCCCCCACTCCCAGGCAGAAAGCCACGTCTTCTCTCCCCACGCGTCTCCGGGAAGGGCAGGGAAAGCAGAACGGGGTAGTGTGTAGGGGGCACCCCTTCCCTATGGCTTCTCTACTGTTTTCTGTGAAACTTCCCCAGTTGCCCATCCCTTCGCGAAGGGGGAGGGGGCTGGCCGGGGCTAGTACCACCACCCCCATTCCCGGACGGGTTTCCCTCTCGGTCTTCCAGAGAGAGAGAGAGAGAGCGAGCTCCTCGGCGCCCCCGCGGCCGCGGGGTGCCGGGCGGCGAGGCCGGGCGGCCGGCGGCCGGTGGACGAGGAGCGGAGAAGAAAGGGATGGGAGGGGGAGCGGGGAGCTCGCGGCAGAGGGAACAGCAGATTGCGCCGAGCCAATGGCAGCGGCGGGACGAGGTGGCACCAAATTCCCCTCGGCCAATGACGCTCCAGAGTCTACAGAAGCCCATTAGCATTTCCCCGGGGGCTGGCGCTGCGGCTGCGGAGCCGCGGTATGTCTGCAGCATCCAGGTGGTGCGTGTCCAGCCCCGAGCACGCCTCGTCCCTTTCTCCTCCCCTCTCCGCCCAGGCGGGGGTCCCCCCGGCCGGCCAAACTCGGCGCACTTTGCCCCGGTTGGCAGCGAATAAAAGGAGTCTGAGGAAATCCGGGGCACGCTCATCCCCCGCCAGCTCCAGCCTTTAAATCCCCAGCCCGGCGCGATCCACGCACCGGGTCCACCGACACCGATCCGGCGCGCACCACCGCCTCCACCGCCGCCACCCCTCCGAGCGCCACCGCGGGCTCCGGCGCCGAAACCTCTCCGCTGCCCCGGCTGCCCCGAACTCCGCTCCGCAGCCTGCGTCCGGGGAGCGTGGTCCCCGGCCTCCCGAGAGCCCAGATGCCGGCCCACTTGCTGCAAGAGGAGGTGAGTTTCTCAGCCGCGGCTCCCGGGGTGTCCCCGGACCGCGGGGCCGCCGCGGCGCGCGCCGGGCGGGCTGCGAGGCGACGCGTGGATGGAGGAGGAGTTGGGATCCCCGCGGAGGACCGAGCCAGCCGTTCTTTTGCGAGTTGTGCCGCCTTCGTTGGTGGGGGAATCTATGCATGGTGATTTGGGGACGTGGTTTCCGAACTTTTGTGTCTTGAGCATTAAAAAAAAAAAAAAAAAGCCGGGTCGTGGCGGCACCCTGACGTGCGTACGCCTGCGGGTGTTCCTTTGTGTGTCCTGTGGGTGAAAGTGTTCTCCTCCTTCCTGTTGCCCCTACACCTGGAGGGTTCGCCCCCTCCCCAGTCTCTCTGCATAGTTTCCGGGGGGGGACTTCCTTTCCTCCGGGGTGGACCAGGGTCGGGGCCCGGCCTCCTTCCCCTCTTCCTCCCGCTGGATCAGAGAGGGACCTCCACGTGCCGCCTCCTCTCTCCTCACCCTCCGCTCCCTCTCCCTGCCAGATCTCCAGCTCCTACGCCGCCACCACCACCACCACCACCACCATCACCGAGCCTGCCGCCAGGGTCCTGCAGAATGGAGAAGGCAACTTGGACAAGACTCTCCTGCACGCGGAAGAAGACATCCGCCCTGAGATGAAAGACGACATCTACGACCCCAGCTACAAGGATAAGGAGGGCCCGCGGCCCCAGCTTGAGTATGTTTGGAGGAACATCATCCTTATGGCTCTGCTCCACCTGGGAGCCCTGTATGGGGTCCTACTGATCCCCACCTGCAAGACCTACACCTGGCTCTGGGGTAAGAGTGTTTCTCGCCCTCCTCACCCAAGACCCTGGAATACGATAGGAGGTTACTTGGGACTGAAGTACTGGCCCCTACAATTTCTGAGAGGCTGAGGGCATGGGGAGCAGAGGCTAGAGGTGCCATGCTGGGGGAGGGGGGGTCTCTTCACCGGTTGCTGGGGAGGGAGCCCTGAGACCCTGTGCTGTAGACTTCAAAGTGGATAGGTAGGTAGACCTGTGCCAGAGAGTCCGCGTTCCCTGAAAGAGCTTTTCTGCTTCAAGCCATTTGCTTGGCGGCTTGTCCCAGCCCCGCCATCCACAAAAGAATCAAGGCCCCTCAGCTGGGAGCATGGGAACCTGGGGTGAGACCAGTGGTTTCAGGGGGTATCAACTGAGCACAGTCGTGGGCAAGCAAGAAAAACTGCTCAGGGAGAGAGTAGGAGAGGGAGGACCCAAGAGGTGGTTACCCACAAAAGTGTTTGCCCTGACCCTGGGCCCACCAGCCTCCTTTGTTAGAGAGAACGGTGAAGCTCCCGTGGGAAACGGGTTAAAGGGATGGGGTGCTGCGGGTCACCAGGGCACTGCGCGCACCCCTCAGGGAAAAGCCGTGTGATTGAAATGAGGTGGGAGCACTGTTTGCTGCCCCACCCCCCAGCCAGCCTGCTCCAGCTCCTGTCTCCTGATGCCACGAAGCCTCTCGTTGCCTGGACAGCCAGGCCCGGCCAGAAAAGAGCCCTGAGCAGCCCCAGCCTGAGGCTGCTGCAGTGGGGGAGGCAGGTCCCAGTTCTGTCCCTGACCTGCCCTTAGCTCAGCTTTTTCAGGGATCCATGGGCATGAGCGGAGAGCAGCGCCCTGCCCCCTGAAGCACACATGTGCTTCGCAGGCGTTTTCGCCTCTGCCATCGTAAGCCTGAGCTGGGGAGGGGAGAGGAGGGAACCCTTAGGACCCAGGGGCCCCACGTTGCCACTCTCCGAGGGTGGTGAACTGAATTCTCTCTGGGAAACTACGTGAGGGTTTCCAGACTAGTCTGGGGTGTGGTGTGGGGTGCTTGCTGAGAGCTGCACTCTTGGGGGGGGGATAGTTACGTAGAAGGGCTAGTAGGCCAAGTTTTAGCTGATTCTTCTAGGCCAATGGTCCGCAAACTCATTAGTCCGCAGAGCCAAATATCAACAGTACAACTACCGAAATTTCTTTGGAGAGCCACATTTTTTAAACTTAAACTTCTTCCTACGCCACTTCTTCAAAATAGACTCGCCCAGGCCGTGGTATTTTGTGGAAGAGCCACGCTCAAGGGACCAAAGAGCCGCATGTGGCTCACGGGGCCGTAGTTTGCCCACCACGGTCCTAGGACCTCTTACATCGAAAGGTGGTGGGATCTGGTCCCTGGAGCTTCGTGTTGGGAAATCCTCTCAGTGCCTCAGTCAGTGAAACGAAACTGGGTAGATCCCTTCTCTCAGGATCTCCATCTTTCCAGATACGAACTGGAACCACAGTCCTTTTTTAGGATCAGGAAGGTAGTGCCCCTTAGGTTACAGGTGTCTCATTGCTGAGGCTGCGCAGGTGCAGGGAATGAGCTCTTCTGCAGACCAGGGAGGGCTCTTCTCTCTGTGAGGGGAGGGGCACGTCTGTTCTCTGTGCCCTCTGAGATCCAGCCGAACTTCAGCTCTCTACCCTCCTACCCAAAAGAGGCGTCTTCACACCCAGTTTTGTAGCCCGCAAGTCCCTTGCAGCCTCAGCACTCCCTGTAGGCCTGGCAAAGTCCAGAGTTTGGCCAGACTGCTTCTGCTTGCTCCCCACCTTGGCTGCTGGAGCGGGGGGGCAGAGTGCGATCCCCGATCCAAGGCTGTGCCCATTACCTTTATGGGCCCTGCCCATGTGCCTTTGGGCAGAGAAACGTGGCATCCGGAGATGGGATGGTGACCTTTTGTACTTCTTTCCCTGGGCCTGGAGGGGGATGGCTTAGCGGGCTGATAATCGTCCTGGTGTGGGGATAACTGAACTCCTCTCTGTCTTACGAAACAAGAAAGAGAGAGGAAAGAGAGAGGGGCCGTCAGGGGTCCCACTTTTAGAGTTGGGGAGCTTGGCCTCAGCCTTTTCCTTTAGCCCCAGAGTCAGTATTAAGTTAACAACTGGTTGTGATTCCAGCATTTCTTGTGACTGAGCAATTTTAGAGAGAGTCTCCCGGAAGGGGCCCTTAGGGGCAGCCCGAAGGCATATCTCTGGCATCACGAGGGGCAAAATTTCCCTTCCCTTAGGGCCCACGCCATGAGATTTTGCTTAACCACCAATTTGGACATTAGTAGAGGATGAGCCTCCTCCTGGCTGATTAGGCTTAGAGGTGTTGGTAGGAAAGGCTTTGGGATGCTCGGGTTCTTTTCCCCGTTCCCGGTTAACACTAGGATCTTAAGTGCTTCCTGAGTTCACTCACAGGATCATCTGTGACTAGAAACAACCCTAGTTGCTTCCTTCATTGTGAGCCAAGTGCTTTCTGTTTTCTTGCCCAAAGCCGTTTTTTCTTCCTTGTTTGATTTGTGTGATTCCTGTGGTTGTGGCTCAACTGTCATTCTTTCAGCTGCAGATGCAGGTAGATTTTGCATCTGGGAGCATACAGCCCCATAGCTTAAGGCCAGCACATCCAGTAGCAAAGGGTTTGGAGACAGAACTTGCATTGGGATAGACTCCTGCTCCACAGCTCTCGGTGGGATCCTGGTAGGAGGAATAGGATAGGGTGGAGGGAAGATGGGGGGGGGGGGGGGGGGGAGTTGTTTAGGAAACTGCTCTCTGTGGCTGGAGAAGAACACAGGACAATTTGTTACAACTTGTGGTGTCTCCAACTGCAACTAAATTCTGTGGCCACTGAGGATCCATTGTTTTGAGCTGTCTCCCTGGGAATGAAACATTGTCAACAGTCAACTGCTCTCCCCAAGGCCTCACTCAGCCCCTGCCTCCTAGAGCTACTGAACAGAGGAATAGGGGTACACCCAGCAACCCGATGCCCAGTTAGAGATTATAGCTGGCATCTCCTGAGCTGGCAGGCCTCCAGGAAAGTGAGGGGGGACAATGTTGGGGTGTTTTACCCACAGCTCTGAGCATATCCCCCGCATCATCTAAAATTAGCCTTGCCAGAGAGAGTAGGGGCTGATAGAGGGGTGTGGCAAAGGAGAGACGCAGGAACTATGGACATATCTTGAGTTTCAAACTATGGCTCCATTTCTTTTATCTGTGACCATAGATAAACACAACCTCTCTGAGCGTCTTTTTTTTTTTTTCAACCGCAAAGTGAGGTTATTAAAGGCCATTCAGAGGATCCAGAAAATCAGAGAATATAAAATTCTTAGCTAAGCTATGCAGATAAGACTTAATGTGAAGGGCAGATTGTCCCCGGATATGGTCACACGGCCTGCTAAACTACTGAAATGTTTTTGGACCAGTTGGTAAATAGCCATCGTTCTGAGCCCCTGGGTGTCCTCGAGAACCCAGAGCCCCTTGGGTTGTTGAGTGCCCAGACTATACTGACGAGTAAATTGTTTGGGACCACCCTTGGTTATGGGTCTTTAGCTTCTGGAGGAGTGGTCTGTGGTCCTTAAAAACTGGGGGAAGCTGAGCTGAAGTTCAAAGGAGATGGGACTTGAGATAACAGTCCTCATGACTTGAGAGTGACCAGTGGCTGGGTAGCAAGCTCTCTCTCCTCCATCCTGCCTTCCTAAAGTTCCTGAAACAGCCCAGCTGGCATGGCTCAGTGGTTGAGTGCCTGTCTATGAACCAGGAGGTCACGGTTCGATTCCTGGTTGGGGCACTTGCCCTGGTTGTGGCACATAGGAGACAACCCATCCGCGATCCTCTCTCATCATAGATGTTCCTCTCTGAAATCAATAAAAGTTCCTGAAACTTCTTAGCTTATTCCAGTTCTTAGGTGGAGCGTGTAAGAGGTGATGGTTTTTCTCAGGTAATAAACTCGGAGAGACCTAAGAGGCCAAGGTGTCTCTGCACTTCAGGGAAAAGCAGATCCTCCTCCAAAGCCTCGGAAGACACAGCCAACATACAGAGAACCGTATGTGGATGTTTTTCCAGATTACTGACCTCTCACCGTTTCTGCCTCGCAGCGTTCTCCTACTACATCGTCAGTGCGCTGGGGATCACAGCAGGAGCCCATCGCCTGTGGAGTCACCGGAGCTACAAAGCTCGGCTGCCTCTGCGGGTCTTCTTGATCATCGCCAACACAATGGCCTTCCAGGTAGGCAGCCGGCTCTGCTCAGCCCTTCCCTCCACTCTATCCATGATCAGGGGTGATCAGGGGCAGATGGAGGAGATCAGCCCCTGCAGAGGAGCAGCACCTGCGTTTCACTTTCCTCTGCCCTGGTACTTGCTCAGTCTTTAAGTCCGTGAAGCCTGGGGCACATTTCTGAGTCTAGAAAAGAGAAATAGGAGATGACTAGGAAATATTTATTCCTATCTATGCCTGCGGTTCCTCTGTTATCACGCAGTCTGGCCGTTGGGGTCCTTCATTCTCAGGGTCTGCGGGGCACAAGCCTTAGTTTATGCTGCGGATTTCCTGGGTAGGCATTGGCCAATAGACTCCCCATCTTATAGGTGAATAGCGTAGGGCTCCACCATGATGGGAGTGAAGTGGATGTTTCACAGACTCAGGAATTCTGTTGTTTCCCGACGATGACAGCAAACACTTACAGCACCGAGTATGTGCCTGGTACTATTCTAAGCACTTGACATAGATTACCTCATCAAATTCTCGTAGGAGGTGGGCACTATTCTTATTCCCATTTCCTAGATAAGAAAATTATGTCACGGAGAGGGAAGGGAGACACAGTATGGTCCTGGTTTGGGCCGCCAGGCTGGCTAAGTCAAGTATGGAAGTTGGTGAAGTCAGAACGTTTGTAGCAGAGATAGCATGAAGGGGACTGGGGAAAGGGAAGGCAGAGCTAGTCAGTGGTGGCAATGGACAAAGGATAGCTTGTGGTGTGGGGCTTAGCTTGGAGCAGAAGGGGAGAAAAAAGAGGCGGCCGAACTTGTTCCCTTCTTCATGGCAATATTCCAGGCATTTACCATAGTTACATAATCATCTGTGCCATGTCACGTTATACCTTGAGGGCTCCTGATATTGGGACAAAGGTAAGAAAGAGACATTGAAAAGAAAAAAGGAAGAGATATTGACACATTCTTTAAGGGATGGAGAGAGTCCCAGAGGCCCAGAGGTCATTTGGGAATGTGGCCACGCTCATGATTTATGTGCCTGGTCTTGCTGAGTTGTGAGCTGTCTCTTGCCAAGGCATCGGAATGAAGCTCCCTGCAGCTTTATCCACTGACCAGGGCCCTAGGATGCAAGGCTATCTGCCTCGTTCTCCCTGCCCAGGGATTGGGCACCCCTTTTCCAACATTTCTTGCTGGAGGAATTACAATGTTCTCTCCTAATAAAAATGTTTGAGCTCTTATGACCTACCTCCATGCTGCCCACTGTATAATCTTTATGAAACTATTTATGTGGTCCTGGGACTTTAAGTTGCTTTTCCAGTGAAGCTTCAGTGGCAAATTGGGGGGAAAGAGGCAGCTACTCCATGAGTATTTGGTGAGGTTGGGCTGAGAGATATGGGCTCTTGAAGATGTCTGTCCACTGGGATTCCCCTAAGAGGGTGTCTCTCCTCAGGCCTACAGTCTTCTTTTCTTCTCTGCCCCTCCAGAATGATGCTTTTGAATGGGCCCGAGACCACCGTGTTCACCACAAGTTTTCAGAAACAGATGCTGATCCCCACAATGCCCGGCGTGGCTTTTTCTTCTCCCATGTGGGTTGGCTGCTTGTGCGCAAACACCCAGCTGTCAAAGAGAAGGGTGCTTTGCTAGACTTGTCTGACCTAAAAGCTGAGAAGCTGCTGATGTTCCAGAGGAGGTGAGTGGAGTGGGGATGGGGCTGGACACTTGGTGTTTGGGGAACCCCCTCACCCCCTTTTCTCCCAGGACTTATACACATAAGCTGAGAAATTCACTGGGTTTGTATATTCAAAAATCATAATTTAAAACCCTAATTTGTAAGAGTCCTCAGCCGTAGAATATTATTCTTTCTGAACTTCTTAATTAAGCCAATAAAATTCACCTAATGTTTACTGACCTAGGAAGTCATAGATACGAAGATGACTGTGTCATAGTTCTTACCTTCAAGGAGTTTGTAGCCTACTGGTGAGTGAAAGGATAAGCCAAGTGTCTGAATAAGTATGATACATGGCAAAATATTTTCTGTACCAGTAAGAGACACAAAGGAGAGAAAGACTGCATAATGGGGAGCGTCCGGGAATGGTTTGTGAAGCAAGTAGCTTTGGAATCCACTGATGGATAGAGATTTTCACAGGTATCAGGGGAGAGGGACAAACCGTACAAACAGAATGATCTAAGCCTGAAGTATGTTCCAGCAACAGAGTCCTTTTGTTTGAAGTATAGGGTGTGGTAGGATTAAGACTACAGAGGGAGACTGGGGCCATTAAAAGCAGACTTAGGATTTAATTTGATAGGCAACAGGAAACAATTACAAGTTTTTTGATTGGGAATCTGGTGGTTGGAGGTGTGCTTCAGAAAGATCACTCTCGAGACAGGTGAAGAAAACAATGAGCCCAAGAGGTGAGAAGCAGGGCCACAAGTGAGGAGGCAGTGAGGACCCACGCTAGGGAAGCAGCGGCAAGAATGGAAAGGAGTTGGGTGCAGGAATACCAATGGTATTAGAGCATAAGGCTTGACTGTTGAAGAGACGTGGGAAATCAAGTCCATGGCCTGGTCTCCTTCCCTACAAGGAGAGATTGAATAATGGGACAGGACCTTCAGAGGTTTGGCGATCTGGAGGCATCAAAGATCCTGAGGGAAAAGAAGAGGAGTGCTTAGAGGCTGGCTAGCAGGAAATGGAGGCAAGACACTAACCATGGATTCCGCAAAGAACATTGATTGGAAAGAGGAAGGAGCCCAAAGACAGAATGGAAAAACAGCCTGGGCAGGAGAATTCAGTGTATTCATTTGTAATCTGGACCTTGCCTATTTTATTCACATGAAATTGCTATAGTAAAAAAAAAAATGCGAATCAGGATATCAGCATTCCAATCCTTGCTCCACTGGTTCCTTGTGGTGCAATCCTAGAAAAGTCATTTAACCCCTCATTACCTCATCCAAAAAGTGAGATAATGACACTACATTCTCACCAGATTTCCCTCCCACCCCATCCCTCTTGCTCTGTTTCCTGCCACACTGTCCTCACAATGTAGCAGGAAAGAGGGATGATGGAAATCAGGTAGGTCTGCGTCCTCTCTGCTGACTTTTGGTGTGTGATCTCTCGTTGTAGGTATTACAAGCCCGCAGTCCTGCTGATGTGCTTCATCCTGCCCACGTTTGTGCCCTATTATTTCTGGGGTGAAACTTTCAAACACAGCTTGTGTGTCGCCACTTTCTTGCGGTATGCCGTTGTGCTCAATGCCACCTGGTTGGTGAACAGTGCGGCTCACCTCTACGGATATCGCCCTTACGACAAGAACATTAACCCACGGGAGAACATCCTGGTTTCACTGGGAGCTGTGGGTAAGTCCACAGCCAGACCACATCTAGGGGCCTGTTGTTTGGGTGTTAGGCTGGGAACCAGAAAAACCAGATGTTTTATGACCTCTTTCTATCTGTTTTCCACTCTAGAACTCAGGGGCAATATATCAGAAAACTCTTGAGAGCCAGACACCAAGTCTTATATAAAAAGAAAAGGTTAAATATAACAGTGCCTTTGACTCCAGGTTCTTCAACAATTCCCAAATGTTAGATATAATGAGCCCCTTTGGGTTTTTCCTTTTTCCAGTCACGTCTGGGCTGGACTGTAGGGGAAATATAAATCGATATAAATAGAATAGGGCCCTCAGAATGGCCAATACGCCTAGTGATGTATATGTCAGATCAAATATAGAATGAATACTTGTAATTAGGTAAATGTTTCTTTTATATATCTTTTTTGCTATATGCAGATAGGCCATATGTTAAGTGTATGCCAGGCCTTATTGCCTGGTGATGCCAATGTGAAGGACAACAAAGCAACTGTTGGTGGCCATACCGTTCTTGTCTCCTGTCCTTGATTTTTCTCTCTTCTGCATTATTCTGTGCTAAGAATGGCTTACGGAACCCCTGACAAAGCAGTTGGTCTAATCACAAATGCCTGCTAACTGATCTAATGTTGCTATTTATGAAGTTATTTCTCTATATGTTGAGTTCTAAGAGCCGAAGTTCTACAATCTGTCTGCAGTTGTTGTTTTTTCTGTCACTGTTTTCAGCTAAATAGAGACCACCATCACTAAGACCTGGAATTAGCCTTCCTTAAGGAAACCCGGCGGCCTCTTGTTCCTCACCGTTGATCAGTACTATTGGGTACACAATATAACCAGGCAACCTCGCTGTTCCATGTGTTTATGCAGATCATGGCCTAAATCCACCCTTTTCTCTTTATAGTCTCAATCCTGACCATCTTCACTAGGCACTGTCTGGACTCAAATAGTATTTTTCCCCTCTCTCTTAACTTTCCATGCCTCTCCCCTCTCCCTTCAGACACCATCTACCATTGTGCATGTGTTTACTCTGAACCATGTTTGAAATACATCACCTAGGCCACATCAGTCTGAGATTTTCATAGAAATGCAAGTTTCTGGAATGAGATTTGTCCTGTGCTGCAAATGGGTCTACACTGAGCTTCCCTAACTGCAGCTTCTTTCTGACCACTAGTTCAAAGTGGCTCCATTGTGCAAAAAAAACCAACCAAACAAACAACCCCCACAAAAAACCAAAGCGGCTTCCAATATCTTATTTTGTCTCAGTTATTTATTTCTCTGTACCTGCTGCTCTCCTCCCTTATCACCTCCCCTTTTGTTCTCCTCCAGCTCGCTTCCTGCCTTTCTAATCTTTGCTTCTTGAATTACCTCCCTCACAGTCACATGCTCATCTTCTCTCTGACAAAGCTGACCTCCCTTGAGCCTTTCTTGGGCTGTATCTTGCTGCCCCAGTTGCAAAGTCTTGTCCTTCTTCTCCCTATTGACTCTCTTCTCCCTCCCTTGCCCCCCCGGGGGCCCCCCCCCCCACTTTTGGCTATGTGTGTGTCTGATTCAGTTTTCAATCTGATAAGTATAGGCCTGGTTAGTGCTTTATATAGAGCCTGGTGCAAAGCCATTGATGGAAATGAGAAATCCTCTGTCAATACCTTTAGTCTTGGGATCATTCCATTCTCTTACTCAGTTCACACTGTCACAGAGAGAGAACACACCTTGGATGGTGTCATTTACTTTGCAGGACTTCCTTTACTTGCTCGTTATTAATATCATTATGGCTCTACTGAGGTTTTTATCTTCAAAGGACTCGATATGCTCTTTTACTAGCTATTTTTTCCCGGCTTTTCCCCAGCCTCAGAAGGGTCAGTACTGTTATTGTTGAATGTGGTTCAGAAAAAAAGAGTTCTGCCATTGATTGGAGAACTCTCTGTGGAGCTTCCAAAGTTTTATCCATTACAGAAATTATCCCGAATCCAGAATTTTGGTTTTTTTTCTCCATCCAGCAAAATGAACCACTCATCTCAGAAGTTAGAGGGAATTTCTAAGCATTTTGCCTCTGACTCCCTCAGAGAGCTTCTGTTTTATCTGCACCACCACCAAACAAGGGTCAAAGCTCAGAGAATTTGAAGTCAGAGAGTCTATTGAACCAGTAGTGGCCGAGGACACTCGAGCCCTGGGCTGGGCCTCCTTTCTTCTGACTTTCAGCTTGTTGCTGCCCAATTCTGTTGTTCTCTCACACGCTTATAGGCAGTTCCAGCGCAGGTGTACTTCCTTGCTCGCCTTTGTAAGAAACACAGCAAAAGTTCTTCATTCTAGACTCTCTCCTCTTCCCACCCTAACATGTACATGCACACATAAACACACACACACACACACACACACACACACACACACACACAGCCTTGAGGACCTCAGACCAATATTTAGTGAAGCTCTAGGATTTTCTGACCTAAACTCCATTTCCAGTGATAGTTTCTTTTTAGTCATCTTGAGAGAAACGGCCAGTCTCCCTATTCCTTTTTCTTTCCCTCCCTTCCTTCCTTCCTTCCTTCCTTCCTTCCTTCCTTCCTTCCTTCCTTC
>JAAGEH010000038.1:17903527-17953267 GCA_011751065.1 Lasiurus cinereus | reverse complement strand
TTCCTTCCTTCCTTCCTTCCTTCCTTCCTTCCTTCCTTCCTTCCTTCTTTCCTTCCTTTCTTATTTCTTTCTTTCTCTTCACCAAAGATATTTTTCCATTGATTTTAGAGAAAATGGAAGGGAAGGAAGGAGGAAGAGAGGTAGAGACAGAGAGAAACATAGATGTGAGAGAGACACATTGATTGGTTGCCTCCTGCTGCAGCAAGGAGATCGAATCTGAAGTCCAGGCACATGCTCTTGGCTGGGAATGGAACCTGAGACCCTTTGATGCAAGGATGGAAACTCTGACCACTGAGAAACACTGGCCAGGGCTCCTCCCATTTTTTTCTTAAGAAGCCTCTGAGTGGATCTATTTGGTTCAGAGTAGAAGAGACTAGTTTCATTCCTTCCTTCAACAACAGCAAGTATCTACTAGGTTTGAGATACTGTGCTAGGTAACTGCTGTTCCAAGATCAGGAAGATAGCAATTCACCGAAGAGCACCATAACCTTTTTCTTTGTGTTTTGGTTTCAGGTGAGGGCTTCCACAACTACCATCACTCCTTTCCCTATGACTACTCCACCAGTGAGTACCGCTGGCACATCAACTTTACCACATTCTTCATCGATTGCATGGCTGCCCTTGGTCTGGCTTACGACCGGAAGAAAGTATCCAAGGCGGCCGTCTTGGCCAAGATTAAAAGAACTGGAGATGGAAGCTACAAGAGTGGCTGAGTTTTGGATCCTCCATTTTCCTTTTCAAAAGCCAGCCAGGCAGAGTTTTAATGTTCTTTTTATTAACTACTGAATAATGCTACCAGGATGCTAAAGATGATGTGGTTAACCCATTCCAGTATTCCTTTAAAATTCAAAAGTATTGAAAGCCAACAACTCTGCCTTCATGATGCTAAGCTGATACTCTTCTCTCTTTTCTTTTCTTCCCTGTCTTCTAGACCCATTGTCCTTTTCTTTGCTCTTTTCCTATCACCTTCCTTTCTCTTCTCCCTCATTGCCTCCCAGACAAGCAGCTGGTGAGGCATTGGTGGGTATCTAGCTTCTGAAGTCTAGACAACCTTTCTGTCATCCCAAACTAATGGTTTTGCCCCAGATAACTCTTCCCTTGAGATGTCCTAAGCTAGAGATTTGACAAAATCTTCTGGGAAGACCCCTATTAGTTATTTTCATTTCAGACTTTTGCTAGATGGAATGGAAAAACAACTTTATTTGTCACAAAGCTTCTAAAGCAGGTAAATTATCAGGGGAGAGAGTTAGCATGCATGGTACGATTGATAAGTAAGGTGGGAAACAAAGCAAGAGGAAGCTCCTGATGTGATCAAACATCCAGCCGCCTGCTCACTGCAGCCATTGAGCCCCACCACCCAGCTCCCTTTCTCTCCTGACTGTGAGTAGAGAATGGCCATGGAGTTTGGCAATGCTAGACCACAGGAGCAAATCTTAGATCCCAATAGACTTTAGGCTGGAGATAAAGAAGAAGCATTTAGTTTGTAATACAAATGATCTTCAATCGAGGTTTTTTTTCCCCTTTAATAACAGGAAAATTTCTTATTTTATATATCAGAAAGTCTTGAGGTTGGTTGTTTCCAGAATTGATGAATCCAGCAGCTCATGGAATCATCAAAATTCTTTTTTCTTTCTACTTTGCCATCTGACCCTTGGGCTATTGGTCAGCTCTCCTCAGTAATGCGGTAGCTGCAGCATTTCCAGACATCCAAAAAAGGAATGTATTGGTGATATAATGGTGAGCATTCCAAAAAAGGAAAGATTTTAGGAGGTAGGTTAAACAAATACATATATAAATATATATATACAGATATACTTTGCTTAAAATATTAATTCACTCAGAGTATTTTCCTCTGAAAGAGGGATGCTTGAAGAGGAGGATAGGGGATGGAGAGGTTGAAGAACGGGTCTGTGGACAGTTCCTGAGAGATTATTATTTTACAGAAGAAAGACTTTGAGAATGCGTTGTCTGGGGATTGGATTCAGAAGCTTACTAAGTAAATCATTGGGTGTCGTAATAGGAAAGCTGGTTATCCAAAACAAGTTAGTTGTTGGGTTTACTCATTGACTCCCGTTTCTCCCTGGAATAAGTAAAAACAAGGCTTTTTGCCATAGTGTCAAACTATTTCACTCATTTCTTCTGTTCACAGGTAGCCCAGTGATTTTCAATCTTTTCATCTCACGGCACACATAAACTAACTAATTACTAAAATTCTGCAGCACACCAAAAATACTTTTGCCAACCTAACAACAACAA
Source organism: Lasiurus cinereus (assembly GCA_011751065.1). NCBI lineage: Eukaryota > Metazoa > Chordata > Mammalia > Chiroptera > Vespertilionidae > Lasiurus > Lasiurus cinereus. The sequence continues at coordinate 17,951,011 of JAAGEH010000038.1, read as the reverse complement.
AAAGGTATGCTTTTGAATGATTCACACCAGATGGCTATTGTTGTGTTGGCTGTTGTCATTTTTATATTTGACAATCTAAGGAAAAAGAGGTCAGGTGCCGCATGTTTTAAAAATGCTTGTGGCACCACGGTTGAAAATCACTGATCTGGCCTAAATATAGAACTGCCTGGGGGCAAGCAGCAGTCTTTGCCCTGGTTATCGATTCCTGGCTCTGCCCACCCTGTCCTTTTCTCCTCCCGGTTCTCTCCATCCCCTGATGTTGTCTTTTTTCTCTGGACAGGCAGCCTCCCTTTGTGTATTCAGAGGCAGTGACGGCTCTTGCTGTCCAGGCAGACAGAATGCTCAGGGTCACTGAACCACTGTTTCTCTTTATAAAGCTGCCCTCGCTGTCACTTTCACCTGGCCTCCAGAGTCTCTCCACCTACAGTCCTATTATCCCCTGCCACAGCGATGACTCAAGACAAGGCTGGCAAACCCTACTAAAAACATCCCTGGCTCGGGCTCGCTCTCTCTCTCTCTCTCTCTCTCTCTCTCTTTCTCTCTCATGAGGCACAGCCAAGCTGAATGCTTGCATCATGCTAGTGAGCCAGCCCTGGAGCAAAAGAGAGTTAGTTTTCAGTCTCCTCTGTCTGGGTCAGAACCAGAGAACATACTGGACGCCCTCTGCTTGCTTATTTACCCTGCCCAGCTTTAGTGTGTGCTCCCAGCTGACTGCAGTGCTGGTAGAAGTAGGAGGGAGCCTAGCCTTCACTGGGAAGCACAAGAAACAAAGGCAAGTTCCAAAGTGCCTCACTTGAAAGAAGGCCCTGTTCATTCCCTGGAGCCAGGGTACACTGCAAAGCTTTGGCCGGGACTGGGGATCTGAGATGCCATGAACTTTGCCGAACAGAGACGCTGTTCAGCAAACCAACCAGCATTCCCTACATCCCAGCCTAGAATAGACAATAGTGTAGAAGAGGTCTGAAAGGAAAAAAAATAAAAATAAAAATCAGTGTTTGGAGAACCTTGGGCCACTCCTGTCCCCGGACCTCAGTCATCAATGCAGAAGCCTGGCTTTTCTTTCTCAAGATGGGAAATGTATGATACCAAATGCTCTGTCCACTGTTGAAACCGAATGGTGGCAGGGAGGAGGGCCTTCCTTTTTGTATTTGCTGAATAGGTAGAGGCTACAGGGGGAAGCCTGGTCTAAAGGCATCTGTGTCTTTTTGAGCTGTTCCTCTCAGTAGAAAAGAATCAAACGGAAGATCACTGTAGTTTCGATCTGTTGACCTGTGCGCCTACCCCTGGGAAATGTCTATGGGATAGTTTTAACTCCACAGGTCACCAGATGCCTACTTTATAATTTATGATAAAAAAAAAAAACAACAACTTTATCTTTCTATTCTAATCATGTTCCATGGATCTGATCTACACCATGACCCTACCTACCTGCACAAGGCTGATTGGGGTCCTCGGGCTGAGGGCCCTAGTGTATATGTGGAAGTGTGGGGGAGGTTAGGAAGGGCCGGGGGGAGGTCTCTGCTGAATAAGGAACACTTCTCAAGATTCTAAAGCTGAATTCCAATAATGCATTAATGATCCAGAAACCCGGATCTGATCAAGTGTGAATTTCTAACAGTCCTTGCTTTGTGGGCGTGCTGACAACTTATTTGGGTGCCTTACATGTTTTCTAATCAGTGTTGCATATGAGCCTGCTCTCACTCCCTCCTTGCTCCTCTGTGGAGTTCCTTTGCACCTGAGAGCTTACAGAAGTGGCTGGTGGAAAGGGGGGCCTGGCTGGAGAATTAGCAGTACAGCTGTTCCCAGGATTCCCTCCTGGGCTTCATTTTGGAAACTCTTCTTAGGTCTGTGTTTATGAAGTGCCCACATGTGATGGAGGGTGGAAGTAATTTGAATGTATTTGATTTTTACTTAGATTAAAAGATGCTCGTAGCATTTAAAATGGAAACGTTTTCTCCTTGGTTTTCTAGTATCCTGAGTGTATTCTCTGTAAGTATAGCTCAAATGGGTCAGCATGAAAGGTTAAAGAAAGCAAGATATCACCTTTACCCAGGTGGTTCAGGCCAAGGCCTCTCCTACCACTGTGCCACTGACTTGCTATGTGACCCTGGGCAAGTCTCTTAACAATAATGTGCCTCCGTTTTCCTTCTGTTAAAATGGGGTAATAATACTGACCTACCTCAAAGGGCAGTTTTGAGGTGTGACTAATGCTTTACATAAAGCATTTTGGGACCTTTCAGCAGAGAAATTCTCTTTAAGTCCTGAGTATTTTTATAGTAGCAGTATCCACCATGAATTTGTGTCCACCGTGAACCATGTGTCCCAGATGCTATCATTAATCTATATGGTTTTCTCTGAGAAATGGAATAAATCCATTGGATAAGTGGTAGATAACTAGCCAGACAAAATTTGAGAATGCATAAACTCATTGTCATGGAAACAGACACAGGATACCTGTCCCTTGATTGGGTGGGATTTTTCCTTTTTTTTTTTTTTTTAAATGTGGGATAGTAGTTATTTGTGACCTAAGAATAATTTTGGAATAATTTCTATTAATAACTCTGAAGTTAGTTGTACTTATCTAACATTGTGTTTGTTCATAATAAAAGTGAAGTGAATCTGATTGCACTGTGTCTGGGAGTTTCTTTTGGGGGTGTGATTCAAAGTCTCCTGGGACTTCACTCTATGATATCTAGGTCCTGTTCCTGTACCTTTAAGAGTAACACAGAAGTAAAAGCTACAATGATTGACTCATACCCCAGTAACCCGCCCTGTCTTTTCTAAGGGTAACTTTAGGTTAAATTCAGTCTTGGCAGCAAGAAACCAGTAGTCTGCTGTCATTAAACCAACCACATTAATACCAGCTGACACTTTGTCTCTGGCACTTGGCCCTGGCCAGGTCTCTTATGTGTCACATGGTCACATGGACCCGAGAGGAAGTTAGCAGCAGGAAAATCTCTCTGGAAAAGCAGGTTTTTATCATGCAGCCTAGGGTGGACTGTCCACGTCATTTCTCCAAAATATAGTCAACCCTGGAATAAAGTGGCTTCCTCAAAGTGTTAGATTAACAATAGCAGAAAGAAAGGACAAACACAAGGTGGAAAAGGCTTTAACTTTTACTACTTTATTTGAGAATCCCCAAGTGGAAAAGAGAAAGGCTGACTTTTTACAGTTGGAAGAAGCCCTATCCTCCAACAGGAGCCTATACTCCTCCTACTTCTAACATAAGGTTGCCGTCACCTTGAACAAGAAGCAAGATTCTCTCAGGTTAAGTCACTGCATCCAAAGTCAAATCTATATTCATTGAGGTCTTGCCAGACCTTAATTAAGTTGATGGTGGCATTTTCTTCATCAATATCTGGCTTTCCACTCCTTTCCCTGTTTTGCTTAAAATGTTCAGGTGGACTATTTTTTTTTTTTCAGTTCTATAATTGCGCTGTTCCTTCTAAGTGTTTTATTTCCCATTAACGTGCATCCAAGTTAAAATAATTTATCCTCACTAAGCTCTGCTACTTTTCTTTTCCTCCTGTTTAATACCTGGCTGTCCTCCCTCTGATTAAAAAGACTGCTACACTTTCTTCAGACATTCTATATCTCATGTTTGTTATTTTACCCTGAAGCTGTCTTTTTATTTTATATGCAAAAGTTCCAAGAAAGAAGAAAAGGGAAGGATTCTTAAAACTACAATGAGATACTACTTCATACGCACTAGAATGGTTACAATAAAGAAGACAGTTAAGTGTTGGGGAGGATGTAGAGAAATGGGAACCTTCATACGTTGTGGGGGAATCTAAAATTGTGCAGCTGCTTTGGGAGAGTTTGGCAGTTCCTTAAAAGGTTAAAACATAGAGTTTGACCCAGCTAATCCCAGGCATATACCAAAGAGAATTGAAAGCATATGTCCACACTTGTACATGAAAGTTTGTAGCAGGATTATATGCTATATAATTGCCAAAATGGACCAAGAACTTAAATGTCTATAACAGATGAATAAACACAATCAATCATCACCATATAATGACATATTACTAAGCCAGAAAAAAAAGGAATGAAATACTGATGCCACTACAAAATATGTGAACTTTGAAAACATTATTCTAAGGGAACGAAGCCATACCCAAAGGACATGTATGGTATAATCCCATTTACATGGGCTGTCCAGAATAGAAAGCAGACTGGTGGCTGCGAGGGGCTGGGGGAAGGGAATGAATGGCCATTTCTGGAAGGACAAGGACAATGTTTAAAGTTACCTATTGTGATGGCTGCACAACTCAGAACATGTGAAAACTGAATCATTTCCTTTAAAGCAGGGGTGGGGAACCTTTTTTCTGCTAAGGGCCATTTGGATATTTAGAACATCACTCTTGGGCCATACTAAATTATCAACTTAAAAATTAGCCTGCTATTTTTTTTACTTAATTTAAATGTCAAACATTTAATTAACTCACCCCTAATGTCTTGGCAGGGCCAGACCAAATGACTTCGCAGGCTTTTATATGACTTGTGGGCCGGAGGTTCCCCACCCCTGCTTGAAAGGGTAATTTTATGGGATATGAAATATATCTCAATAAGAAGTATGAGGAAAAAAATTCCACGTGTGTAATGTTTTTACCACTCATTGTAAATAGCTAAGATGCAAACCCAACATAATCAAGAAGCACTTCGTATTTTCTTATGGAGTGATGTGGTTCCTACTCTCAAACTACAAGGACACAGATACCTGCCTGGTGAGAAAAGGCAAGCTGCTATAAACTAGAGGATGACGGATGATATTCTTGCTTTACCAAATTCTACATTAGTTAAAAGGGATTGAGGCCACCGCCTAAATACCGACCTAACAGCCTTTCAACGCAGAAAAATCCCCGTTCTGAGTGCACCAGACCTGTGGGCACAGTGATGATAACAACACTTACCATAGCCAGGCATTGTCTTGGCACACTTGGCAGTGCCTTATCACACCGTATCAGAAGCAGGTGATAGTATTACCCCAGTTTTATTGGTGAGATAACTGAGTTTTCTTGGAGAGAAAGGAAGCTGTGAGAGAGAACTGTCTTTAGGGATTCTCTATTGGGCGTGGAATAGATGACAAACTAGATAAGCCCCGTATGCATAATCCCTCATACATTCAAGGAGATGCCTGGTGATATTTAATTATACTCGGGCAAAGCCTGGGGATAATGGCAGGGAGCTTACTGTATGCAAAGTCAAACTTCAGAAGTGGCCTCTGCTCTGGCAGAACCCACCGCACCCCACCGGATTACCCATTCTAACCTTCAGCCACACCTGAGTTTTAGGCCCTCCTCTCTCACACGGTAGAAACCTACTTCACATTTCCTCTCTACCTTTCCCCACAATACTCCACCCTGCTGTCAGGTTTTGACATCCTGTAGGGCATTTCCTTTTAGAAATGTCTCCTGCATCGGAACAATCAATGCTTGATAAAATTATTGAAAGATCTCTTGTTTTACATTCTCTCTGCCAGATTGCGGGAAGCGTCGCAGGGTGCGGCCGCGGTGACCTGTAGTTAACTTTCTATGCTGCAGGCAAAGAGCTGATTCTTGTATGCTGACTTTGGGGCAAATGCCACAGGCCTTAATTGCAGGCTCCGGGGAGCGGAGGTTCTGTAGTGGGTTGGGAGGCAGAGCCGTCCCCTTTTCAGGACCCAGGCCTGTCCCTCCCCCAGCCAGCACAGCCCAGCCAGAGTGAGCTCACAAAGGCCAAGTGTCTGCCGTGCTGACTCACCACGGTTCTGGGCCTGGCTAGGATGGTTGCAGAAGGGGCAAAGAGGTCCTCTCCCTCCCCACCCCCTAGCCATTTCCCATAGGAGCAGCGAATAGCCAGAGCCAGGCCAGGCTTTAGAGTTGGTGCTCCACAAGAGCAAATGAGCCACGAGAAGAAAGTGAAAGTGAAAGGCAGGGGAGGGCTCAGAAGTCCTCCTTGCTGTCCTTCTATTCCTTCCTAAGAGAATTCCCGACAGCTGGGAGGCTGCCCCGTTCAGTCTCTCCGTGTTATGTATAAAAATGGAAGTAAAATTTACATAACATAACATTAACCGTTTTGAAGTGATATTTGAGCCAAAACCGGTGTGGCTCAGTGGATAGAGCGTTGGCCTTCGGACTGGAAGGTCCCTGGTTCGATTCCGGTCAAGGGCATGTATCCTGATTGTGGACACATCCCCAGTTGGTGGTGTGCAAGAGGCAGCTGATCGATGTCTCTCTCTCATTGATGTTTCCAACTCTCTATCCCTCTCTCTTCCTCTCTGTAAGAAATCAATAAAATTTATTTTTAAAAAATAAAGTGATATTTGAGTTCATTCATAATATGCTGCAACCGCTACCTCTCTCTAGATCCCAAACCTTTTCCTTACGGCAAAGGAAGACTTTGCACTTGTTAAAGGGCCACTCTCCATTCTCTGCTTTCCTCCTAGACCCTGGCAACCACCAGTCTGCTTTCTATCTCTACGGATTGACCTATCCAGGGGCGGTTTATATAAATGAATCCTGCAGCATACGACCTTCTGTGTCTGGCTTCCTCCTCTGAACAGAATGCTTGGGAGGTGCATCCACGTTTCAGCATGTTATCGGTACTTCTCTCCTTTTTATTGCCGAATAGTATTTTACAGTATGGGTAGAACACCATCGGTTTCTCTCTTCATCTGCTGATGAATATCTTTGAGTTGTTTCCAACCTTTTGGCTCTTATGAACAACAGTGTTGCTATGCACACCGGTGTGCATTTGAGTACGTTTTCATTCCATTTGAATGTATAACTCCTAGCACAGAATGGCCAGGTGGCAATTCTAGGTTTAACGTTTTGTAGAACCACCCAACTTCTCCACAGTGGCTGCTGCATTTTACATTGCCACCAGCAGTGGGTGAAGGTCCTCCTTTATTTTTAACTTGAACCCATTTGTTCCCCTCCTCCTCCCTCCTTCCAGAGCCCTTGGTGTAGAGGATGGAAGTTGTGCCTCCAGTAGAAAGAAGATCATCGGGCCAAGCTCAGCAGCAGGAACCCTCTGGCCTCACACTCTGCCTCCCTCCTGCCTTTTCCACAAATAGGGTTCCATGGCCAGGAACAGGCAGGACAGGCTCCCTCTGCCTGTGGCACACCCACCACAGCCATTAGTGTTCGCCCATAAAACTACCCTCCTCACACCCTCCAGCACCTCCGTCCTCACACAGGACATGCCATTAAACCCTCTTAAGTAGTCAGAGCTAAGTGCAGGAAGGAAGCAGCTGTGTGCGCAAGCTGCCAGCCCTGGCTCAGGCCTGCGAGTGGGTGTTTCGCGGGGCCCAAGCTGAAGATCAGCAAAGACACCACCTCTCGCCCCGTCCAGCCCAGCCCCCGCGGCTAAAGGGTTTGCCTGTCTGGGCCTGGCTCGCATAGCAAACGTGAACGGAGAGGCAGAGCCGCCCTCTCCACCCTTCTCCCCCGGGGTTACTACCGGTCACCGCGCTATTTACATTTACAACAGCCCCACAGCGCCTGACTCGGGCGGAGCCAATCAGCAGCCCCCAGGCTTGTCTGACTCTGTCTGCTCCAATCAGGAGGTGCTATCCTTACAGCCTCTCTCTCTTTCTCTCTCTCTCTCTCTCTGAATCAGAGGTCTGCTGTCGCCTCTGCTGGGGAGGGGAGCCTGACCCAGAGCTCTGCTCTCCTAAATCTATCTCCTGGTGCTGTTCCCCAGAATGGGGGGACCGTGCGGCTGAGGAGGAGGCACATCTGCACGCTAGAACTCCAGGGGAGTTTACCTCGGAATAGGGGACACGGTTCCCAGCACGTACCCAGCGCTTCTCCACTGGGAAGAAATAAGTGTAAAGAGAGATTTTAGCCTCCCTCCCTGCCGAGCTCATCCCTAACTGGGGACTCTCCACCTGGGCTCTTAATCCACAACTACCTGTGAGATGAGACCTCGCTACCCAGGCCAGGCCAGGCCAGTAGGCAGGGCTGATTCTCTGTTTTGTCTGCAACAGTGCAGACATCTCTCAGGGAAGAGGCGAGCCAGCCAAAAACCAGCGAGATTGGATAGGCACAGGCAGAGCCGAAGCTGGAACGTGTGTCCAGGAACGTTCTCGTGGCTGATGATGTAACCCCAGCAGGACAGGGGAGTGGGAGGGAAACGTGGAGAGGAAGCCTGGAACGCCTGCGTGGAAAATTCAGGCTTGGGTCTTTCTGTAAGAGATAGGGAGCCATCGTGTATATTTCAAGCAAGAGAGGAAAAAAAGTGTTTTCTCTTCCATGTTTTGGGAAGTTAACTCTGGTAGCAACGTAAAGAGCAGATCCAAAGGAGGGCCAGAGTAGGACTGGAAGATGAGTAAGGAGGTCCTGGGACCTAGAATCTAGGGGCGGCACTGGGGGGAAGTGCCAAGGAAGGGCACAAGCTGAGAGGCATTTGGGAAGAAAAGCAATAGCACTTAATTGATGGGATGGAGTCAAAGATGACTGAGGTTTCTAGCCTGAGTGACTGGAAGGGTAGCACTCTGCTAACTAAACTAGGTAGTAAACGTTTAAAAATAATGAGATATAGATTTTGGAAAGGGAATAGTTTAATTTCTGGCAGGGTGGGATAGTTCATTTTTTTTTTTACATGTGAAGTTTGAGTTGCAAGGAGAATATCCACGTGGATATAATTCCCAGTAGACAGTTGGGAATAAGGATTGTAGTGTTCAGAAAGGTAGAGATGAGATCCAAAGAGCTTAAAGAGAAACTACGCAGAAAATCTATCACTTAGGAAGGGATTCCAGAAGCAAGAAGGTTGAAAGACAGAATCTTGGTGAGTACCAACACTTAACAGGTAGAAAGAGGACACCGAGTTAGCAAAACAGACTAAAAAGTACCAGATATGAAAAAAAAAAAACCCACTAGAATGGTATAATAAAAGTAGAAAATTCTAAGAACAGGGAGCAGGACATTATTAAAAAGAAAAGAAAAAAAGTTTTCCTGATAAAGGATATTGGTTAAATAAATTATGAAACATTCATTTAATGGACTATTATGCAGACATTAACATTATATTGTAAAAATATATTAATTCCCATAAAAATATATTCAACACTTGTTAAGCATTTGGTTTAAAATATAGGCTGTACAAAATTGTTCCATTTTTTAAAAATCACATGTGACTGCAAAAAGGCATTATAGGGAACTTTTAGAGTGAGGGAGCTATTCTAAATCTTGTTGGGGTAGTAGTTAACTGTATACAATTACCCCAAATCCTAAAACTGTAGCGCCTTAAAAGGTGGGGGGTGTTGATGGTACCTACTTCATAAGGTTCTTCTGGGAATTAAATGACACTAGAGAGTACGGTGCCTGGTGTACAAGAAGAATTCAATCAGTGGGGAAGGGTGACCCAGAACTACTGCATAGAGCAGGTGAGACTGGAAGCAAGACCTGGAAAGACGCGGAAAGATCACACCTGGCCCACCAAAATAAAAACAAACCAGACAGACAAAAATCAGGGGAGGGTCCATACAGAAAAGAAAGGTGAAGAACTGAGTACTTTTAGACTGAGAAAAGGAAAGTTTAGGAAGGCTGGGTAGCTGATTTAAAATATACTAGAGAAGAGGAAATAGACCTATTCCTATTGTTCCTGAGGGTTGAATAAAGAAAAATAAGGGAATGAGAGTGGCTGTGGAGAACAGGGAAGGTAGGATCCAATTCAAGTCAAAATAACTTGAGCTTTTAGGATACCTTGCAAAGGGTAAGCATTTCTCACCAGAATGGTTCAACCTGTCCCAAATGCATGAGGAGGTTCCTGTGTGGTGAGTAATGGACTACCTCCTAGGTTCCACCTAGTTTTAAGACAACGATTTCAAATACATGAAAGCCTTTTACAGTGGTACCTCGAGATACGAGTGCCCTAACATACGAGATTTTTGAGATACAAGCCGTCGAGCAAGCGATTTTTGCTTTGAAATACAAGCAACATTTGAGATAGGAGTAACCGCGCAGATCGGCCGGCCGCACACAACCTACCAGTTTACCACGCCTCAAGGTTAAGGAACGAATTAAACTCATATCTCGAGGTACCACTGTATAACAGAAGGTGATCGGAGTTAAGTTTTATTTCCAGTCTGTGGAATAAGTGTTTTCAATCTAGCTATATCCCAATAGGTCTATTATTATTTCAAACTGTAGAGAGTGTCTGGGAAGGCACATGGGCATTTCTTTATATTGCCAGCTGAACCCAAGGTGACAGGCAAAACCATGCCCTGGGAACACACTTTGCCAAAAAGGTAAGGGTGTTATCAGCCTGTTCTTCATTTCAGCCCAGGTGTCGAGAAGTGGGTTTTGATATGTAAATCCAGTCAAGGACCAGGACTGTTCGGGCCTACAGAGTTTGGTCCTGACTTTTGGTGAAACTTCCTGGTATTGGGGGGTATAAAATAAACACGCTGCATAGGCTCTGGGTCACTCACTGTCTCTCCATCAGAAGAGGGCAGCGGTCCAACCGGCCCCAGCTTTTTCCTTCCATTTTGTGTCTTGTCTCTTTCTTTCTTTTATTTCTCAATCCCCAACTGCCTCTACTCAGGAATTGGACCCGCTCTCTAGCTGCGCTGGATGTGGAAAAGAGAAAAATATTCTTACATCATCAAACAAATAAATACTTAAAACATTGATGTTCTAATTTCCAATGTGGTCAATGTTTAATAGATATAACCCACATAAACAAAAACTCTTTAGGGCCCTCAAATTTTTTCATAACAGCTTTACTGAGATATAATTCACACACCATAAAACTTAACCATTTAAAATGTATAGTTCAAAGGTTTGAAGGATATTCACAGAGTTTGTGCAACTACCAGCACAATTAATTTTAGGATTATTTTATTTCCCCAAAAGAATCCCCTAGTAATTACTCCTTATATTGTTCCAATGACACCCCTTCTAGTCCTACTCACTATTTCACTTTTTTCTCTATAGATTTCCTATTCATATAAGTGGAATCATCCAATATGCAGTCCTCTGTGACTAGCTTTTCTCACTTAGCATAATTTCAAGGTTCATCCATGTTGTAGCATATATTAAGTTTTCATTTTTTTTTAGTTGCTGAATAATATTCTATTGTATTCATATACCACATTTTGTTTATCCATTCACCAGTTGACAAATATTTGGGTCAATTCTACTGTTCTTATATATATTCTATTGATTTTTTACAGAGAGGAAGGGAGAGGAATAGAGTTAGAAACATCGATAAGAGAGAGACATCGATCAGCCGCCTCCTGCACGCCCCCTACAGGGGATGTGCCCGCAACCAGGATACATGGAATCGAACCTGGGACCCTTCAGTCCAACGCTCTCTCCACTGAGCCAAACTGGTTTCGACCAATTCTACTTTTTTGACTTTTGTGAATCATACTGCTATCAACAGTTAGGTATTAGTTTTTGTGTTTATATATATTTTCAATTCCCTTGGATATATATCTAGAGGAATTGCTCGGTCATATGGTAACTCTGTGTTTAACCTTTGAGAAACTGCCAAACAGTTTTCAAATGCAGCAGCAACATTTTACATTTTTACTGCGGCAGGGTATGGGGATTTCAATTTCTTTGCATCCTTACCAACATTAGTTAGTGTCTTTTTCATTATAGCAATACTGAATTGTGAGTGTCAAGTAGTTTTGATTGCCATTTGACAATTTTGATTGGTGAAGGTGTTCAGAACAGGTCTCTCCAAGTTGTGCCACTTGGCACATGGATTATTTTGAACTGAAGGCAAGCAAGGCCCTGCAGGCTCAAGAGAAACTTTTACCTCTCCCTTAAGTAATTTAAATTGGGGACCTTGCCCATAACAAGAGTTATCACCAGAAATACTTTTTTAAAAATACATTTTATTGATTTTTTACAGAGAGGAAGGGAGAGGGATAGAAAGTTAGAAACAATGATGAGAGAGAGACATCGATCAGCCGCCTCCTGCATGCCCCCTACTGGGGATGTGCCCGCAACCAAGATACATGCCCTTGACTGGAATTGAACCTGGAACCTTTCAGTCTGCAGGCCCATGCTCTATCCACTGGCCGAAATATTTTTTTTAAATATATATTTTTATTGATTTCAGAGAGGAAGGGAAAGGGAGAGACAGAAACATCAATGATGAGAGAGAATCATTGATTGGCTGCCTCCTGCATGTCCCCTACTGGGGATTAAGCCCACAACCCAGGCATGTGCCCTTGACCAGAATAGAACCTGGGACCCTTCAATCTGCAGGCCAATGCTCTATCCACTGAGCCAAACTGGCTAAGGCCAGAAATACTTTTTTATGATCTATATAAGGCATGGAAAACATCTAATTACTGAACATTTGCTCTTCTTTTTGTTCTGCAAATGACCTTCCTTCCCTCTGAAGCCTCAGGCTCCTGACTCACTCTTTAGCTCAGGAAGTCACATATACTTCACTTACCTTTTGGTTTTGAACCTCTTGTGTATATGTGACCTCTGACGCTCTCATGTATGTGAGGGTTCCCACATGTGGGTATACAATCCAACTTGGTTATTTTCTCTTGTAACTCTCTCATGTCAGTTTAATTCTCAGACCAGCCTGAATAACCTAAAGAGGTATTTGTTCACTCTCCCTGACCTCTCAATAGAGTTGTGTTGCAATTTTTAGTCATATCACTATTCAGTGTTTATATTACTATCACTATGCAAATATTGTTCACACATAGACATGTAATAGATAAGTGATTTCTCTCTTACACAACTTTTTGTTTTCTCTGGATCGCATACATCTTTTTTTTTTTTTTTAAGTTTTCTAGGTACTTATCAACCAGTTGTCTATAGCTCTTTTCAGTACATTTGGTCACCTTGGGTATTCTGTCAATTTCATCTTCTTAAAGAAATCTCTCCTGGAGCCTTCTCACCTGCTCCAACCTGGAATGGTTGCTAAGCCTGCTGCCCAGCTGTTGTCCTCGGAATTCTCTTCAACACCATTCTAAAGATGCTCTTTTCCAAACAAACAAATAAACAAACAAGTTCTTCTCTGCCTTCCTAGGTGGGATTCCTGCTCCTAGATCTGTTGTGTTCCTCTTTCTTGATTTCTCTTTGTTTTAAAGAAATCCACCCCACCCACCCCCAGCCAGTATGACTCAGTAGATAGAGTGTCAGCCTGAGGACTGAAGGGTTCTGGGTTCAAATCCCATCAAGGGCACCTACCTTGGTTATAGGCTCAATCCCCATGTGGGAGGCAACCAATCAATGTGTCTCACATCGATGTTTCTCTGTCACTCCCCCTCCTTTCCACTCTCTCTAAAAATAAATGGAAAATTATCCTTGAGTGAGTATTAAAAAAAAAAAAAAGAAGTCCATTCTCGACTAGTCTCATTTTTTTTAAATACTATTTTTAAGATACTCTCTTTGTCCTCAGTTTTCCAAAATTCCCTGCTGATGTGCCTTGGTATGGATCCATTTTCATCCAGGATTAAGGTCATTTGGATTCTTTCAATCTAGAAATGCTTGTCCTGAGAATTGCGGGTGGTGGTGGTGATGGTGGGAACTAATTAATTACTTTCTTCACCTTCATTTTCTTTGTTCTTTCTCACTCTCTCTAATTTCCAGAATTGATCCTTTATGCTTTTTAACCTTTTTATTTTATTTTTCCATGCCTTTTTCTTTTGCTTGGTTTTCTAAGTGGTTTCGTCAACTTAACTTTACAAATCTATTATTTGATTATGATAATGATAGAGTTGAAGTGTCTTCAGCTAAATAGCACTTCCTGAAGAACAGAATTGTAACTATTACTTATGTTTACTTAATTGCATAGAATTGATTTATTTGCTCAGGTCTGACATTGTGCCAAGTATTGGAAATACAAAGGTAAGTTATACATAGATCTTGTCCTCAAAGAACAAAAGCCTCCTCATTGGAAAGTCAGAGAAATCTGAGGAAGTGAAAGAGATAATCACTACTTTCCGACAGTTAATAGTACAGTGGTACCTCGAGATACGAGTGCCCTAACATACGAGATTTTTGAGATACGAGCCATCGAGCGAGTGATTTTTGCTTTGAAATACGAGCAACATTTGAGATAGGAGTCATCGCGTGGATCAGCTGGCTGCACACGACCCACCAGTTTACCGCAACTCAAGCATCTCATAGTTTCCCACGCCTCAAGGTTACAGAACGAATTAAACTCGTATCTCGAGGTACCACTGTATTGCTCCCCTTTTTTAAAAAAAATATATTTTATTGATATTTTACAGAGAGGAAGGGAGAGGGACAGAGAGTTAGAAGCATCGATGAGAGAGACATCAATCAGCCGCCTCCTGCACACCCCCGACTAGGAATATACCCGCAACCAAGGTACATTCCCTTGACTGGAATCGAACCCGGGACCCTTCAGTCTGCAAGTTGAAGCTCTATCCACTGAGCCAAACTGGTTTTGGCAGTATTGCCCTTTTTATTTTTTTAAAATATATTTTTATTGATTTTTCACAGAGAGGAAGGGAGAGGGATAGAAAGTCAGAAACATCAATGAGAGAGAGCCATCGGTCAGCCGCCTCCTGCACACCCCCTACTGGAGTTGTGCCCGCAAGCAAGGTACATGCCCCCAACCGGAATCGAACCTGGGACCTTTCAGTCCCCAGGCTGACACTCTATCCACTGAGCCAAACCGGTTTCGGCTATATTGCTCTTTTTAATGAGACCAGAGCTTCTCACCCACAGACCAGCTTGAGTTTACTAGGACTTCCCACTTTGGGGAAGCAGCCTGAATAGGTGGGATCAAGCGTATGGGCTCTAGAGCCAGACTGTCTGGGTTTGACTCCAAGCTCTAGCATTCTCTGGCAGAGTATTTTTGAGCAAGTTATTTAATGTGTCTTTGCTTCAGTTTATTTGTTAAATGAGGATGATAATAGCACATAGCTCCTGGGTTTGTTATGAGGATTAAATGAGTGTTTACATGTAAATACTTTACATCTAAAGTGTTTAGAACGATGTCTGGCACATAGTAAGTGCTTAGTAAGTATTAGCTACTATTGTGAGATAAATATTGTTCTTTGTGTTCGACTGGGCTGCAAACACATTTATCTTGGAAATTTTTAACTGAAGGTTTTGATTTAGTAAAAGAAAGCTTTGTAGTAAAGGTGAATTTAGGAGAACTTTAAAGGATGGAAATGAGATATCCCAAAATAGTAATAACATAATAAATGGTCAGGAGGTAAGAATAGAAAAACTGGACAGCATGAATGTTCAGGGGATTTTATAAGGACAGATGAAACAGAAAAGAATATTAATAGTTGACAAAAGAACCTGGAACCGGCTAATTAAAAATACTTAAACTTTTTAAAAAAAGAGCCCTAGCTGGTTTGGCTCATTGGATAAGAGTATTAGTCTGTGGACTGAAGGGTCCCGGGTTTGATTACGGTCAAGGGCACATACCTCAGTTGCAGGCTTCTACCTGGCCCAGGCCCTGGTCCGGGCACTTGCAGGAGGCAACCAATTGTTGTGTTTCTCTCACATCAATATTTTTCTCTGTCTTTCCCTCTCTCTTCCACTCTCTAAAAATCAATAGAAAAATATCCTCAATGAGGATTACAAAAGAAAAGGGGCTATTAAAGATTTAAGAGACCCAAAACCTGTTTGGCTCAGTGGATAGAGCGTCGGCCTGCAGACTGAAGGGTCCCAGGTTTGATTCCGGTCAAGGGCATGTACCTTGGTGGCGGGCACATCCCCACTAGGGGGTGTGTAGGAGGCAGCTGATGGATGTCTCTCTCTCTCATCGATGTTTCTAACTCTCTCTCCCTCTCCCTTCCTCTCTGTAACAAATCAATAAAATATATTAAAAAAAAAGATTTAAGAGAAAAAAGGAATCCACCTTATATCTAGTAACACAGAATTAACATCTTTGTGTTTTTGTGCAATATCTTGTAGGGCACTAGCCTAAGCTGACTTGAACCATATCTTTGGCGATATCTCTTACCTGCTCAAAAGCCTGCAAGAGTTCTTTGTTAACCACCAAACAATATCTAAACTCTCTAGCATGGTATTCTAGCCCTGCTGTAATATGGGTCTAAATAACTTATAAAATGTTTCATGCAATATTTAAGATATACAGACTATATTAAAAATAACACAATAAAATACCCATTTACCCTGCATCAAATTTAAGAACTTGAACATGGTCAACTGAGTCAAGGCCCTTCTATAAACTTCCCTGATCATATCTCTTTCCCTATTCTTCTGAATGTAGTTTTCATTCTATCAAAGCAATATATATATATATATATATATATATATATATATATATATATATATATTAGAGGCCCAGTGCACAATATTTGTGCACTCAAGGGGGGGAGTCCCTCAGTCCAGCCTGCACCCTCTTAATTTTTTATAACATAATGAATCATTATTTTATTTTTATTTTTTAACTTAATAAATCTTTATTGTTCAGATTACAATTGTTCCTCTTTTTACCCCCACATAGTTCCCCTCCACCCAGTTCCCACCCCACCCTCTGCCCTTACCTCCCTTGCATTGTCTTCATCCATAGGTGTACGATTTTTGTCCAGTCTCTTCCCACAACCCCCTCACCCCTTTTCCCCCCGAGAATTGTCAATCTACTCCCTTTCTATGCCCCTTATTCTATTATATTTACCAGTTTATTCTGTTCATCAGATTTCTAATTCACTTGATTTTTAGATTCACTTGTTGATAGATATGTATTTGTTGTTCATAATTTTTATCTTTTTTCTTCCTCTTTTTAAAGAGTACCTTTCAGCATTTCATATAATACTGGTTTGGTATTGATGAACTCTTAGTTTTTTCTTATCTATGAAGCTCTTTATTTGACCTCCAATTCTGAATGATAGCTTTGCTGAGTAATCTTGGTTGAAGGTTCT
Source organism: Lasiurus cinereus (assembly GCA_011751065.1). Lineage (NCBI taxonomy): Eukaryota > Metazoa > Chordata > Mammalia > Chiroptera > Vespertilionidae > Lasiurus > Lasiurus cinereus. The sequence continues at coordinate 17,934,171 of JAAGEH010000038.1, read as the reverse complement.
TGCTATTCATCACTTTGAACATTTCTTGCCACTCCCGTCTGGCCTGCATCATTTCTGTTGAGAAATCAGCTGACAGTCGTATGGGTGTTCCCTTGTAGGTAATGAACGGTTTTTCTCTTGCTGCTTTTAATATTTTCTCTTTGTCTTTTGCTTTTGGTATTTTAATTATGATATGTCTTGATGTGGTCCTCTTTGGATTCCTTTTGTTTGCGATTCTGTGCGGTTCCTGGACTTGTAAGTCTATTTCTTTCACCAGGTGGGGGAAGTTTTCAGTCATTATTTCTTCAAATAGGTTTTCAGTATCTTGCTCTCTCTCTTCTTCTGGCACCCCATAATTCTGATGTTGGTATGCTTGAAGTTGCCACAGAGGCTCCTTACACTATCTTCAAATTTTTGGATTCTTTTTTCTTTTTGCTTTTCCAGTTGAGTGTTTTTTGCTTCTTTGTATTTCAAATCTTTGACTTGATTCTTGCATTCCTCTAGTCAGCTTTTAGGTCTCTGTATACTATTTCTTACTTCAGTCAGTTTATGTTTAATTTCTAGTTGGTCCTTTTTCATATCCTCAACGGACTCATTAAATTTATCACATTTTCTTGAAAAACCTTATAACCGTGGTTTTGAACTCTATATCCAGTCATTTGTTTTCCTCCATTCCTTTTGTTTGTGATCTGTTTCTTTGTCTCCTCATTTTTGCTGCTTCTGAGTTAGTAAAGTAGCTTTGTGTGCTAGGTGTCCTGTATGGCCCAGTAGCTCCGCCTCCCCAGTTACCTGAGGTGGACACTCTTGGTGCACCCTTTTGTGGACTGTGTGTACAGCCTTGTTGTAGTTAAGTCTTGATTATTGTTGGTATCGCTGAAAGGAATTGACTTCTAGGCCAACTGGCTGTGAGGATCAGCTGTGTCTATGTGGGGAGAACTTCTTCTGTGCTGGAGACAGTCTTATGAGATAATACTTGCAAAATTGCAAAAGTCTCTGTGCTTGGCTTGGATGGAATTGACTTCTAGGTCAACTGGAAGCCAGCCAGGCACTCGGCTGCCCATTCTCTCCATGCACATGTCTCCATACCTCAGCTTTTTGCAGCTCCTCTGAGTTTCCGTGAGCCCCTCTCCTTCCTTCTAGTTGTAGAATTTCCACTCAGCCAGCTTTCCTGTGGTTTTGGATGATGTCCGTTCTGTCTTTTAGCTGTAGTTTTCAAATTGTTGTGTGTGGCAGCAGTTTAGGTGTTCACCTATGCTGCCATCTTGGTTTCTCTCCAGCCTGCACCCTTTTGCAGTCTGGGAGCTCTCAGGGGACGTCTGGGGGGAACGGGCCTAAGCTGGTAGTCGGACATCCTTAACACTGTCCAGGAGGTGGGAGAGGCTCCTGCCACTGCCGCTGCACTTGCCAGCCATCAACCCAGCTCCTGGTTGAGCTGTGCTCCCCCTGCATTGAGCGTCTGTCCCCTGGCGGTCAGTCTGCATCATGGTGGTCGTTCCACCATTCAGATGATCTGCATATTACTCTTTTATTATATAGGACTGCCTGGACACAAGCAGTTCTCGAGTTACATTGAACTTGACTTATGCCGTTTTTGTGGTTATGTTGCCATCTCCCATTTACAGTATTTATTTTAAAAAGTTCCATCATTTATACATATGTACATATGTGCTTTATGTTTTTTATTAGTTATTTACCACAAGTAAAGGTCAGGAATTGTTATCTTTCTTTTAAATTTGTTTTACTGTTTCACTTCATTACTGCTGTGTATGTGCTCCATGTGAATGATGTAGGTGCTTATGTAGGTGGGTTCCGACTTACAGTGAAAATCAAATTATATCAAGCCATAGGAATGCATCTCCAACATAACCCAAGGAATGCCTGTATATGTGTGTGTGTGTGTGTGTGTGTGTGTGTGTGTATAATATTATATTTATAATTATATTTATAATATAATATTATATTTATAATATTCACCAAGTTGATATATCTATAGTTGTTTATTATTATTCATTACATAATATTAATAGAAAACATATAACTAATAGCACAGTTTGTTGTTCATTATCATTAATTTATCTATAGTAATACCTCCATTCTCCTACTGATGGACATTGATTTTGTTTTTAAATATATTTGATTTTTTTACAGAGAGGAAGGGAGAGGAATAGAGAGTTAGAAACATCGATGAGAGAGAGACATCGATCAGCTGCCTCCTGCATGCCCCTTACTGGGGATGTGCCCGCAACTAAGTACATGCCCTTGACCGGGATCGAACCTGGGACCTTTTAGTCTGCAAACTGACGCTCTATCCACTGAGCCAAACCAGTTTTGGCTGCTTTTGTTCCGATTTTTTGCTACAAATATTCTATATCTGTTTCCTTGTATACATGAGACTTTCTCTAGAATTAGAATATCTGGGTCATAAGATATGAGCATCTTTGACTTTATTAGACGTTGATAAAATGTTCTCCAAAATGGTTGTGCCAACTTACAGTCTCATGAGCAGTGTTGAAGAGTTTCCAGGGCTCCCCTTACCAACACTTGATAATGTCAGGCCTATTCTCCAACTTACTTTTGTAGCTTTAATTCCCACTGCTATCCTTCATGAATCTTTGATTCCAGTCAAATGGTAGTACTCACTGGTCCATGAATTAATTTCCCTTCTCCCTCATGTATTCATTGAGCAGATATCCTATGTCAGAAACCCTATTAACTGTTAGGAAAACAAACATGAAAAGACATGGCTCCTGTCTTTAGGACTTTATAGTTTCCTGGAGAGACAGACTTGCAAACAACTAGAATATAATTGTCAAAATGAAAATCTACAAATTACAGTATTCAGTGAGGCACAAGGAGCACACAAATCTAGCTCTGGGCAGGGAGAGAAAGGGAGTGGGGAGAGGATCAGAGAAAGCCTCACAGAGGAGGTGGTTTGATCATGTTTTCACTCAGGCAGTCACCTGTCCCTGGAAGATCTCATTCTATTCACGGACATTTCAGAGACCAACTCCCCACAAAATATCCCATTCAGCCCAGGAAAACACTGTGCTTTGCACTTTTCTTATAGCCTATATTACAATGTCCTATATTTTAGATATGTGTGTGTGTGTGTGTGTGTGTGTGTGTGTGTGTATGTATCTTATCTCCTCTAATAAATTATAAACTCATTATTGGAAGGTGTTGCCCTCTTAGACATCTCTACATCTCCCACCCAGCCTAGAATGTTGCTGACATGCACCATGTAGTCAGTAAATGCTTGCTGAATGAAAGATTAAAACAAAGGAGTAGGGGCTATATCATTTGACTCCCATTCTCCCAGATGCTTGACCCTTCAAACATTTGTAGTAAATTACTAAATTAGACTGCTTTTTGCTATTGTCAAAGTAACAGGGAGACTTAAAAAAAACAACTTTAAAGTTGTCTGCCCTATTTTTGGGGTGTAAAAAAACATGTTATGTAACATTGCAAAATCTGGCCAATGGAGAGGACTTTCTCTGGTTTTCTGTTTCTTGCTTCTTTAATAAACTCTACACTGTCATTTCAAAAGATCTTGCCAACATTAATTCATTACCACTGTACCCCTCAGCACAATGAAAAATATTGGCATATCCCTTTGGTATAGCAATGAAGAAACGAGGTCAGGAGCAATTCAGAGCTTGGAAGCTGGTGGCTTTTATACTCTCTATATAATGAGTCTTCCTCTTTATTTTCCAAACCGAGCCCGCACTCCACACTGAAGTAGGGCATTTGATTCTGCTCCAGGATTTTGTGAGAAATGCATACTAACCATTAAATAACAGGTGTAGGGAGCGGCTATAGATAGGGTCAAGCCTTGGACTGACCTGTGGCAGAGCCACATACAAGTCCCAGCTTGGAGGGCAGAGCCCTCCTGGCACAATTAAGCTTGACCTTATAGTCCTCCCTTGTTCCTAGGTAGCTAATGGGCGGTGAGAGGTGCAGCAAGTGCTGCCAAAACAAGGCTTAAGTAAGGAAATAGATTTGAAACTCACAAGAACATTGTAAACATGTTGACCACTCCCCTGGTTTTGCTTAGTGTGCTCTGACTATAAAATAAAGGTTTGGCTTACTGGGTGGGTCACTGTTTCCTCATCCAGGCAGTGATCCACCTGGTCCCAACTCTATTCTCTTGTCTGTCTTCTTTAATTCTTTACCACCCCTCCTCAGGCTCACCCCTGGCCATGCAGGATGTGGCTCAGACCTGTATGAAATAATTTTTATTCATAGCTTTTTACACATATCCATTTAATGATACTATCTATAGAAATGAAATCAGAAAGCTATATATGACTTAGGTGAAAATATTTTCCTGTTGCCTTATAAACCCTTTTTTATTAAAAACTAACCTACAAGCTTCCCAGACTTTAGGTTGGCAGAGAGAGAAAGCAAATACCAAAGATATCCCTTAAGTTCTTTGCTGCCACCCTAGCCACACTAGTCATGTGGATATATCTGTGGAAGTTGGGTTTGGAATGAAAATTTACTAACATGAGCACCCTAGGAGAGTTTATGAAGAATCACAATGGGAAACTGTGATCTTTCATTAAGGAAGATAATCAGTGATTACTTGCATATCATAGCAAAAATGTGTAGTTTTCATTCATGAGGGAAATCCATTTGTATCTATTCTTAGGACTAAGATAGGAGATTGGATGGAAGAAAAGATTCTTTCCATGATGACATTTGCAATAACAACTGTAATATTTTTTCTTTTTAACATTTCACAGAAAGAGCTATTTTTGCAATGATTTAGTTAACACAAGAATCATCAGGAAACATATAGGAATTCCCTCATTTCATTCTGGTGATGTATACATAATCTATCTATATATTAAAAGCCTAAGCAACTATTATGGCAGAATGATCAGAATGACCGTTTGCTATGATGCACATTGACCACCAGGGGGCAGACGCTCAATGCAGGAGCTGCCCCCTGGTGGTCAGTGCACTACCACAGGGGAAGTGCCGCTCAGCCAGAAGCTGGGCTCACAGCTGGTGAGCACAGTGGTGGTGGTATAAGCCTCTCCTGCCTCCACAGCAGTGCTAAGGAGCAGTGAGCCAAACAGTAAGAAGCGGTCAGCAGACGGGCGGTAAAGAGCAAAGGGTCCCAGACTGTGAGAGGGGACAGGCCAGGCTGAGAGGACCACCCGCCCCCACCCCTGCTCCACTGCACAATTTTTGTGCACCAGGCCTCTGGTATATATATATAAAACCCTAATATGCTAATACACCGAACATTGGAACAACTGAACAACTGGTTGCTAAGACATATGCTGACTACCAGGGGGCGTGTGTGGAACATGGTGGGCATCAGCAGCAGGTGGCAGAGCACTGAATATGGTGGGCGTCAGCCCCAGCAGGATGGTGGAGCAGGTGAGTGGGATGCCAGACCAAGGTAGGCACTGGTCACTGTCATCGGGGAGAGCCTCTGGTAGTTACTGAAAAATTTTGCTCCCATGCAGTGCTTGCACCCACTGCTGGCACCCAGCACTGGCCCTGATTGCTTGGTGCCATCATGGATGTGAGTGGTGGCTTCTGGCCCCAATTGCCCTTCAGGACTTCTCTAACTTCCCCTGGTCCTGAGGGATGATCAGGGCCAGCAGCCACCTCTCGCACCTACAGCCAGCAACAGCCCACTAGCAGCCACTGCCAGTGCCCAGTGCCAATCCCAATCACTTGGTGCTGTCAGCAGGTACAAGTGGTGGCTGCCAGCATCAATTGCCCCTGTGGGCTTCTCCACTTCCCCCTGCTCCTGAGAGGCAATTGGGGCTGGCAGCCACCACTCACACCTGATCCTGGCACCGGCCTCACTTGCTCCACGCTGTCAGCAGGTGCGAGCGGGGTTGGTGCAGTGTGTGGGAGCAGTGGCTGCAGGAGCAGGACTGCTGGCAGAGAGGGGACCAGGAGCCGTGGCAGGAGGGGCCTGGCAGGGGCACAGAGGATGGGCCAAGACCTGCTCCTGTACCCACCACAGCCTCGCAGCCCACAGTGTCTTGCAAGGGGTACGAATTCATGCACTGGGCCCCCTTGTCTACAAATATCTCCCCAAACTTCAAGATGAGTTTAACACTTCTGTCCCTTACTGGGCTTGTGTGAAGAAAGTGAACCTCTTCACAACATTTTATTCAATAAGGGACTTTATGAGGATGTCGTGTGGAATAAAGAGGATAAAGGCGAGTCTCTCCAGCCAGGTACAGGCTCTAAGACTGAGTGGTGATAGGCTGGTGCCCACTAGAGGGCAGATGACCACTAGGGCAGGACTCAATGGAGCTGCCTCTGTTTCTGTATTGTGCTTCCTTTCCCTTCTGTGAACATAAACTTCTGTCCGCGTTTCGCCTATTTATCCCACTCCACCTTCTGTCTGGGAAGAGACAGACACCAGCCGAGCCCCTCATAGCCCTGCTCTTGGTATCACACTGAAAGACTTGCCTTCAATGACCTTTAGTTTTGGAAATCTATATTTCTTTCTCTAATCCTGGTGACTGAGTGAGTGATCCAATAAGAGGAAAAAGTGTTTGCCACATTTTTTTTCAATTCCAGTAACAGATATGTTCTTATCTCTTTTATGGGGGGTGGAAGATGAAGGGAGGGGGAGGTTACATTGATATGTATTTGGGAGGGATTAAGACTCAGAACACTTTAAAACGCAGCACGAGACCAGCACACATTTTTTTCATACCCTCCCCCTATCTCTTGTATTTATGCAACAAAACTAATACAGTTTTTAAAATTCTACACTTGTAATACTGTAAAGCCACAACTGACGTAAGCCCAGATGAAGATAAAGTATCAAATTCAACCTCAGACTGACCGGGCGAGGCTAGAATTTTGACACTAACAGAGAAAAGCCCTCCTGTTTAGCTGAGCATCCCTACACCCGAACACGCCAAGGAACTAAAATCCCAGCGTTTTAACCCAGGAAGGGACCTTTATCTCTCGACTACCCTGCAGTCTCGCTCCCCCATGCGTCTTGCCTCCAAAAAAAAATGTCCCTTTTATGTGAAGTGGGACTCGGGTGCAGCCAGAGCCTTTTTGTCTTTTTTCCTCTTTGTAATCAGAGAAAACACAACTGGCTGAGATTGTTGTCAGTATGTGGGTGTGGCTGGAGAAAAGTACTCTCTGTGACCAACCGTTCTTTCTTCACTGTACTCCGCTTTCATACTGTTTCTCATGAATAAAACATATTCACATGACGTTCTGTACTTTTCTATCCTTATTCAGCTGCTGCAGATAGCTGCTTCCGTGGGTCAGTAGGAGCGAAGGGTCAACTCTGTGTAGCTAGAGGGTAAGAGAGAGCTACGAGCTTGCACAGTGGCAGTATCGTAGCCGATGAGGTTTATTGGGGGCACAATTGTTGCTTTTAAAAAAAAATCTACAGAATTTGCTTAAGGGTGCGTGATGAGGCCCTCTGAGAATCGAGATGAAGAGTCAAAGTTCTGAGCCTGCTTTCTTCCCTGGAGAAAGCTTGCTTCCTTTCCAGGAAGAAATAAATGGGCAATCACTTACTTTCTGGGAACAAATGTCTGTGCACTCGTCTTCAGGGAAATAGGAGAGAAGGGAAGGAAAGAGAGAACCAGAGTCGTTTCAAATTCAAACTCTTTCTTACAGAAATACCGCCTTGGGCCAGTTTGAAAACACAAGCCTTCGGTGCAGGGAACACAGCTCTGCTTTGGGAGAACAAGGTGAATCATCTGGAAGTTACATACAGTTAGGTTCCTGCTGAGCAGAGTTCGATCATCAACATGCTCAGCCTGAAATGCTAGAGGGAGCTGCGGCTCACCTAACCGGGTCAGGCCCTCTGCTCGCTGACCTTGGGCTTCTCTGAAGCAGCTGCTTGGCCGGGTTTTTCCACCGCGGAGTTACCCCTGAGCTCCGGTGGCTTACGGGATGTTTACAGCCGCCTGAGACTCTGGGATGAAAGTACAGACAGGTTCCGAGGGCTTTCAAACCAAATCTCCCTGTTTAGTGGTGTTGTTTTTTAAAAAGATGATACGGTGGAAACAAAGGTTACCAGGAGGATTTCAACAGTTTTGCCCTTATATCCTTTGCAGATTTATGACCAGAGCACAAATGAAGGCCACATACTCGTGAAATCTTTAAAATTAACAAACTGTCCAGTAACACGGGGTAAAGATAGAGTCTTTCCTTTTGCATGGACACATATGCCTGTATCTGCTCAAAGGCTAGATGTGAATTGAGAATTCCCAGGTGGCTCAGAGTCCCACACGAGAGAGCGTGGGAGAAGCTGGCTCCCACCCCAGGCTCTGGCGCCCTCCTCTCGCCTCCTGCTCAGCCAGGTGACCTTTGTAACTCCTGGGTCTCAGTTCAGTCACACACCCTTCAAACAGCCGCTCCTGGGGTCTGGCAATGTGTGCAGAGGGGGCACCGTCCACCCTTGGACGACAGACCCGGGAAAGAGGCCCACCCTGCCTCTGGAAGTGGGCTCGGGGGCCATTTGGGCAAGAAATGCTGGGGTTCCAGGTCCCCAGAGACTAGTCTATATGGGGGTGAACACAGATCAGGGTGGACCTATCTAACCCTTTGTTCCATGGATGCCTTTACATGTCAAAAGAAGGATTCAAGGGGCCCTAAAGCTTAAGGCTCAGAGCAGGGTCTCCTCTGGCCTGGGTCTAAGTGTATACTAACTTTCAATACTTTTCATTTATTTTTATTAAAGTAATACATGTACATAAAGCAGATCACATAGTAAAGACTCCCTTCCCTCTTTGCAATCATTCTTCAGAGGGAACTTCTTTGAACCACTTCTTGTATTTCTCTCAATAATCCTAGGTTACATTTTCACCTATATTTACTAATTAATCTTTAGACATTATCTTTTTTTAAATTTATCTTTATAAATTTTAGTATAATTGTCCCGTTTTTCCCCATTGACCTCCTCCACTCTGTCCTCTCCCTGCCTTCACCACACTATTGTCTATGTCCATGGGTTATGCATATATGCATATAAGTTCTTTGGTTAATCTCTCCCCACCCTACCACCCACCCCTGCCTTCCCTCTGAGATTCGTCAGTCTGTTCCATGCTTCTATGTCTCTGGAGCTATTTTGTTCATTCGTTTATCTTGTTCATTAGATTCCACATATGAGTGAGATCATATGGTACTTGACTTTCTCTGACTGGTTATTTCTCTTAGCATAGTACTCTCCAGGTTCCTCTATGCTGTCTCATAGGGTGTGAGATCCTTCTTTTTCATAGCTGCATAGTATTCCATGGTGTAAATGTACCATATCTACCTACCTATCTATCTATCTATCTATCTATCTATCTATCTATATAATTAATATCAGAGAGGAAGAGAGAGGGAGAGAGAGATAGAAACATCAATGAGAATCATTGATCAGCTTCCTCTTGCACACCCCCTACTGGGGATCAAGCTCATAACCCGGGCATGTACCCTGACCGAGAATGGAATCGTGACCTGGTTCATAGGTTGACACTCAACCACTGAGCCATGTTGGCAGGGCGCCACATCTTTTTTTATCCACTCATCTACTGATGGGCACTTGGGCTGTTTCCAGGTCTTAGCTATTGTAAATAGTGCTGCTATGAACATAGGGGTGCAAATATTATTTCTGGTGTGACATTATCTTCTTTATATCACCACCATAAACTCTACAAAAATTGCAAGTATGGCAGAAGAAACTTTTTTTTCTGAAACATTTGAAGTTGCCAGTCTGATACACCATAACCCCCGTATTTTTTTAGTGTGCCGTTTCCAACATGCAAGGGCATTATAAAACTACATGGCAACCGGCAACCCTCAGACTCCATCCAACTGTCCCAATTGGATTCTTAGCACAAGAATCCAATCTGGAATCATGCATTGCACAGAGGTAGTTTCCTTCCATCTAGAACATTATTTTCTTGACTTCTGTGATCTTGACACATTGGAAGATTAAAGGTCACATACTTTTTCGAATGTCCCTCAATTTGGGTTTGTCTACTATTCCCTCATGATTAAATTCAGGTTATGGGCCTTTGGCAGGCGTATCACAAAAGTTTTGATGATGTGTTCTCATTGCACTCCTTCAGGTGGTACATAATTTAGATTTGTCCTATTATTAAGGATATTAATTTTGATTGAGGTGGTGAAGTAAGGGTAGTACTTAATCATTTTTCTGAGGGAAATACGCTGAGACTACTTAGATATTTTATTCTTCAGTAAATGAATCTCTTCTTCACCACATTTGAGATCCAACATCCAGTTTTCAGGCAGCACCTGGCATGGACTCCTCATCACCTCCTTATACTCCAATACCCCACTCTAGGTGTCATTGCTCCCAACCACGCCTACCATGAAGAGACCAACTTAGACTGACTTTGTTTATCTATTGGCTTTGGACTGAAATTACTCATCAGGAGGAGGAGAGGGGAGGGGAGGGGAAAGATACAGGAAGGAAAAGAGAAACAGCAATTCTGATTTACTTTCATTATGGAGATTATGGAAATAATCCGGATTAATCTTAGTTCAACACGGAAAAATGTTTCTTTTGCATCTTATATTATTTTTTAATATCATTCTTTTTCCTCTTTGGCCAGATAAACTTGTATTGTGATATTCATTTAATGTGGAAAAGCGGAATAAGATTTCTCTAGGCCATATGGCAAATGATTTGCTGAGCTAGGATTAAAAAATTGCAGGGTCAGCCGAAACCAGTTTGGCTCAGTGGATAGAGTGTCAGCCTGTGGACTGGAAGGTCCCAGGTTTGATTCTAGTCAATGGCATGTACCTTGGTGGCAGGCAGTCCCCAGTGGGGGGCGTGCAGGAGACAGCTGATTGATTCTCTCTCATCGATGTTTCTGGCTCTCTGTCCCTCCCTCTTGCTCTCTGTAAAAAAAAAATCGATAAAATATATTTTTTAAAAAATTGTAGGGTCAAATCTATCACCATTTTGCCTCTATCATGGTCACCAGAGAGTATAGGTAGGTAGTGCCACTACAGTGTGATTTGAGGGCTATCTCAAGGTCCCAGATATCTGCTAGAAAACATATTCCCCATTGCTCTGTCATAACTCCACTCTTTCCTTCTATGTACCCTGAAATTCACATGATTTCACACATTTTGGGAAGTTGAAAAAACTCATGCACACAAACAATAGTGTGTGAAGGTCTGAGGTGGGGGTGGGTGGAGAGGGTCAATGGGGGAAAGGAGGGGCATCTGTAATACTTTCAACAATAAAGATTTTTAAAAGAAGACTGGAACACAGCTTTCAGGAAGTTTTTATTTATATTTTTATTGATTTCAGAGAGAAAGGGGGAGGCAGAGAGAGAAAGAACATCAGTTATGAGAGAGACTCATTGATTGGCTATCTCCTACAGGCCCCCTACTGGGAATTGAGCCTGAAACCCAGGAATGTGCCCTGTTACTCAATTTGTGTTCCTTTACTATTTCCTCATGATTGAATTCAGGTTATGGGCCTTTGGCAGGAGTATCACAAAAGTGCTGATGCTGTGTTCTCATTGCATCCCTAATGGCCTTCTAGTTCATAGGTCCACACTCAACCACTGAACTACACCCGCTAGACAGGAAGTCTTTATTTAAACACCCATTTATCGCCTGAAAGACAGCAGGCTTTAAAGAGTGAGTCCTTCAAACATCTCCTATTTGTGGTTTATGAGACAAGTGCAGCTCAACAACTACACCCCTTGGGCCAGGTACCACGGGAGAGTTGGCGGTGAATGAGACAGACATGGTCCCTTGTTTTCATGGAGCATCACAGTACAAATAGGATGAGGGTCACAAAAGCAGAAGCCACATGGGGTTGGGGAAGGATGTGATATGAAGAGAATCAACTCTCTGGAGATGTGAAGAAAATAGGAATTAAGTGAAAGGCTAGTGGAAGAAGAACGAGGGGGAGCATAGCGCTTAGACAGAGGAAAAGGAATGTGCTAAGACTAAAAATGTAGAGTATCCTTGGGAGAGAGAACAAGAAGGGTGACTAGAGATAAGGTGAATTTATAAACAAGGAAGGACCTTGTAAACCATCATAAGACCTGCAGTTGGCCTCTGTATCCATGGGTTCCACATCCACAAATTCAAAAGTACCAGGGAGGGGAGAATGTTATTTGTTGCTGATGTATCTTATGTAGTTAGCCTACAATGGTTATATCTGTATTGAGCAGGTACAGACTTTTTATTTTACTTATTTATTTTAAAAAATACATATATTTTATTGATTTTTTTACAGAGAGAAAGGGAGAGAGATAGAGAGTTGGAAACATTGATTAGCTGCTTCCTGCACATCTCCTCCTGGGGATGTGCCCGCAATCAAGGTACATGCCCTTGACCGGAATCGACCCTGGGACTCTTCAGTCTGCAGGCCGATGCTCTATTCACTGAGTCAAACTAGTCAGGGTGGTACAGACTTTTTAAATTGTCATTATTCCCTAAGCAATATAGTATAACAACTATTTACTTAGCATTTCATCGTATAAGCCAGTGGTTCTCAACCTATGGGTCGCGACCCCTTTGGAGGTCAAACAACCCTTTCACAGGGGTCACCTAAGACCATCGGAAAATGCAGATATTTACATCATGATGCATAACAGTAGCAAAATTTCATGGTTGGGGATCACCACCACATGAGGATCTGTATGCAAGGGTCGCGGCCTTAGGAAGGTTGAGAACCACTGGTATAAGCTATTGTAAGTAATCTAGAGATGATTTAAGGTATATAGGAGGATACACATAGGTTATATGCGAATACTATACACCATCTATAATAATAAAAGCATAATATTCTAATTAGACCGGACAGCTGAATGACCTTCCTGCTGTGGCAGGGGCCAAGCAGAGGCGTTTAGGGGCGATCAGGCAGGCAGGCAAGCAGTTAGGGTCGATCAGGCAGGCAGGCAAGTGCTTAGAGACAATCTGGGAAGTAGGTGAGTGGTTAGAGACAATGAGGCAGGCAGGCAAAATGATTGGGGGTGATCAGGCAAACAGGCAAGTGAGCAGTTAGGATCCAGCAGTCTTGGATTGCGAGAGGGTGCAGGCTGGGCTGAGAGACACCACCCTCTCCCCCTCTCCCCCTGTACAATTTCATGCACTGGACCTTTAGTTTTATATAAAGGACTTGAGCATCTGCTTATTTTAATATGGGGTGTCCTGGAATCAATCCCTCCTGGATACTGGAGAACAATTGCATAGACTTTATTCCACTGAAGGGTTTTAAACATGCAGATCTGCATTTTTAAGAGTTCACTATGTATATAGTGTGGTGAATAGACTGCGGGCACAAGAGTAGACAGAAGGAAATCTATCAGAAAGCTATTTCAATAGTCCAAGTGAGGCATATTAGTGCCAGTGGCATGGAGAAAAGAGAACAAACTGAAGAGATGTTTAGAAGTTAGAACTGATAGGACAGATAGAATGATATGTGATACAGGGTAGTAAAGAGGAAGAGTCAAAGATGATTCCTTGTCTTTTCTTTGGTGGTACTTATAACAACTATAACTCCTGCTTTCCCCACGGGATTATATGCAACCCAAGGACAAGCACCAATCTTATTCAACACTTGCTCTACATAATGTGTGGCACATAACATTGCTTAAAACCTATTTGTTGGGCTGAAACCAGTTTGGCTCAGTGGATAGAGCATCAGCTTGCAGACTGAAAGGTCCCAGGTTCGATTTCAGTCAAGGGCATGTACCTTGGTGGCAGGCACATCCCCGGTAGGGGGCGTGCAGGATGCAGCTGATAAATGTTTCTAATTCTCTATCCCTCTGCTTTCCTCTCTGTAAAAAAATCAATAAAATATATTTTTAAAAAACATTTGTTGGATAAATTATATTTTTGGTTGCAAGCAAATGGGTTCATGGTAGAATCATTCACTGAGCTGAGGACATGGAGGAGAAAGGAGAAGTTTGAGGGATGAGTTTTGACAATGCTGAGTTGCAGATACCTGTGAAACAGCCAAGGGTAAATGTCCTGGAAGCAGTTAGAAATGCAAGTCTCAACTTCCGGAGACAGAGGTGGGCATAAGAAAAGTGGTCAGAGTCACAGACTATATGAGATGGCCTAATTAGAAGGTTTAGAATAAGAAAGAGACCCTCGAGAGCACTTGGAGGAGGCAACATTTAAGGGTTGTGCAGAAGAGTAGCAGCCAACAAAGGAGATTGAGGAATGGCCAGAGTGTTCCGGGTAGGAAGAAATCCACACGAAAATGGAATTAGGCTTAAGGGGAAAATGTTTAAGAAGGAAGGAATCGATAGTGTCCCAGGCTTCTAACTCAAACAACGAAGGTAACACAATTTAGTTTCAACACAGTGATGGACAAAAGCCAGAGTGAATTAAGGAGAAAATGGAAAGAGAAAATGGATTGAGCAAATGTCAGCACATCATTAATTAACTTATCAGATTAGGGAACTGTCATTCTTAAAAACAATGGATGGTCCAAAGAGGATAAAACAAAGAATCTTGGATATTTTTAAAGGGAGGGAGCAGAGTAGGAGTGCAGTCAAGCCCTGGATGAGGCAATCACATGGAGGTCCAGGGTGAAGGAGGCGGTCTCCAGGGTGAACAGATATATGAGGAGATTGGGGTAGATAACTTTGACTGTTTCATCATTTGGCCTGGCTTCAACCCTAGTCCTCAGCTTCAAAGAAGGTCAGGAGTTAGTTAACAATGGAACACCTTTCACAGATTTCCTTACGTTCCTCATTCAAACAGCAGCAAGATAAAACATTGTTGAGAAATTTTAGAGCATTTCTTTAAGCTTTCAACCTCTGCTCTACAAAGAAGCTATCCAGTAAAGAGCACACACACACACACACACACACACACACACACACACAAATTAAGGACACCAACCAAACCTCTCTTAGGTGAGAACTAATCTTTTTTGTTGTGTTACAGAGAACCGGAATAATCAAACAATGCTCGGATAGTTTGGAGTTACATTTATTATGTGCGGGTCCAGAGAAAAATGTTTCTCAAATTCTGGGCCCCAACATGCAGAAATTTTCCCTATTTATGTGTTTTTACCTTCTTTGTCTCCCAAATATGGGATGTTCCCCTCCCCTCTTTTGCAAGTTCTTAAAGGGCCCCTATGTGCTGAGGCCTTGAGACCTCAACCAAAGACCTGGCCTAGTGCCAGCACTGATAATTTTGTCCAGGGAAGGTTTAATGGCATCTCTGAAGTGAGAATAGTCTCGTTTTCCTTATTATTTAAGCAAGCAAACATTTACAGAAGCCAAATAGCAAGGTTAAAATTTCAAAAAGCAGTTTTTATATAAGATGGATGCTTCAGTTGCTGTTCAGGAATGTGATTTGTTGCATATCATCACTCTTCCCCTGATCACCCCTGCATTATAGGGATGCTGAGAGAACTAATAAAACTGTTTATGTGAAATGCTTAAAATCAAATGATAAAAATACAAGAAGACACTTCCTTTCCTAAGGGTTAAGACATTAAACATTACTCTAAACTGACATTTACTACTGGAGGTTTATACATTCAGCCCACTTGCTAACTAGAAAAATGCAAAGATAAAATACAGGTTCCAATCCCTGATCTTGAAATGTCTAGAATTATGAGATCAGGAAAAACTGGTGTGAGAAATGCCGTGTTAAGCTGTACTACAGAAAAGCAGACCCTCACAGAAGCCCTGACCTTCAAGGGACCTTGGATTCTAATAGCTCGTCAGCAAGGAGGCTGCATACTCCATCCTCTGGTGGACGAGCCGTCAGTGCCCCGTCCTTGCATCCTGCAGGCTGTTTCTTCCTAACTTAAGAGGATGGGGGAGCCTCTCCTCTTCTCTGCATTCTCTGTGTCCAATCATTTTCACCACCGTGTGGTCGCTCCTAATTTCTTGTTCAGAATAGGTTAAAGTTTATTTGAATAGAAATCTGAGTGTAGAAAGTCCAATTTCCACCCAGCAAGCAATATTTCATGGCACATAAAACTCCTATTAATAGGAGGGCTAGTTCAGGAAGTAGGCAAAAGTGGGAATAAAGAAGTTGTAAGAATGCTGTCCTTTCAATGTACTTAGGCAACAGCAAACTGTGTGTGTGTGTGTGTGTGTGTGTGTGTGTGTGTGTGTGTGTGTGTTACAAAGCTCTGTTCCCAGTGGACATTCCAGATAATGAGGATTAAGGCAAGCTCAGAAATACTCAGGATTGGAGCTCCAAAAAGATGTCTTTATTTCATTTCATCTTTACCCATCTCTTCAACTCTAGTTAAGTTTTCTATCACTATAATTTAGGAGAGGGCCCAGAAATCCATCTCTAACTTTCATTCATTCAACTAATACTGCTAAAGTACCTTGTATTTCCCATCATTATGCCAAGCACTGCAGGTACAAAGGTGAATTAGACCTGATCCTCAACTTCCAGCAAGTTGGTTTAGTGGCATTTCAAGAAACAAAATCAAAGAATTCTTGTGACTTATAGCATTTTCTGGAATAAAAAAGTAATAAGACACTGGGTCTACTTTTGTAGATAAGTACCATCTTCTCATTTCACCTTATTGAAACCATGACTCCAAGTCTAAACACACCTGTGTATGCATAATCTTAGATGTTTCTGCTGTTAAATTTTAAACTGGTCCTTAAGTAGAGGGCTTTTGCAATTCATTTTTCTTGGGTTTGTTTCTGAGGTATTTCTTAATACTAAAGCACTCATCAGATGATTTAAGCAATCCCCCCCCCGCCCCCCGCTGCCCCCGATTTTGAGAGTCAAAGGGCATATCTGATAATAAGTACAGGGTACAGCCCAAGTTGGTTTGGCTCAGTGGATAGAGCATCGGCCCCACAGACTGGAGGGTTATGGGTTCAATTCTGGTCAAGGGCACTTTCTTTGCAGGCTCCTCACGCAGGAGGCAACCAATCAAGATGTCTCTCTCACATCTTTGTTTCTCTCTCTTCCTTCCCTCTCCCTTTCACTCTCTCAAAACAACAACAAAAAACAATGGAAAATATCTTCAGGTGAGGATTAATAAATACAGGGTACAGGGTCCCAGACATTTTTATTCTCTCTAGTTTTGATGGCTTTTTTTTTTACTTTGTTTGAAGAGGTGTATTAAATATTATATAGAATTCATGTCTAACAAACAGTGTTGCAAAGCTGAGTTGAGACATTTCTATTTTGTTGATTCATTTGACTACCTAAAGAGTATTTTTACAACTTAATATCTGGGGTTCCTCACTTCAAACATTTGGTGTTTGAAACTGAGATACTCAAAGTAAGACAAAGGTTCATGATGGTTTACTACAATTATTTAATATTTATCATTTCACTTTTATTTTCTAATTATGAACTCAAAGTTTTGACCATAATAATTCTAACCTGTAACCTGGATACTTGATGAATACTGAGAAGATTAACATACAGGTATCTGTAGCCCATGAGCTTGAAATCAAGTTATCTTATGTATAGTAAATATTTCAGTTTCACTCATTCAACAAACATTTACGGAGAGCCTTTTCAGAGGCAGGCACAGTTCTAGATGTTGTGAATACACCAGTGAAGCACACAAATAAAATGGGTTGCCCCTAGGGAGCTTGCATTCATTTAATCAAACATTCCTAACAGGCAGTTCTGAGAATGGACTCCACTTGTATGGAGGAAGGGAGACAAAAGACAAGAATCCCAAACCTTCTGAAAGTTTCAGCGCAGAGGAGCCCCAGGGCCACTGGGTTTCCAGTCAAGGAGCACTGGAGTGGAGCTTGTTATTTTCTGGGCCTTAGTTTTCTTATCTGTTAAGTAACGGCATTGAATTTCATAATCTCAGAAGTCTCTTTGGAATTGAATAGCCTATGAGTCTATGATATGTAATAGGCATTGACTTATTAATTAATTAAGGCAAATTTACACAGAGTGGAATGCACAGGTCAGAGAGATTTAATTTTTAAAACTATAGAAGTGTTCAGGAGTCAGTTTAAACTCCTATACCTTTTGTAGCTACAATATAGTATAGCATTCATATTATGTTCAGATGAATGGTCCAAAGGCATTGCAGAATGCTGACTCGGTGAGAGGAGATCTAATTATGTTCATTAGAGTACTTATTAAAGCAAGAAAATGCACTGAGGTGATTTAGAGAGATTTCAAACACCAAGTGTCTTCTCATTAACCCACAGGTAATCAGAAGTGCTCTACCCCAAGATCTTACTGTTTTTAGGCTTATGTATTCTTCTTTACAACCAACTCACAGATCCACATCCCAGCCATTTCACATTTATATTACTAAAATCCATGGATTATCTCTCCCTCAAACAATATAAAATGCTCCCATCAAAACCCTCACTTCAGAGACAGAAAAGCAATTATTTAAGTAAGAAATAGGTACAAGTAAAGTGATAAAATTCTGAGTTTTATTTGAAAAAACAAAGGGTCAAAGGCCCAGGATAAGGTAGACATTTAAGGGACAGGTACCCCCCAAAAAAGAGATTTTAAAGTGCAGATGCCCAAGATAGAGCAGACACTTGAGGAGAGGACCTTCGAAGACTGAAAACTTCTTTTGCTTGTTTTGTAATCTTCACCTGAGGATATTTTTTTCATTGATTTTTTTTTAAGAGAGAGAATGGAAGAGAGGGGAGGAGGGACGAGGAAGAGAGAGAATAGAAGGACAGAAGGGAGGGAAGAAGGGATGAAGGGGAGGGAGGGAAGAAAGGAGAGAGAGAGAGAGAGAGAGAGAGAGAGAGAACCTACAACCTAGTTATGTGCCCTTAACCAGGAATTAAACCCACCATCCTTCCATGTATGGGGCCCACATTCTAACCAGCTAGGGCCAGACTGAAGACTTTTAAAGTGGTAGGTGTTCAGGGAAAAAGGACACTTTAAGGAGACGATAGCCAAGCTTAGAAGACATTTAAAGAGTTCTGGACTGAAGTTTGAGAACAGGTTTATTAAAAAGGCAGGGATAAAGGAGTCAGTTGTCAATGGTCTGGTTAGGAAAACCCTGAAAAGATCATCCTCCAAGGAAGAACATGCACTCCTGCCTACCCCATTATAATTAAAAAAAAATAGGTATAAGTGAAGAGATACAATTCTGAGTTTTGCTTTAAAATATTCTAGATGTATTTTATTGAGAATATGTACAATTAAAAGCAAGTGAAAAAAGAAATTAAAACATCTATTTCCAAATAAGCTCTCATCTCCCCTTTCTAGATTATAAATATCCATAAGCATTAAAATATACTAAATAAGGGTCTCTGGAAAATGTACCCCACTGAGGAGACTGCGTGTTGAGAGTGCTAGGCGATGGTCTTTTATCCATAGTACTTAAGAAGCTAAAGCAGATTCTCTGGACATTTAAACTGGCTCAACTCCACAGAATAATAAAGCAAGATTTGAAACTTTAAGTTATAGGTATTCAATTTTTGATTCTAGCATTCAGAAAGGACTTTAAGCTTGGCGTATTGTATTAAATCGGTAGACTCATTCATCAACCTAAACTCATTGCAAAATTACAAATTTCTGTCACAGGATAGCCCTTGTAGCATATACACTTACCATGAATATCTCCTCAGAAGTTATTATCCATAATAACATTTCCATGTTTTGAAAAAACTAGAATTTTATTTCCTCTATTCCCATTGCCTTTGATTCGACTTTCTCTTCCATTTCCCCTTTTGCAACTACTTCCTTTCATTGGTCAGTTAAGTCAGTCTTTCAGAAACATTTCTGGTTTTCTCTCTCCTAGTTCTCCCTTTAAAACATCTTTCCTCATTTGACCCAGTAATCCCACTTCTAGAAATATATCCTAAGAAACTAGAAACACCAATCAGAAAGGATATATGCACCGCTATGTTTACAGCAGTACAATTTACAATAGCTAAGATTTGGAAACAGCCTAGGTATCCATCAGCAGATGAGTGGATCAGAAAACTATAGTACATATACACAATGGAATACTATGCTGCCATAAAAAGAAGGAATTCTTACCATTTGCAGCAACCTGGATGGAACTGGAGAGCATTATGCTAAGTGAAATAAGCCAGTCAATGAAAGAAAAATACCACATGATCTCACTCATTTATAATAAAGAACATTATAAACTGATGAACAAAAAGATAGATACAGAGGCAGGAAAGCATCAAACAGACTGTCAAATTACAGTGGGAAGGTTAGGGAGAAGTGGGGTACATAAGAGATCAACCGAAGGACTTGTATGCATGCATATAAGCATAACCAATGGACGCAAGACACTGGGGGTGAGGGCATGCATGGGAGTGGGGTAAGAGGGGGCAATGGGAAGATATGAACACATGTAATACATTAATTAAAAAAATGGAAAAGAAATAAAACACTTTTCTTCATGACTCAACCTGTCAACCTAGTGCATGTCCAACCACGTGGGAGGTGACTCTACAAGGAATGTAAGAGATCCGGGCATGGAGCCTGCAGTCAAAGGGCTTACTGCCTAGTGGGAGAGATAGCAAACACATTTGAACAAACAAAACCACAACATTGAGCCATGTGATCTTGGCAACAGGTATAACCTTATTTCAGGGGAAAACCAAGTGGTTTGCAGAGAAACAAAGCTATACCATCATCTGCCAGGAAACTGTATGCAAATCTGTGGATTTATGTAAATATTAAGATCTTCCCTTTCTAACTGTACTAATTTAGCTGGGTCCCTAAATATGATTAGACCACTGAAAAAAATGTCCAGGTACAAATAATAAAAAGTGTGAGTGAGTGTGTGTGTGTGTGTGTGTGTGTGTGTGTAAGAGAGAGACAGAGCAACGCTTAGCCAGGTGAGACTCAATCAAAAGATGCATAGTTATACTTGGCAGGGGAGATACCATGATCAGGAAGGTGATTTTCCCAGGGCAAAGTTTACACATTGCCCTCCAGGTATGTTGACCCCTGCAATTTCCCCAAATGTGGGAAAATCAACTGCATAATTTGTGGTGGTGGTGGTGTTGGAGACTGTATCCATGTTCTCCCCTAATTAAAAAAAAAAGTATGCATAATCAGAACAACAGTATACTGACCCAACCTGCTCCACCAACATAAACCTATGTGTCCATGGGTAGAAATATCACCAGACAAGAGGCCGGATCTATTCATTAATGCCTGACTCATGTGTACCATATGGGAAAAAACAATAAAACTTTTCAAGATCTAACTGAAGCAGATACTATCCCTCATAAGCATGTCTTTATAAAATCACACATTGACTTGGGGAACCACCTATATATTCTTACCCTGATCAAGACTGTCCCAGAGACTGACTTCACTTCCACAGAAGACTTGTGCCTGCTATGCACTTGGCCTCTTTCCCCGTTTGTTCTAGTTTTACAACGTGTTGGTTTTTTATTTCTGATCTGGCAAGGATATTCCACCCCATGCCTTCTCCCAGGAGATGTTTACTGAGATCATACAGGTAGGAAAGGGGGGGGGAGGGGGGGAAAGGTCCTTGTTTTAAAAAAAGGCAGGGAAATGGTGCCCTCTGCAGGGCAAAATGGAAAGTGCAGCGCCCGTGATGTATTAGGACACGTCCTGTACTTTCTGTAGCACTATAGTATTCTTTCTCTCCACAATGTGGCGCTGCTGTTCTAAGTGTCGTTTACTAGTACAGCCAGTTTAGCATGAAAAAGACAAGGTGACAACAAGGAGAGATATACAGGGTAGAGGCACAAAAGAATTAGGAGCAAGGAGAGGTTAAAGAAGAAAGCAGGCTCTTTTGGCCAGATTGGGCTTCCTTACCAACCCAAATCAGACACATTGTAATTAGGAAAGTTATCCCTTAGCCCAAACGTTTCATTTGGGATCATTTAATTCAATAGTTTCCAAACCTGGTTACCCACAAAATTACCAAAGAAACTGTTTTAAAGATATAGATTCATAGAGTCTACCCCAAGAAATTGATGCAAAAATTTGAAAGGGGCCCAGTCATCTGTCTTTTTAAAAAGCTCTCCTGTGCTTAGCCAGTGCTCAGTGGTTGAGCTTCAACTCATAAACCAGGAGGTCACCCTTGGATTCCCGGCTGGGGTACAGGAGCATATGCCTGGGTTGCAGGCTCAGTCCCTAGTTAGGAGGAGTGCAGCAGACAGCCAATCAATGATTCTCTCTCATCATTGGTGTTCCCATCTCTACCTTCCTCCCTCTGAAATAAATTTTAAAAACCAAAACTTTTGTTTTTAAAGCTCTCCCAAAGATTACTGGTGAATCTTTTTATAGGTTATTGGAAGGGGAAAATGTTTTAAAGGGACTGAATACTTGCAGGATTCAGCAAACTCAGCTTCCATTTCTCAATTCAATAACAACAAATGCAGTGAGAATCTAAGCTTTGTTAGTGAGTTCTCTAGGAAACAAAAGCACAATGCATTCATTGAGTAAGCCTACCTATACTCTAAGGAATTTACTAATCACACCTGTGTTCAGTTTTCTCCCATCCATTTCGGGCAAAGAATTTATGACTCAATAAATTCATAATTCCCTAGTCCAGACCTCAGTGTCCCCCTTCTGTGTACTTATCAACCCAGTTAGGGAATAGGGGTGACCTGACCATTTTTGGAACTGAATTTGAATCTTACTCAACCCATCAACTATGGAACATTAAAAAATTATCTATTCCTTTCTGAACCTTTATTTATAATAAGAGATAGCCATACCTGCCTCTGAAGGCTGTTATAGGACTCAAATTAGACAATTTAAAGTCCTTTGCACCCTGCCTGGCACATTGTGTTCAATAAAAGTTATTAGTAGTATTAACATTAACCTGATCCCTTGACTTCTCTCCAAGACCAATGTAATCTAATGACTCACTGTATACGTAGGTCCTTCTGTGTCCTAATGCCATGCTTTGAGAACTGCTTGGTCTTGCCTCCAATAACCTGTAATGAAAATAAAGTAAGAAAATGTCCTTCCCTCCTCAGAATTATAACAGGTAGATAGAATAAATATCCTTATCAATCCTCAATTCCCTTCCCCACCTCTCTCTCTATCTGTGAGAATGATATAGTCAGAACTTACTTTAGCGGATTTCAGCCTGTGGTGAGCAATAAAACCCTCAGGAGCACACATTAAAAATGCAAGTCCCAGTGAGTGGAGGGAAGGTTGGGGAGGGTGGGTGGGAGGCAGTGGGTGCGAGTAGAGCCGTTTCAGGCAGCAGGTGTGAGAGGCAACTGCTGGCCCCGATCACCCCTCAGGAACAGGGGGAGGTGAAGAAACTCTGAGGACAATTAGGGCCAGCAGCCATTGCTCACACCTGCTGACAGCACTGAGTGATCAGGGCCAGCGCCAGGCACCAGGCACCATTCACCATCAGCAGGTGTGAGCACCAGGTAGGACCACGGAGCACATGGGAGCAAAGAATTTTTGGTAACCAGCAGAGCCTCACCCCGATGACAGCGATCAGTGCCCTGCCTTGGTCTGGCACTCCTGCTCATGTGTTCTAGCACCCCACCATGGCATACACCCCCTAGTGGTCAGCACACATCATAGTGACCAATTGGTTGTTTGGTTGTTCAGTTGTTCTGCTGTTCTGTCTATTTGCATATTAGCCTTTTATTATATAGGATATACATCATAACTCCTGGACACAGACATAGTATGGTGAAGGCATGGGGTGCGGGATTGAGGGGGATCAATGAGAACAAAAGCAAAGGGGACATCTGTAATACTTCTAACAATGAAGATGAATTTAGAGAAAAAGGAAGATATACTATATATACACATACATACTAGATACATATACACCAAGTGGCCAGATTATTATGATCTCTGAACGCATAATAATCTGGCCACACACACACACACACACACACACACACACACACATATATATATATATATATATATATATATAGCCTGGTGCATGGATTTGTGCATGGGTGGGGTCCGGCCAGCCTGGCCAGGGGGAGGGGACATGGGCAGTTGGCCAGCCTGCCTGCTGGTCAGACTCCTGGTTGAGGGGACAATTTGAATATTAACCTTTTATTATATAGGATATACACCAAGTGGTCAGATTATTATGCATTCAGAGATCATAATAATCTGCCACTCAGTGTATGTGTGTGTATACACACACACACACACACACACACACACACACACATATATACATACAGTGAAAGATATATACCTCTTTTTAAAAATAGGTTTTTATAGATTTCAGAGAGAGGAACGTACAGAGAAATAGAGATAGAAACATCAATGATTAGAGCGGATCATCGATTGGCTGCCTCTTGCACACTCCTTCACTCCTTACTGGGGATTGAACCCAAAACCGGAAATTGAACCATGACCTCCTGATTCATGGGTCAATGCTCAATCACAGAGCCACACCAGCCAGGCAGGTGTAGTATACCTTTTAACAGTAAATACTTCTGACAAATGGAACTGGGAAGAAGAAAACATTCTCATTTTATATATCTCTAAATTTTTTTAAACAACTAGAATGGATAATTTTTATACCTTTTTTTCAAAAATAATATACAGATATCAGGTAGCTGGCAGTGTTGACAGTATAGTTATTTAACCTCTTTGAATCCCCACATAAAAACCAAGAGAGCAACAAATAGCAAAACCAACATCTGTGGACCACATTGTGCAGAACCAGGTGACGCGAGATATCTCGGTTAACCCCATACACAAAGTGAGAACAAATCACCAATAGCCACATCTATATAATTTCAGCATCTGAGTGGGAGAAAGCAGAGGAAGCCACAGGACATCACACAGACCCCCAAGCTGGAAAACCCCCAAATAGCCAATAGGAAAGTGAGGTGAGTCAATTTAAGAACAAGAGATTAAGCTGGAGGAGTTTGGCTTAATCCTATTAGTGGATGAATGCACAGGCCCATGCTAAAATCTGAAGTGGCTAGGGCAATCTAGCTCCTATAAACTTTTGGGTTGTTTTTTTTTTTACTATAAACTCTTGAATCTGACCAACCAGGGCTCCATTCCAAGGCATGACCACACACTGAGGAGAAATTTCTGGGTGTAGAATCATAATTAAGCAGGATTAGGATAACAGAGACAAGGAATAAAAAAGTCTGGATTAAGTGGGGGAAAGAAACAATGGCGGGAAGTTGCAGAAAGCGAGCCACCATCTTTTAAAACACCACACTCATGTATCCTAAAACTTCAGGAAAATCAACAGCACATCACAATAAACAACAGGAAAGAATCCAGGTTAAGTCCAATAAATACAATTGGTAATGCCTTACGAGAATTAGAAGGTGGGTAAGAAAGAAAATTTAAAAACCAAAAAGAAATCAAACAGATTAAGCAGAAACTGACAAATATTGAACTTAAAAGAAGAACACCCAGCAGATGGATAATGAGATAGATGTTTATACTCTCATTGTTGGGAGAGATCCCAATTATTCTGGGAACATACATTTTTAAATAATTTTTAACTTTTTAGTTTAATTAAAATAAAAAAAATTAAAAGGTCATTCAATTCTATTGTAGTTGTTTCACTAATATACCTTTCCTAGGGAAGGTATCCTGACTCGTTATACAAAGGAACACTCTGCTGAAAAAGTTATGTGGACCAGCATATCTTGGCTTGTCAGGATCCCCAATATCTTGGTCTGATCCAGATTTTTATGGATCCTATAGCTTATAGAGTTTGGGGAACCCTCATTTAAAAAAAATCAATTTCTGCTCATGTCTTCTAATACCAGGATAGGCTATCTTCTAGTATTTTTTATTTTGATTATTTGTTTTAAAAGACTATTGTTTTATAGCACTTAATTTACAACAAAATTATAAGAAAGGTACAGAGATTTCCCATACACACTGTCTCAACACATGCATAGCCCCTTCCATTATCAACATTCCCCACCTCAGGGGTGCATTTGTTACAATTGATGAACCTACATTGACACCTGGTAATCACCCCAAATCCATAGTTCACATTAGGGTTCACTCTTGGGGTTGTACATTCTATGCATTTAGACACATGTATAATGACATTATCCATCATTACAGAACCATCTAGAGTAGTTTCACCGTCCTAAAAAAATCTTGTGTATTCTACCTATTCACCCCTCTTCCCAATCCCTGGCAACCACTCATCTTAGTCTCCACAGTTTTGCCTTTTGAAGAATGTCATATAGTTTGAATCATACAGCCTGCACCCTTTTCAGATCACATCCCCTCTTCAGTATGTACTATGTATTTAAGTTTCCTTCATGTCTTGTAATGGCTTGATAACTCATTTCTTTGTATAGCTGAATAATATTTCACTGTCTACAGGCACTAAAGTTTATCTATTCACCTCCCGAAGGACATCTTGGTTGCTTCCAAATGTTGGCAATTATGTAGGTTTTGTATGAACACAAGTTTTTAATGCCTTTGGTTAAATATTAAGAAGCAGGATTGCTGGGCTGTAGGATAAGAGTATGTTTAGTTTTGTAAGAAACTGCCACATTGTCTTCCAAACAGGCTGTACCATTTTGCATTTCCATTAGCACCAGCATTTGGTGTTGTCGGTGTCCCAGAGAGCTGGGAGAAATGTAAAAGGCTATAACCGCTTTGGAAAAGTTTGGCAGTTTCTTAAAATGTTAAGCGTATATCTGCCACATGAACTGCCATTCCATTCCTAAGCATTTACCTGAAATAAATGAAAAGGCGTGTCATACAAAGACTTATACCTAATGTTCATAGCAGCTTTCTTTGTAATAGCTAAAATCTGGGAACAATACGTATGACCATCAACAGGTGAACGTGTAAATAAAATGTGGTATATTCATACAATAGAGAGTTCTGCTCAGCAATAAAAAGAGTTGGGCTGCAGCCAGTGCAGCTCGGTGGTTGAGCACCAACCTATGAACCAGGAGGTCACGCCTCAATTCCTGGTCAGGGCACATGCTTGGTTGCAGGCTTGACTCTGTGCAGGAGGCAGCTGATCAATGATTCCCTATCATCTCTCTCTCTCCCTCTCCCTTCCTCTCTGAAATAAATAAATATGCTTTTTTTTTAAGAGTTGGGCTGTTGATAAATGAGCAACATGGAAAAATCTCAAAAACATGAACACATTAAATGCCCAGCATGTTTTGTCTTCTGGATAGAAAATATAGTGTCAGTCACTGGTGACTTACTGGGCACTTAATGTGTTAAACTGAGTGAAATAACCCAGACAAAAAAGAGCACATACTATACCATCCATTTACACAAAATTCTAGAAAATGCAAACTATAGTGATAGAAAGCAAATCAGTAGCTGTTTGGAAAATAGGATGGGAAGCTGGAGAGGAACTGAAGTTGGTAACACTGTATTGTATAATTCAACTTTGCTAAGAGAATAGAACTTTAATGTTCTCAGCCCCCCAGAAGGTAAATATGTGGGGTGTTGGATATGTTAATTAACTAGATGGGAGGGAGCTTTTCCCAAGCATACATATTATCAAATCATCAGGATTTATATGTAAAATATCTTACAATTATATCTGTCAACTGTAATTCAAATAAGGTGAAGAAAGAAAGAAAAAAAAAACTAGAGAATGACTGGTGGGAAGAACACCAATAAAACACTTTCAAGGGATTCATCCAGGATAGCACTCAGAAAACCTAGGTGGCAAAACAATAAAGACAGTGGTCTGGCAAGTAACCATTTATATTGCGGGGAGAGGCGTAATTTAATCATCCCTCCCCTTGCACAGTAGTGGAGGTAGGAACAGTTGGGTAAAGATACTTTGTGTGTTACTGGGTGTTCATTTTTTAAAAACATAAAACATATATCTTCAAGAGTCCGGAGGAAAATGAGATCCCCGAGTTTCTGGAGGGCCCGCCTGTGGACAGGCTCGTGTGGTTTCTAGACATCATGTTTCACTCTTGTAGGACTTGGGCTGAATGGCTGCCATTTGTCTCCCTGACTTGTCCTACAATTCACCAAACTAAGGCATTCTTCTTTCTTGCCATCCTGTCCTTTAGCCGATTGCTGTTGCTTACACAGAACACCTTGCCTTTATTACTTTCCTGGATTCTATTTCCTCTTTTTAAAAAAAAAAACTATGGTTAAAAAACACACATAATACAAAAATTTACCATCTCAATCATTTTAAGTGTATGACTCAGATGTGTTAAATATAATTCACCTTGTTGTAAGATAAATCTGTCTAATCTATCCTACCACCTCTTACCCCAAATGATTTCCTTTTCTGTACTCCACATCCCCTTAACAGCATCCTCGCATTCCAGATTCAAAATCTCAGAAATAACCTTTGACCACTTCTTCTATTCCACTTACTAACTGCAATCAGTTCCACTTTCAAGTTCTATTAATCGAGTCTGCTCCCAAATTGTTTCTCATCTCATCAATCCCTTCCATTCCCTTCCACTCCCTTTTCTCTACCTTAGTCTAAAACCATATTACTTCTCACCTGGTAATGCTGAATTTTGTAAGTGGTTCTCTTGTCTCCAGAATCTCTTCCCTTTGAGTCATTCTTTACCAAATTAACATATTTTTTGGTAAAAGTGTTTAATCATGTTATTCCTTTGTTCAAAAACACCTTCAATGATTCCACCTACAAAATAAATCAATGGTTCAATGTGAAAGCATCCAGTATGCAAAATGTAGGCTCTAGAATCATAGAACTTTTTTTCAACAGCTGATGTGTGGGATTTGACCACTAAAATGAAAGGGTCAAAAGTGTTAAAATCTGCCCAGCTAGTGTTGCTTAGTGGTTGAGTGTTGACCTATGAACAAGGAGGTCATGATTCAATTCTTGGTCAGGGCACATGCCTGGGTTGTGGGCTTGATTCCCAGTGTGGGGCATACAAAAGGTAGCAGATCAATGATTTTTGTTTCTCTTTTTCTCCCTTCTCTGAAATTTATAAAACATATATTTTAAAAGAGTATTAAAATCTGAGATTATACAACATCTGAATAAGAGTACAAGGTTTGTTGGAGTTACATGTTTAAAGCTATATATACCATGTGTTATGGGTTCTATTACGACTCCAAAAAGATATGTTGAAATCCTAACTCCTTGTACCTTAAAATGTGACCTTATTTGGAAATAGGGTTCCTGTAAATGTAGTTAGTTAAGATGAAGACATACTGGAATAGGGTGGACCCTTAATCCAATGTGATTGGCATCGTTAAAAGAAGAGAAGGGACACAGACACAGAGGGAGTGCACCATGGGAGCACAGAGGCAGAGAATGGAGTGATGCGTCTACAAGTGAAGGAAAGCCAGGGATTTCTGACAGCCCCAGAAACAAACAAAAAGGCTTGTAACAGATTCTTCCTATGAACCCTCAAGAAAGAACCAATCCAGCTGACAACTTAATGTAGGACTTCTCTTCCTGAACTGTGAGAGAATACATTTCTGTTTTAAGCCTCTCAGTTTATGGTACTTTGTTATAGCAGCCTCAGGAAACTAATATACATTAGTTCTCTATATCAATTTTTCTTTATCAGCCTTGGCACATTTCTTCCACTCTTAAGCATCCTTGAAAAATCAATGGAAATGAAACAGTAAATTAAACGGAGTGGGTTAAACCAAACCCCTGGGATACTATTTACTTCTTGTCTAGACTTTCTCTACAAAGAAAGAGAGATTTCTAAGTAGAGATCATTTACCATGAAAGAGAATCATAGCCACAAGATGTTCATCAACATTAAACAGCCAGGTTTGTTTGTTTTTAAGTTGATATAGTCCTTTTTGGTCGTACAAAGACTTTGTCCCCTTCCATCCACGTTATAGAACTTCTAGGTTCTGTAAGTCATTTATTTTAGAAAGCATTATGCTATCCCATGCTATCTCTGTTTGGAGGGTGGGGGGGTGGGCGGGAAGGAATATTCAGGATACAATAAGAAGCTTAACTTGACAGAGACACTATTTTCTCTCTTTCCCTCTCATCCAAATTCCTAGAGAAAGAAACCTGATTGGCTCAGTAGGATGGAATTCTGCTCTGTGGGTCAAAATCTGTAGGAGGGTTCCCATTGAAGGTAAGTTGGTCCATAAAAGCTGTCATTATGAGCTGGGTAGACACTCCAAGTGTTCTACTAATGCTATTATTTATACCAATTTAATGAATATCCTTGTATACACATTCTGGTAAACATTATCTGATGAATTCCTTTGGATAAATTCCTAAAGGTGGGGTTATTGGATCAAAATATATTATTAATATGATTAAAGTTTTAAATTCATGTTATCAAATTGCTCTCCAAAGGTTGAATTATTTTGCATTCTTACCAGCATATATAAAATGACCATTTGATGAAACAACACATTGATTAATCATTGGATTTCATTATTTTACACCTTTGCCAATTTGATGAAAAAAGGTGGTATCTCCTTATTTAAACCTGCCCTTTATCTTTTCTTTTAAAAAAATATATTTTATTGATTTTTTTTACACAGAGGAAGGAAGAGGGAGAGAGAATTAGAAACATTGATGAGAGAGAAACATCAATCAGCTGCCTTCTGCACACTCCCTACTGGGGATGTGCCTGCAACCAAGGTACATGCCCTTGACCAGAATCAAACCTGGGACCCTTGAGTCTGCAGGCCAACACTCTATCCACTGAGCCAAACCGGTTAGGGCCTGCCCTTTTTCTTATAATCAGTAAAGCTGAATATTTTTAAATGTTTTTTTTTTATTTTTTAGAGAGATGAAGGGAGAGGAAGAGGTAGAAACATCATCTTAGGGCAATCAAGATGGTGGCATAGGTAAATGCCTGTACTCCACTGTCTCTCACAACTACATCAAAATT
>JAAGEH010000038.1:17734325-17898527 GCA_011751065.1 Lasiurus cinereus | reverse complement strand
TATGTAGAACTCCCTTCCTCTCTGTCACTACTGGTAACTCATTTATTTTTTTGTTTTTGTTTTGTTTTTTAAGATTCAACCATGTCTTTGCATCTTAGGGAGATGTCCTCTCTCTCGTTC
The DNA here is from genome assembly GCA_011751065.1 of Lasiurus cinereus. Taxonomy (NCBI): domain Eukaryota; kingdom Metazoa; phylum Chordata; class Mammalia; order Chiroptera; family Vespertilionidae; genus Lasiurus; species Lasiurus cinereus. Next base: position 17,898,407 of record JAAGEH010000038.1, on the reverse strand, counting down.
CTTTAGGTATATGGCCTTCCTGCTTTCATAGTGCTTCTGGCATTATTCTCTCTTAGCACTTTTGAGCATTTACTAGTCTGTGTCTTCCAAAAGACTATAAATGTGGTGACAGCCTCCTTTAGCCCCATAATTCAGGGTCCTACACAGGGTCTGACACATTAGAGGCCATTAAGTTTTTGCCAGTTGAATACACAGACAAATGAACATTTCCATGTTTTCTCAGGAAAAAGTTAATATACCACCATCAAAGTTTTAAATAAGGATTAAACAAAATAGCAGAAGAGAGAAATAATAATTTAAAAAATAGTATTACTTAGAGTATTCAGTACTTGCTTTTCTGCCCTGTGCCTTAATTTCCACATTTTTAGGTCTAAAATAATAATATCAAGCAAACATCTTCAGAAGATAAAGTAGGGTAGAAAGAAGATTAAGAAACTTGGTTATAATGTTTCAATATATCAGTTGTTGGTACAAAACTCCAGGAGACCTAAGAACATCTTCTTTTCAAATATAAAAACATTAAAAGTTATTGAATAATGTAATACAATTAATTTTTAGAGGAATAATGCAAAGTAGTTCCTTTTTTACATGGAACTCTTGATTTGAAGATACTGAGAGGAAAATGCAGAGTTAGATTTTAGAAAAGATGAGAGAAGATTAATAAGATTAGATAAACTTCAAAGTTGCGAAGAGACTAGATCTTAATTGTTCTCACAATGAAGTTATACACCTTAAGTATATACAATTTTTATTTGTAAATTATACCTCAGTAAAGCTGGGGTGGAAGGAGAGAAGGACTGCGCACATTCACCTTGCAATAAAGAATCCGGGATTGAGAATCCAAGATGGCGGCATAGGTAAACACCTATACTGCTGCCTCGCACAACAATTTCAAAACTACAACTAAAAGACAGAACGGACATCATCCAGAACCACAGGAAAGCTGGCTGAGTGGAAGTTCTACAACTAGAGGGAAAGAGAGGGGCTCACGGAGACCCAGAGGAGCTGCAAAAAGCTGAGGTACGGAGACGCGCGCTGAGAGAGCGGGTGCCGGAGTACCTGGCTGGCTTTCTCTGGCGGGAGGGAGATGGAGACTCCCAACGGCATTGAACCCCTTATCTTACGACACTAAACCCCAGATCCAGCCGAGACTCATACCGGGGGAGTTTGGACTGTGAAAAGGGAGAAGTGCACGGAAATTTAGGGGAGTTGCAAAGGATCGGAGGTCTGGTCGCGCACGGCACCACGCGGAGGACGGATTGCTGATTGTGCCGCTGGCTTTCGCGAGTGGGCGGGAGACAGACCCTCCCAACTGCGCCACTTCTGAGTCCACTGGGCCCCTGTTTTGGGCGAAACCCTGGGGACCTAGTCTCGTGTGGTCCTGCTTCGCAGGGGAGCCGGAAAGGCAGCGGTCAGAGGCGCTGCGGGTGCGCGCGCACAAGGTCCGCTCCAGCCATTACCCAGTCACGTGCGACTCAGGGGCCGCGGAGGGCGGGGCCGACTGGAAGGCAAGGCGGTCCCTTAAGCCCTGAGACTCCACCCTCCCAAGCTCAGCAGAGGCTTCTGCGGCTGAATCCAGCACAGAAGTTTCCCCGGCACAGTGAAAATGCCGAGACAAGGGAAGGGATTACAAGCAAAAGAAATGGAGGAAAAAAAACGACTGGATATAGAGTTCAAAACCATGCTTATAAGGTTTTGCAAGAATATGCTAGAAAAGATGGATAAATTTAGTGAGACCCAAGAGAAGATCATAAATACACTGACTGAAATGAAAACTATTACGCAGAGTACTAACAGCAGACTAGAGAAAGGCAAGGATCAAGTCAAAAATTTGAAATATAAAGAAGCAGAAAACATTCAACTGGAAAAGCAAGAAGAGAAAAGAATCCAAAAATGTGAAGATAATGTAAGGAGCCTCTGGGACAGCTTCAAGCGTACCAACATCAGAATTGTGGGGGTGCCAGAAGAAGAGAGAGAGCAAGATACTGAAAACCTGTTTAAAGAAATAATGACTGAAAACTTCCCACATCTGGTAAAAGAAATAGATTTACAAGTCCAGGAAGCACACAGAACCCCAAAGAAAAGGAACCCAAAGAGGACTACACCAAGACACATCATAATTAAAATGCTAAGAGCAAAAGAGAAAGAGAGAATATTAAAAGCAGCAAGAGAAAAACAGTTTATTACCTACAAGGGAGCACCCATACGACTGTCAGCTGATTTCTCAACAGAAACGATGCAGGCCAGACGGGAGTGGCAAGAAATATTCAACGTGATGAACAACAAGAACCTACAACCAAGAATAATCTATCCAGCAAAGCTATCATTCAGAATTGAAGGGCAGATAAAGACCTTCACAGAGAAGAAAAAGCTAAAGGAGTTCATCAACTCCAAACCAGTATTATATGAAATGCTGAAAGGTACCCTTTTAGAAGAGGAAGAAGAAAAAGGTAAAAAACAAAAAAATTATGAACAACAAATACACATCTGTCAACAAGTGAATCTAAAAATTAAGTGAATTAAAAATCTGATCAACAGAATAAACTGGTGAATATAATAGAATCAGGAGCACAGAAAGGGAGTAGACTGATAATTCTCAGGAGGACAAAAATCATAAAGCATCAAACAGACTGTGAAATTATAGCAGAAAGATTAAAGTTAGGTGAGGTAAATAAGTGATCAATCAAAGGACTTGTATGCATGCTTATAAACATAACCAATGATCACAGACACTGGGGGGTCGGGGTATGCCTGGGAGGGAGGGGGGGCAATGGGGAGATATGTATAAAAAATTAATAAAAATTAATAATTAAAAAAAAAAGAAAAAAAAACATTGAGACCCTCTATCCAATCAAATCCAGAGCTGGTGTCGCTGGCAGGGGCTCTGCAGGAGCTTCCAATAGGAGACCATCAGTTTGCTCACACGTGGCAGACAGCTTCCCATCCGGAGACACCAGGACACATGGGAGCTGGGAGGCCAGAGGTTGGGAGGGGGACGTGCTTTGGAGAAGACAATGTGTTGAGGGGACGAGGGGATGCACGTTCTGACTCTGCTCCTTACTAACTGTGACCCTGAGAAAACAGCTCCACCTCTGGAAGCCTCGATTTTGAAATCTGGGAGTAGAATCTGTGCTCATGGGTTCCTGCGGTTAGAACGCTTGCTCAACAAAGCTTTCCTCTTCCCTCCGTTCCTTTCCCACCCCAGAGTCTCTGGCCCACAGAATGTAAGAGCTAGGTATGTTCGGTGACCTGTGACATGGAACCTTCACACCTGGCCTTGGTCACAGCTTTCAGAGACTCCCTACCTGGACTAGGTGCAGAAGACCTGGCTTTAATGCCAAGACCTGGGACCCACACTGCGCACTCTGGTATCCAGGGTGTCTCCTGCTAGGCTCATGCCTGAAGAAGAAGATTGATCACAGCAACCAGGATGGGGAGTGTGACAGTGGCTCACATGTTCCCAGCACTTCCCGGGGCCAAGCGTTGGATCTACCTTGCACCATTCAGCCCTCTCAGCAGCCTATGAAGTGGCTTCTGTTAGCTCTCCATTTTACAGATGAGCAAACTGAGACTTCCTTAGTCCAGAGTCAAAAGCAAGCACGTGGGAGTTACAGGGGATCGATGTTCAACTTTTAATATTCAGAGAAGGGATTTTTGAGTCTATAGGAGGACCACTGAAATATGGGGAGTGGATGTAAGGCTTCTGTTGAGGGAGAGAGTGGAAATCTCTTCCACTTTTTGGGCTGAACCAGGAGGCTGAATGCCCAGGGAGGAAGACAGGGTGTAGGAAAGTCCAGGTCAGAAAGAATGCAGACTAGAGTTGGTCTTTCTCCACCATCTGTGCAGTGAGGATGCTTAACGTCAGGGGATCGTGGGAGGGAGAGGGAGAGAAAGAAAAGCAGAGGGAGGTGAGAAGCTAGTGACATCACCTGCGAGCTGAGTGCCAGCTCAGGGGCCCTGTGGAGAAAGCTAGTGAGGAGCATGGGGGTGTGCGGGGGGCTTCTGCCACATTTTTGTTTGAGTTTCTGGGAGGAGACCCCTCGCCAGAGGGCCCTCCCCATGCTCTGTGTCGGTCCAGGCCAGGGAGAGCCCGAGTGTTCCCTCTGACCTCCGCCATCCCACTGTGCCCTGGGAAGAACCAGGGCTTCCCTCTGTACTTAGGGGAGGATTTAGAAGTTAATGGAGACTCAGGATGGGGCTCTTGCTGAGGGAGGTTGGCCCCTGTACCACGGGGCCAAGTGACTCTTCAGCCAGGGGCCTCTCCTATTCAGGTTGCCCAGGCTGGACACTGGTCTTGCCCAGGTAAGAGCCCAGACAGGTCTCAGGGGGGTGGGCAGCACCAGCGGGAGCCTTGTGGGGGCTTGGTCAGAGAGGGCAGAGCCCACGTTTCAGGGGCCTGTGGTCAGAGGACAGATGGCCAAGACAGAATCAGGCTGAGCAAGGCTCAACATGCGCCAGGCAGACACGGCCAAGTTCAGACCCACATCCCCCAGTGGGGACCAGCCAAAGACACTGTGAGGTCAGGAGGCCTTCAAACTTTGTCCCTTGCCACCCTCAATGCTTTAAATCAGCGGTCACCAACCTTTTGGACCACATAGATCTCCAGTGGTCTGAGGACCACCAGTTGGCGACCACTGCTTTGAAGACACAGTTGGCATCTCTATACCCAGATGCCATTTTGGGCAGAAGAAGGGGGAAGGATGGACATTGGAAAGATCGGGCAGTTATCTGTATGATCAAGTCATCTCAGAGGGAGAACCTCCCCAGCTCTCTGGGGAGATACGCCTGGACAGACTCAGTCCCTAGCCTGGAAGGAAACAATAAGCCACCGGAAGCTGAGATCTCATGAACTGACAAGTGTAAGTTTCTCCACCATCTGTGCAGTGAGGATGCTTAACGGATTCTGGAAAATAAAGAACGGACATGTCCTTTGCACATCTGAGTGGAAATATAAGCCTGTCACCCTGAGACATAATGGTTGTAACAGGTGCATAATGCATCCTTGTGAACGAGTGGAGGCAAGCACGGATGGATGGGTAGCAAGACTGCTTCTTAGCTCTTACTGAAGACTTCCGTTATACTTTCTTCAGGGTCTCAGGAGCTGACAAGCCAAATACATGCAACCAGAACACAAGCGATTGGTATGAGAAAATAACACGCACCAGAGCGTTAGCCAATACTTAACGTGAGGCAGGAGACTAATCGTGACATCAAATAAAGAATAAACTGCAGATTCAGTAATACACAGGTCCTACGTTTGGGACAGTTTCTGAAAACTCCCTCCTATGGCATCTAATTCTTAAGTTCATCACTAAGTTCTAGCGTCCACTGATAATCTGCTGTGAACCCAAGCAACACGGCCCAGTGGCTCTCCTCAGAATGCAGCCCCATGCCTTTGCCAGGCTAAGGTGGGCACCAGGAAGGAGAATGAGTACAAGGATGAGGGCATAATGAACTTTCCTTGCAGGGGCTTTTTTTTACAAAAGGCAACAAAGGGGGCATTGAGCTGGACCTTGAAGCATGAGCTGTTGTCAGGGAGAAGGTAGGGAAGGGAGTTCTGTAGGTGCCTAGGGAACAGCATGTGCAAAGGAATGAAAGCATGAGGAAGCAACACTTGCCATGTACAGGACGGCAGACTAACGAAGGGTGCTGGTAATACACAATGAGTGCTCTCAATGAATAAATTGCTGAATTTCCCACAAAAAAAAAAAAAAAAAGAATCCGGCATAGTCCTGCCAGAGTGGCTCAGTGGTTGAGCATCTACCTATGAACCGGAAGATCACAGCATGATTCTCAGTCAGAGCACATGCCTGAGTTGCAGGCTCAATCCCCAATGTGGGGCATTTGGGAGGCAGCCAACTAGTGATTCTCTTTCATCATTGATATTTCTTTCCCTCCCTTCCTCTCTGAAATCAATAAAAATATATTTAAAACAAAAAAAAAGAATCCAGAATAAAGTTTGGCCTAGAAGATTCCAAGTGGGTAACAAAGTTACCTGGTCAAATATTTAGGTAAATATCTCTAAATCATCTGGCCCAAACAACCTAGATAATTAATTAATATAATCATTCTTTATTTTCCAGTTCAGTTTGCCAGAGTGGGTTGTGAAACAAGAAAAGTAAGGATAAAATGGGAAATACAAAGACAGACCATTGTCTCTGGGGAGCCCTGAGGAAAGGCAATGTGGATGCTAACGTGGAAAATGTGGCCGTGTGGAAGCGAGCTGGGGGCCCTCTAAGGGCCCTGCCCTGTGCCTGAGGTGACCCGTCCTCTCTATTGGGACAGAAGGGACAGCAACTCAGAGGTGTGTGAGCTTGGACACCTATTGGCTTCACCACCTGAATTTAAGAGGACAGGGATATGGCTGTCTATTGAAATCTCATCCCTTTTTTGAATTTCAAATTCTGTCTTCTTCAGAAAACCTTCCCTAAGTCAGCCTATATGCTTTATAGTCAATTTGCAGTAATTTAATACCTTATTAAATAGCATCTGTACATCATCACCTTACTAGCTTATAATAGTCTTCAGGGCAGAAATCATGTTTTGGACTTTTAAAAATGTCCACAATGCTCAGGGGAGGATTGAGGATGTAATAGGTGTTCAACAAGTAAGTGTCTGATGGTAAAGTTGAAAGGAAGAAACCGAGTGGGTAACAAAGTTACCTGGTCAAATACTTAGGTGAATAGCCCCAAATCATCCCTTTCTAACTTAGAGGAAGAATACCAGAGATGGTTGGGTCCCATTCCCGTATTCTCAAATCAGAGGGCTGAGGTGCACCTAGTACCTTTTTCTCTGAAAAGGGCTATCCTAAATGCAAATGACGTCTCAAAGCCCTACAAAGGACAACCGGGGAAAGCACAGTCCCTTGTAAATCCCCTTGGGGACCAGGCTCTCCTCTCCGTGCCTGAGTCTGCACGGGAGTGTGCATGGTGGGGGAGGTTGAGGTGGGGTGGGAGGGCATTGGCAAGAGGGAGGAGAGAGACTCCACGCAGTGATTATGTGGAGGGGATTTGTTATGTCTCCTTCCTCCCCTCACCCCCTTTTTCTTTGTGCTTTTTCTCCGTGTTCCTCGCTTTGTCCCCTTTTCCTCGTCCCCTTCTTCTGCATTTGTCTGGGAGGATCCTGGAGTGTTCCTTTGATCGACTCAATCTTTCTCTGGCACTTGAGTTCTGATTGGCTGAAGGACTTAGAGGGGGGGGAAAAACTTTAATTAAGTAGATAATCTCTTCTTTGGAAGTTTGGCAGCTCCATTTCACCTCCCCTTAACTCTGTTTGGGATCGCTTACACACCAAGGAAGTTGGGGTTCGAGGAGAATTCCATCCCACTACCAGGAGGAGAATACTTCCCATCTTAGCACTCTGTTTCCCCAGCTTTTAGAATCTTCTATCTCTGTTACTCCAGAGGATTATGTTACGTATGAAGCCTTCTGTGCTCATCTTTCTTTTCACCTGTGTCCTCCAACTCAGCCATACCTGGTAAGTAACCTGGAACTTAGAATTAGGTAAATGCATGTCATAAATGGGAGAGAGCTCATTTTCATTCCCAGGAATGTAGGACGCGTTGGGATCTCTCCGAGGAAAAAGGGTTCCAGGGAGTAGGGCTCTTCCAAATTTGCGGCTGATTTCAGGAAATCCTTTGGCCCCCACCACCAATAAAAGAATTAAAAGATGGGGGTTCCAATTTTTCTAAATTGCTCTATCACAAATATTCTACATGGGGTTTATTTGGAAAGACAGTAGCCCTTTTTAGCAAATTCTGATTTCGGCATTGTGGAGAAGAGGAAGGTGGTTCGAAGCAAGTCCTCCTGTATATTGGATCTGATCTTTGAGGTGAAGACAGAAATTCAATGGGATCTTATTTTGCTCTGTCTGACTTGAATGTTTTCAGAATATTCTAAGTAATAGCTCATATCATCACTTCCTAGAGATTAAAAAGTAACTACCGAGTTGGTACTGGGTTAACCAACATGTTTGAAATTAAATATTTTGGGAACCTAAACTTTTCTACAAATTTGTTTACTTTATTCCATTTGCAAATATTTCTAAATTGCTCAGAAAATAAGATAGCATGTGTGAAAATGTTTTGTAAACTATAAACCACCACACAAATGATAGACGAGATGATCATCATTTGCACTTAGCTCTTGGAAAACAAATAAAGTATCTACACATGGAAAAGTTAATAAGCAAGCAAAATAACATGCAGACTGTGGTAAGATCTAGGAAATGCATATTGCTAGGGTGTTTGGAGTTCCTCCTCAATTAAGATATGAGCTCAGTCTCTCTTCATCAGTTCTCACTTCGACCATCTATTTAACCAAGTTACGAATCCAATTGCTACATAAACTGTTGAGGAAGCAAGAATAGGGGTTTCTTTGCTGAAATCAGCTTCCTATGTTAATTGAGAGTGTATTCTTATCATAAATGAGTATAGCCATCATTATTAAAGAGTGGATAACAAGTAAGCCAAATTAATACAATTTGCCGGCTAGTGCAATAATTTGCAGCATTTCTGATTATAAACTGAACCACCAAATAATTGGTCAGTTTTTAATTGGTATTTTAATTAAATATTTCATGTCCAAAAAAAAAATCTTCTCTCTCCCTCTCTCTCTCTCTCTCTCTCTCTGTCATGAGAACAAAAAGACAAAAGGGAAAGGAGACTAGTTCAGAGAATTTCTACTGATGCTCATGGTATTCTTCAGCTGATTCAGTATCAGCAAAAGAGAAACACGAGATTCCTTCCCCCAGTCACCAGGGCAGTGGGAAGAATTGTTCTATAAAAAATACCTTTACTATGTGTTCCTTCCCTGCTGGAGGGGGTCATGTTCATTTCATTCCGATATTGACACTGCCACACTGAAAGGTGGCTGGGTTGCTTGTCTGTCCAAATTCAAGTGTCTGGATTCAAAAAGAAAGAAGAAAAAAAGAGATGTGAAAGAAACTTCTTATTTAAAAACAGGGTTTAAGAACCCCTTCTCACTTTCCCTGACTTTGAGAGGAGAAAATGGACAAATCTGGATATTGCAATTCACTTTCTTAATTTCATTCTATGAGCTTCTATTTGGATATTTATACTTTGCTGAGTCTGATGTTGGTAGCATTTGAGAGGTGATTTTTAAATGTAACATTCAGCCTCGATTATTCTTATAATGGAACTATCGGGGTTTTGCATAAGGTCATCTTTCCCTTTGTGCCATGCAGAGAAATTTGACCAACCGCAGCTTTCAGATGCTTCCCTTAGTACTTCATTATCAACCTTTTATGTGGGGACCTCAAAAGCATTTAACAAACAGAGGATCACAATTTCTGCCTGGCTGTTCAATTGTAGGCTGGCCTGAAATTACTGCCTAAAAGAGTTCATCAACCGAAATTCCTGGGCTTGAAAAAAGAAAGGATAAAAATGACACGTGCCTACAATATGCAGTTTCACTAGGTATCTTAGTGCAACAAAATTGCGGGGAAGACCATTCTCCATAGTTTTCTCTTGTCTGGGCCCTTTTGAAAGAATGATTCTTTAGTAACTTGAGAAAAATATTTTTTAAAATTTGTTTTTTCTTTATCATTAATGGCAAAAAAAAAAAGAATTAAAGGAAGGAAGGAAGAAAGAGATGAGTATGGGAAAGCATGATTACAGCCAAGCAAACGGGTGGCCAGAGATGAATTCATTGGACTGTCCACTTCCAATACATTTTACTCATCTGCAGTGAATGGACCTAGAACATGTTTCTCCCTAACTGTTGACTTCATTTGACTCCAAATAATGTCTCATAATGATACTGAGTCTTTCCAGTTCATATTCTCATTCTCTCTCTCTCTCTCTCTCTAACTCTCTCATCAACGCAATAATCAAATCAGAAAGATGCACTGGGACACAGAGGTTAACCGTGGCTCTAGTCAAATTCTTCAACAGAAATCACTACCCTTAGTTTTTCCCAAAGGGATTTAAACACGGTCAGTTTCTTTGCTGCAGAAGAGCAAGATTACCTGAAATCTTGTTTTAAAGCACTTTTTGAAATACATCATCCCTTGTGTCTCTTCATTTATGTTTTTAGAGTAACCTGTCTATGGCTCTTGGAATTTCAACTGTTGACAACATGCAAAACCCCTGATTAGCAAAGGCTTCAGTTATTAAGTGGGAGGTGTCCTTGAAACCATATTTTCATGAAGCATCATTAGCTATTCTCTGCATATATGTGCAACACTTTTTCATAATATATGTGTATATTATAACCAGTAAAATACGCAGCTCATTTAAAACCATTGAATTCATGGTAATGTGTCGTCCTATTAAGTTTTTGTTGAGTTTTCCCTCTAACAGCTTCAAAAGCACATGGACAATCAAGTGGGGACCCACTAAGCTTTGCCACACACTGGAAAGGGCTGTTAGGGGAACAAAGTCAGGTGTGAGAAACTGCTTTGGAATCTGGAAAATACTATGCCAATAAACGATTCACATGCCTAATAGCTTCCCTGATCAATAAAGAAAAGCTCATAGTCCACTAAAAAAGGTGGGGGTCGGTGGGGTAATTCTGAGCAGGATTAGGCTGGCAGTGTGGTGTAGAAGGTTCTAGGGCTTGAGACATGATCAGGGAAGCTCAGTCCCCAGTTTTGTCATTGATTTCCTCAACCCCTTGAGACCTGAGTTTTTCCATTCAGAGTTTCTATTTCCCCTGCTATAAATAATAACAACAATACAAACTATTATAGTTATTATTTACAAAGGCTTTGTGTTCCAGAGAGGAGACACTTTGTTCAAGCTTTTCTTATGGAACCAGTTTGCATAAGTGAGGAGGAGGGTGCTCTACAGTGCATCTTTATTTGTGCGTGTGTGTGATGATAGGACACAAAGAAGGATCTCCTTTTTGTGACATTATACAGAGGTAAATGGAATATACATAATCAGAAGAAAAGGCATTTCCACCCAACCCCTGTCTCTCCCATGAAGTTTACTACCCCACCCCTTGCCCCCCGCCCCACCACTTTTACCCAGCTGGGACAGATGGCTTAGTGCTGGTGTATATTGGGGAACGCTAGTTTCTCTTGGAACTGTTAATAAAAGCCTTTTTCCCCCTGGGCTCCATTTATCCTTCCTATGTTTATTAGAGGTAGAGGAGAACTCAGAGGGCTTAAAAAAAGAGATCAGTAGAATTTTATTTATGGTAAACTCTCCTTTATTTCCCCAGAAAGCAGATTTTTCTTCCCAGGTAAGAGATCAGACTGGTTAACAGTTGGAGGGAACTCTGAGCTTGGTTCCAGTAAATAACAGTCCCTCTCCCCTTTCCCCGCCCCCCCCACATTTGTCTCCCATCTGAAATGTGCCTACACTCCGAGGGCCTCTTAAAGAAACCACATAAAACCATCATCCACCCTGAGCAGACTCTCTTGTCTCGTTATAAGCCAAATTTGTATGGTTTGCTTTTCTCAGTCTTTATCGTAGGTCCTTGTTATTGATCATCTCATCTCTCTATATCCTTCTTAGGTCAGAGTTTTCTCCAGACCAAGAGAAATCAGACCATTGGGGATCATTTAAACTCACTGTTATTTGTCTAGTCCAAATTCACTTTTCTTAATAGGTGTTCTCCAATGTCAGCAGGCCCCAGGAGCGGCCAGACTGAGGCTGTGCTTCAGTTGTCTCAGTAGACCCTGTAAGAAGGCCAGTAGTTCGGTATTTCTATGAAGCTCCATAGGTGGAATTCTTGTGTTTTCCGGGCCAAGTTTAAACCATCCTGCATAAGGATGAATTCCTCCTTCATTCAAGACTGTAATTCTCTAATTCTCCTATATATGCAACTAGATAGAGATAGCAGTTATATTTTTAAATATGTATTTTAATTAAAAAACCGTAATTCTCTTTTGCAGTTTTTCATAACCAAATCAGGAAGATTTGGTTATTAAAAACTCAGTCCTTTTCATTTATTCAGCCTCTTCAGGTTCACCATATCGGACTCTGAAGTTTCCATTCCAGGCCAATATCCAGGATAATAAATAGGAAACCAATAGATGGGCCATATTATCCTGTCTGGCTTTTCTTCATGTTAATCCAAGGTGTCTGGTGGAGCCCATATTGCATAGATTATTGCTTCAGGAGTATTCTGTTGTTTAATTTTATATTATTGAAATTTTCTTTTAAAAAAAACAACACACCATAGAGCAGTACGTATAACAACCCCCAATAACTCAGCTTCAACAGTTATCAATCCCTGGCTAAACTTGCTTCATGTGTACTTTCTGTAGCATTTTCATGTATTCTCTTAGTCTAAATCTTCCCATACTGTTGTGATTCAAAATAGTAAGAAGAAAGACAGGAAAAGGAACCCCCTACCCCATGTTCTAGAGATCTAGTGCCAGTAATTAGAGATCTTGGGGAACACCCTTCATATATGACCCCCACTGGGGTGAAAAATCAAGAACACAAATTAGTAATAGGAGAATTTGTTTCTGTTTGAGCTGTGGCTCCTCGGATTGAGGCAAGGACATTTTTACCACCCACGGATTTAGTTCCATTAAGTACTGAAAATGGTACCCAAGTGCCCAAGCCTGCCAATTTTCCTACCTTGAACTGTTCCCTGGTTGTTTTATAGGGCAAGTCATGCACACCTACCTTCTTGCTCCTGACTTAAACTGGCATTGCATCCATCAGTGCAATTGAGAACGTGAATATTTTCTAAAGTCTCCACTCCAGGGACCAAGGTAACAAGGTCAGAAAACAAAACCAAATGCTCTGCTTCCATAATGGCCCTGGACGGGGTTCCTGCAATCCCAGGCTTCCTGGGAACAGTGGCTCTGAGCGGTTCCTTAGCAGCTTTCACTTAGAGCCCGCGGAACAGAGAATGAGCACAGCTTATTCCCAGTTCGAATCCTCATTTAAATGCTAAGCACTGAAGTGCTTTTTTGTTGCTCAGTGTTTCTCAGCAGAGGTGGCTACAATACATAAAGAAGGAAGAAAATGAGGACAGGGAAAGACAGCCTATCTCTCTCTAAAATATCCTGGAACACAAATGGCATTTCACGTTCAGGGAATAAGATTATCCCTTGAACATTCGTGATTTGCCTGAGAAAGAATCTGCCTAAGATTGTTTGTCAGGAACCCATGATACACAGTTGTCCTGAGGGCTATTATGTGGTCTTTGCCAGTAATTATTTGTCAAGGACTGGATTTGAGATCATGTGGGTTTTGAATATAAAATTTTAACGTAAGACTACTACCACATCTGACACATCTGTTTAACTTTTCTTAACTTGTTTATGAGACTTTTTAAAAAATATGTTTTAGGGCACTGCCTTATGACTTAGAAAATTCACATCTATAAAACAAATTTTGAGAATTATTTTTAGGGCTGAATTCCCTTTGAAGAAACAGATGAAGTTTAAACAAGTGAAATAGCTATGGGGGTATGAGCTAAACCTGTATAATTCTTCATTTTCCTGGAAAAATACTTCTACTTGGCCCGAATCTCCACTGCATTTCTCTTTCCTTTCAACACTATCCATACTCCTTCAATGAGTCTGTACTAGCTGCTTTAGTTTCATAACTGTTCGGGCACTGTAATCTGGCTTCTGTGCTGTTGCTCTACTGAAATAGAGCTCCACTATAATATCACATTTGTTCCCTCTGGACAAATTGTTAAGTAGGAAGAAATTTGTCTTTGAAATTCTGAACCCTTCTCTTCCCTATAAGACTTCAGATTATCTTGTGACTTCTACTTCCTAATCCTTTCCCTAGCTAAATAGGAAAGAGCCCGATTTCAATTACTTATTAGTCACGCTGTTGTTCACGCTTGAAAAACATTTTAAAACTTAACTCTAATTATACGGTGAATTATAACTAGCTTAAATATCCTTGAGTATTGTCAGAGCGGGTAGTAAAAAATTTGGGACCCATAGGATATTATTTCAACCTGCTTAGTAAGGCCTATCTTCTCTGTAATTTGGCATATATATATATATATATATATTGGTGTGTGTGTTCTGTGGGTCATATGCTATAGCCAATAGAGAGAATCACAAGGAAGCTTGCTCAGAGAAAGCTATGTTTGGGCTGTCCCAGGCCCAAGGCATCTTGTGTGTTCCATGAGGTAAAAAGCTGGCTGTCAGACATTCGTTTCAAGAAAAACTTGCTTCACTGGAACACCTTCTGGCTACAGCTCCAGGCAGCTGCCTACTCTGGTCACTCTCCTTAATCTCTCTCCCTTTGCGCTCCCCCCCCCACACACACACACACCTTCTCCCTGTACTCTCTCTTTGCTAAATTGAGAGAGAGATAGAGAGAGAGATCCATCTACATTCATTCACTACTGCTTCTCCTTTCCCCTGGGCCATCACCCAAAGTTATAATTACACGGTCCCTCCTGAAGTAGGCCAGCTAGACCTCTTCATGACCACAAGACTTCTTATGGACCTCAAGAAATGAGATTAAAGGGTAGAGAGAAGCCAACCCTAGTATTCAAAGACTTGTGCGGAAAGTGTAGAAAGGGAAAACAAAGGTTGGAGGCGGGGGGCAGAAGGCACTGAAATGAAAGTCCTGAGCATTGAGAGGAAAATATCAAATTCTGGATATTCACATGCAGAATCTTTGCTTTTTAAAAATATATGAGGGGCCGAAACCTGTTTGGCTCTGTGGACAGAGTGTCGGCCTGCAGACTGAAAGGTCCCAGGCTCGATTCTGGTCAAGGGCATGTACCTTGGTTGCGGGCACATTCCCAGTAGGGGTCGTGCAAGAGGCAGCTGATCAATATTTCTCTCTCATCGATGTTTCTAACTCTCTATCCCTGTCCTTTCCTCTCTGTAAAAAATCAATTAAACAAAAAATACACACATACACACACACACACACACACACACACACACGAGGGGAAGGGGAAAGGGGAATCCTAACTGGAATTTAAGCTACACCAACCACTGGGATTTGAACGTACCCAGGCACACTTGGCAAACTAGTAGGGCTGGCCTGCAAGAATCTTGTTGCATGAGACTTAGTGCTCTCCTGGGAAGAAACTCCCATACTCAGGGAGAGGGAGTCTGGCATACAAAGTTGGCCTAGGAACAGGGTCCTGGTCATGCAAAGGGAGAAGGAAGTCTGAAGATAGCTTGGTGCTTGGCACTCCTGGTCCATGCCCATCTGTGTCACAGGCTATCTGGAATCAGGCACACGTTCTCACCATGGCAGCTAAACTCCCAACAATACAATGCAATGTGCTACCGACCACCTCATAAGCTACGCTAGTTTGGAGAATTACCCCCAAACAGGGGTAAATGGTTGCAACATTGGATAGTGGCTTAACCCTCTCACCCATCACTAGACATAACTGACAAAGAATGGGAACTTGCAATTTTTCATGGACTTTTAAGATGGTAAGCAGTAATAAATAATGATTAAAGATTTCTTCAAATGGTATCAAACGAAGACAAGCATTGAAAATTAGAGGGCATAGATATATGGATAATAAATATTAGATCAAAAAAGACTGACAAACAAACAAAAGAAAGTCAGAGGTTTTCCAAGAGCTAAAAGAAAAATTGTGACATTTGTATTTGGGTTGATCTAAAATGCTTCCCTTTCTGCCCCAGATCCCGAGGGAAAAAATGTACTGGTGACCAGACATATTACAGAATAGGCAATTTAGGACACAGTATGGCTCAAGAGAGAAGCTGCATATTGCTGAAAGCTGTGAGTGTTTGAGGAGCTATAGTGCCCTAGATCAAGAAACTTTGTACAGTGGTTTGATTATGGCTAGTGGATAGCCACTCTGGTCCCTAGAGGAGACACAAAGGCAAGTGATAAAAGGTGCACAGAGCTCTGCTTTAGCGGTTACCCTTAGCCTCAAAACTACTAATGCATCCGTATCGGTTGTCTAACAAGAGTAGAAAAGATATTTAGTAATGAAGAGACTAGCAAGGATTTAGTCTATACACAACAAAAGGAAAAGAACTTGTAAATGTTAATAGTAGGGGAGTTGTGGCAGAAAGTAAAGAGGACAAAAGGACTTGTGTGCCCGGACTTGATGGGAATGAGAGCAGAAGCTACTACAGTGAAACATTGTGAGAGTTCAGAATGAATGACAGAGAGTCCCGATTGCTCTTGCAACTTCTTACTATTGGTAAATTAACTTGGGAGAATGAGGAGAATGAATTAGACTCACTTGAGGATTGATGACAAGAGTAAGGAGTCAGTCTAAGAATGTAAAATAGCCTGGCTGGTGTGGCTCAGTGGTTGAGCGTTGAACTATAAACCAGAAGCTTGCAGTTCTATTCCCAGTCAGGGCACATGCCCAGTGAGGGATGTATAGGAGGCAGCTGACCAATGATTCTCATCATTGATGTTTCTATCTCTCTCTTCCTCTCCCTTCCTCTCTTAAATCAATAAAAATATATTTTTTAAAAGAATGTAAAATAATAGTAATGGCATTAAAGCATCTGTGGGTGGAAGTAGTTAGCATGTTTCCTAGAAGACTGATGGCCCCTAGACAAAGACTCAGAATCCCTGTAGATGCATATTCCATCCACCAAAAAATGTTTTATTCCTGGTATAGGGAATATGGGCATAAGCAATTACCAAGAAAACATTCTATAATACCAAGGAAAACTGCAGGGAAGGAAAGAGGTCTATGACTTTAGTGTTCAACCCAGAAACCCAGCCCCTCAGAGCAGTAACCAGTGAGAGCTTTGAGAGCTATCAAACCCGGAAGATGCTCCATCCAGATATGAAAGAAAGAGGAGAATGTTCACCAATTTATTACTGTTGTAGATGGAGCATCCATTTTCTAGAAGATTGACATAATAGTAACTAATATTGACATAATAGTAACTAATGCTGTTAAGCATCATATCATGCACTTGTTGGCCATTTGTTTACCTTCTTTGAAGAAATGTCTCTTAAGATCCTTTGACCATTTTTTACTTGGTCTATCAATGCGCTTTGTATATTCTGAAAGTAAGTGTCTATTCAGATACATGACTTATAAATATTTTCATTCAGTGGGTTGTATTTTTACTTCCCTTCTTGGTGCCTTTTGAAGTATAAAACTTTTTAATTTTATTTATTTATTTATTATTTTTTAAAATATATTTTATTGATTTTTTACAGAGAGGAAGGGAGAGGTATAGAGAGTTAGAAACATCTATGAGAGAGAGACATCGATCAGCTGCCTCATGCACGACCCCTACTGGAGATGTGCCTGCAACCAAGGTACATGCCCTTGACCAGAATCGAACCTGGGACCTTTCAGTCCACAGGCCGATGCTCTATCCACTGAGCCAAACCGGTTTTGGCAAAACTTTTTAATTTTAATGAAGTCCAGTTTATCAATGTTTTCTTTGGTCACTTGTGTTTTTGGAATCAGATTTACAAACAAACAAAACATTGCTTGACCTCAGATCACAAAATCTTAATACCTATATTTTCTTCTAAGAGTTTTATAGTTTTAGTACCTACATTTAGGTCTATGATCTATTTTGAGTTAATTCTTGTATATGGCATAAGATATGGGACCAAATTCATTCTTTTGCATGTGGATATCCAGTTAGTTGTTCCAACATCATTGGTTGAAAATATGAAGACTAGGGGAGATTTAAGAGAACAGTATGAGAAAAGGCTTAGAGGCATGAATTTATGGTGTTCAGGAATAGCAACTGGTTTGGTTTGGCTAGAGGCTTGGACAAGTAGGGATATTTCATGGGAAATTAAGCTGAAAAGCCATACATGGTTAGATTATGGAGTGCTATGAGTGCAAGAGTTGAAAAACTAAGAAAGATACTTGAGCAGGATTAATAGAATCAGGCTTTCAGAAGATTGATCTAGCTGCAGACTGACTATACACTGGATTGGAATGGGGTAAAAATTTTAACTAGGGAGGTCAATTAGTAGGGCTTCTACAATGGTCTAAGTTGGAGGCCACAAATAAGATATGAGTGAGAATCCCTGAGACAGTGAGAGAGAAAAGGGAGCTGTTAAGGAAAAGTATAATAGAAGTAAAATACATGCAAGACTTACTAACTTATAGAGAAAATGGATTGCGAGAGATGTGGGGAAATAGTGGCTCTATTAACAAAACATAGTAAGTCAGGAGAAGTGTCAAGTTCACAGGGAATATTAATTGGCTTTTATTTATTTCTATTTTTAAAAATACATTTTTACATTGATTTCAGAGAAGAAGGGAGAGGAAGAGAGAGATAGAAACATGGATGATGAATCATTGACCAGTTGCTTCCTGCACACCCCACACTGGGGATCAATCTCACAATCTGAGCATATGCCCTGACCAGGAATCAAACCATGACCTCCTGGTTCATAAGTCGATGCTCCACCACTGAGCCACACCAGCTGGGCATAAGTTGGCATTTAGACACACTGTCTTTATAATTTGAAACATTTCCAGTGGAGAAGTCTAGCATTCATTTGGTGATGTAGCTTTGGATCTCAAGATGAAAGTCAGGACTGAGGTACAGATTTGGGAGACATTGCATAACCATGGTTGTTAAGACTATGGGCATGAATAAGGGTTTTTCTCCGATTCCCCTGTCTCTGTAGATAGTGGCCCTTCTGTGTCTCAGGTGTACATCATCATGATTTGGTATGTTTGTGTGTGTGTGTGGTGTGTGTGTGTGTGTGTGTGTTGTGAAATGATCATTACAATAAATCTAGTTAACATCTATCACAACAAGTCGTTCCTTAATACTGGCTATTTTGGATATGAGTAAGTCAGCCACAGTGGTTCAAATATGTCTGCAGATAACTCAGGGGCTTCCAACACAAGTCAACTTATGGGAATGCTGTCCAACTAAGGCCGACAGTCGTGTCTCATGGCAGTTGCTCAATTAAATCTGATGAACCAATTGTACTAGACCAGCATGTCACACAAATCCTTACATATTTCGGGGCCTTTGAGGAAAGAAGAATCCTTGAGTATTCTGCGCAACATTCCCTGCAATTCCAACCTAGCATCCTCCCACAGGGAGTCTCTTTACTTAGGCTCATGGCAAAGCTTTCTCCTGTCTTTGCCACTTGATATTTGTTTTGTTGCTTTGCTTTCCTGTTGCTGCCTGTCCTGAGGGATGGGAACTGGCCTCTGTCTTGCCTGGTAATGCCCAAGAGTCTTTGGCAGTTACCTAACATCAGAGCACACAGAGGGCCTGGCTGACTCCTCTCACACTACTCTTTCAGGATCAGAAACGTATCTGCACACCCATAATGGCTTTAGCAATTATGAGTTCATTTAAATTGTTCTGAGTTTATTTTTGCTCTTTGCTGGTACCACCTCCCCCAAGACAGTAGTACTTTTTGGTCAACTTAATTTTACCTGCCAAGCTTTAACGTTTTTGTGTGTTGTTGTTTTGTTTTTTTTCCCATTTATCTCTCTCTAATTTACCAAAATGAGAAATGGAAAGACTGACAAGATATGGAGTTGCGATATGAACATACTAGTAAGAGCAGTGCAGACAATACATTGCTAATAAAAATTAGTACAGAGATAAGAGAGGAAGAGAGAGAACGACCTAACTAACTTAACCACAAGGGAGAATAGCAGTCATAGGAGATCCCCATCAAATCAGGATCTTTCACCTTCATGTTTAAATACATTTACTCCTTTATTTTTCACATACCCTTTTCCCCTTACCAAGCTTAAAAGTTTTGTTGACTATGTAGTCTTCTACGATTTTCTAAAAATCTATTACATTTCTTTCTAAATCTTTTTCATCCTCTCTCACCTGGCAGCCTCCCAGTTTATAAAAAACAGTACTATAAACATACTGTTTTAGGAGTTATTTATGTGAAGAGAGTCAGCTAAGCTCTTTTCTGATGATGGCCAGCATCTTGTCGGCCTTTACAATTGCAGGGTACATCAACTTTCATGGAACAATACCTAATGATTCCCATGTTACTTTCTTTCATTGTAATGGGAAACGAGCAATAATAGGTAATATATTGGGGTTAATTTTCAAATGCTTATCCTGAAGTCCACTTGCCAGGTTACACATGTATGCATTGAATTTTTAATTTTAGACTGGCAGAAGATTGCAAAGAAACGTGCAGAGAAGTCCTACATAAGCCTCTGCCAGTGGTAGCATCTGACAACTACCCGATAATATCTATAAAGTTCTATAGTACAATACTTATGAAGTTTATTCAGACCACCAGTTTTACATACACTCATTGTGTTGTGTATAGCTCGATGCAACTTTGCCAAATATATAGCTTTGCATAATCACATCGCAATCAAGACACTTAATTCTACCATCACAAGACTCACTGCTGTTATTCCTTTGTAGCCACATGCATCCCTCCTCTTTAAGCCCTGGGAACCACTAATCTGTTCTCCAGCTCTATGATGATGTATTCCACAATTGTCACATAAGTGAAATCATGCAGTATGTATCCTGTTGAGATTGGCTTTGATCACTCAGTATAATTTCCTGGAGAGTCAGTCAGTTGTTTATTCCTTTTCATTCTTGAGTAGTGATCCATTGTATGGATGTACCACCGAGATTTTAATACTTTTATTGATTTTCTTTTAGAGAGAGGAAAAGAGAAAGAGGGAAAAACATTAATGTGATCAGTAAAACATTGATCAGCTGCCTCTGCATGTCCCCTACTATGGATGGAGCCCACAACCTGGGCATGTGCCTTGACTGGAGAATCGAACCAACAACCTTTTGGTGCATGGGACAATGCCCAATCAACTGAGCCACACAAGCCAGGCCTTGTACCACAGTTATTAGAACCACCCACTCTTTGAAAAACATTTAAACACTTTCAAATTTTAGGTTACTATGAATAAAGTGCTATGAGCATCGAAGCATAAGATCCTGAGTAAAAATAAGTCCTCATTTCTCCAGGATAAATGCCCAAGAGTGGAACTGCTAAGTCATATGACAAGCCTATTTTTAGTTTTGAAAGGAACAGCCTAGCTATTTTCTAGAGTCAGATTATTTATTTTTGGACTTTAATTACAATTCAGTCCCTAGAAAGATATTCCACTATTTACTTCTTTCTGATTAGAGAGCTATCCTCCTTAGAATTCCCGATAGTCCTGACTCAATAATTTATTAGCTGGGTGACCTTAAATACCTTTTTGAGTCCCAAGTTCCTGATTTGTAAAATTGGGATAATAATGCCTGCAAGAGTAAGGACTTAACAAAATCGACATGTAAAATACTGCGAGTAGAGCATCTGTTACACAGTAATGAGTTAATGCTAGCTCTATTCCCACCCATGGCAAAATAATGATCAGACATCACTCCCAACACTTTTGGTATTTGAAAAGGAGCATATGACATTGAATTGTTTATTAAATAAGTTGTATTTAGTAGACTCCTGATGCATAATTTTTCCTTCGCAAACCATTTCCCCTTTCTTCCCATCAATTAGATTTTCTAAAGTAATCCTTACAGCTCTCGGCAGCAGAAATGAGTTGGGGCATCTCCATCACACTCTGTGGTCTTGTTCTCTTCTAGGTCAGTGAACAATTTTCTGATGACCGGTCCGAAGGTAAGAAAAATATTCCTTTGATTTGTTTAGATGTCACTAATCTTAGCGTCTTACCTGAAGACTATACGTGTAATTTCTTTCCATTATATCCACACTTTTTAGTGTGCTGTGCCTGTTACAGACAAAAACTGTGGCACAAAGGGGACGAGTGACACCACCAAACCACACAGCGTGTGGTGTCAGAGCCAAGGCAAGAACCCTCGAGTATTGACTCTAAATTTACAGCAGAATTTCTAAAGCTTAGAAAAGTCGACAGCCTTTCCCAGTGTCAGGCTTCGGTCACACAACCTTCCCAGGCAGTGGAGGGGTGCAGTTTTTACAAGGCTGCTATTGTACCGCCTTATCTCTGCGGACATTTCTAGTTCCAAAATATTATTTCCTAAGGTGGGAGGAGAACAAGGGAAAATTCATGAATGATGTGATTTGGGATCACTCTGGAGAGGCAGAATAGCATAGTGAACAAAGTCAGGTGTAGTATCTGATAAACTGCATTTTAGTCCTACTTGTGTAATTTGCTAGCTGTGGGATCTTGGGCAAACTGCTTTACTTCATTCACCTCGCTGAGCCTCAGCTTCCGAATCTAGAAAATGGTTCCTGTCTGACAAGGTTATTTGTGACGCTAAGTGAGACAGCACCTGTAAAGTGCTTACTCTGCTGGAGGGATGGGAAGGTGGGCAGGAAGAGAGGGGCTTGGCCCCTTGAGGGCAAGTGTCCAGCTTCTGTGAGTCTGAATTCTGACCCTGTGTCCCCGAAGGCTTACTTGATCTACTCCAGCAGCGTGGCAGCGGGCGCCCAGAGCGGCATAGAAGAGTGCAAATACCAGTTTGCCTGGGACCGCTGGAACTGCCCCGAGAGGGCCCTGCAGCTGTCCAGCCATGGCGGCCTGCGCAGTGGTAAGGAAAGCCTCGGCCACAGCTCCCTGGACCCCCTGGCCACAGGTTAGAGCCCCACTCTCCAGGGATGGCCCCTGCCTCCTCTATACCCAATTCCTCACCTGGTTTTTCTGCGCAGGTGATCTCCTTCTCTGGGATCTTTCTGTTCATCTCTAGCTCCTTTTTCCTCCCTAAGAGATTTTCTCTTTCTTCCCCCCAAACCCTCACTGTTCAACAGAGGAGCCTTGTCAATTGGCCAATGGCTTCCTCCCAACATAAATAACATCAGGAGGTAGGTAGGGTCATAAACCCCATTCCTCTCAGCCCCTTCCTTCAGCAGGCTCAGCAGAGAGGGACAAGGCAAGTGGGAACAGACTTGGAGACCAGATGTCCCTGGAGAAGAGAGAGTGGCCATGCTAATAAATGAAAGAGCTGGCTGTCAGGGGTCCTTTCAGAACTAGGTGACACGTGCCTCTTCGACTTCCGTGTTCCAGGAGGAAGTGGGATGGGTTCTTGAGAGCCTGGCCTTCAGATTCAGCCCTTCCTCAGGCTCTTTCCCACCGAAATCCTTTACCACGCATGTCAACACAAAGCTAGCCACCTCTGGTATGACTGGAGAGGATGGGAGGGGAGAAAGGAAGGGCTGAGCCCAGGGCTGGAGGAGCCCCTCGAGAGAGGAAGGAACATTACAAAGATGGGGAAATAGGGCAGAGCTGGGAGAGGAAGACAATGATTGTATTGCAGTGGTTCTCAATCTTTCTAATGCCGTGACCCTTTAATACAGTTCCTCATGTTGTGGTGACCCCCAACCATAAAATTATATTTGTTGCTACTTCATACCTGTCATTTTGCTACTGTTGAGAACCACTAGCAGGGTCACCTAAGACCATCGGAAGACACAGATATTTACATTGCAATTCATAACAGTAGCAAAATGACAGTTATGAAGTAGCAGTGAAAATAATTTTATGGTTGGGGGCCACCACAACATGAGGAGCTGTATAAAAGGGTCGCGGCGTTAGAAAGGTTGAGAACCACTGTAGGGAGGTGGCATGGCTGGTATTTCCTTGGATTGCGACTCCTCCCTCTAACTCACCAATTTCTGGTTCCCCCCAGCTAACCGGGAGACAGCATTCGTACATGCCATCAGTTCTGCTGGCGTCATGTACACTCTGACTCGGAACTGCAGCCTTGGGGATTTTGACAACTGTGGCTGTGATGACTCCCGAAACGGGCAGCTGGGTGAGTAATGATATTGGGGTGGGTAAGGCAGGCCAGTAGAGTTCCCTTAAAGAATGAAAAGCTTGGTGGGTAGCTGGGTGGGGAGAAGAGGAATTGTATTCTTCTAAAACTGAGGAAAATCAGGGTGAACCAGTTTAAGCCCAAACCTTAATGTGTCAAACCAGGTTAAATGCCGCATGGGCTCTCCTTCACCTACTAAGTTCCCTTAATTTAACAAATTATGATAAAGGAACAACATTCCCCAGGGAGTCGATCGGCCACTCTCTCAAACACAGTGGGGACATCCTTCCATATGGTCTGTCTCCTTTCCACTCTTCCTCCACTGTTCTGATCCTCCCTGCCCTGCGGCTCAACTTCCAACTTAGCTGTTCCATATTATTTCAATTGCTCCCTGTCTCCCTCTCCATGCTCGCGCGTTCCTCACCTTTCTAACAGCCGTTTTGTCTTTCCTGGAAGTCAGTCGCTGGCGGGCACATGCACACTCTGCCCAAAGGCCAGAAACTGTAGGAAGATGGGCGCGCAGGCGCCTGGCAGAGAATCCACTCGGCAACTAATTACGTCATGGAGTCCTGAGCAGATGATAGGCTGAACGTGGGCGCTCAAAAGCGGCAAAAAACGAGTCTAGGCTGAAACTAATCTGGAGACGAGGCACTCACCCAACCTTAATCTCTCTTTACCTCCGATTCCCAATTAGAAATAGCTGCTCAACGACCTTCCCTCTCCCCTGCTCTGTTCCAGGGGGTCAGGGCTGGCTGTGGGGAGGCTGCAGTGACAACGTGGGCTTCGGAGAGGCAATATCCAAGCAGTTCGTCGATGCCCTGGAGACAGGACAGGATGCCCGGGCAGCCATGAACTTGCACAACAACGAGGCCGGCCGCAAGGTGAGTCTTGCAGCCCCTGGGGCTGGCAGCTGGCTCCATCCATCACCACCCCTTCATTTAAGTTTGGAAGAACGAGGTAGTGAGACGTAGGTGTTGTACTAGACGCCTCGCACCTTCCACCTCTCCCCCCGCCCCCCAGGCAGAGGCTCCCCACGCACTGAATCCCTGGCCCGCTCGCTCCTCTCCCCCAGGCGGTGAAGGGCACCATGAAACGCACGTGTAAGTGCCACGGCGTGTCTGGCAGCTGCACCACGCAGACCTGCTGGCTGCAGCTGCCGGAGTTCCGCGAGGTGGGCGCGCACCTGAAGGAGAAGTACCACGCAGCTCTCAAGGTGGACCTGCTGCAAGGGGCGGGCAACAGCGCGGCAGGACGCGGCGCCATCGCCGACACCTTTCGCTCCATCTCCACGCGGGAGCTGGTGCACTTGGAGGACTCCCCAGACTACTGCCTGGAGAACAAAACCCTAGGCCTGCTGGGCACGGAGGGCCGCGAGTGCCTGCGGCGCGGGCGGTCGCTCGGCCGCTGGGAGCGCCGCAGCTGCCGCCGGCTGTGCGGGGACTGCGGGCTGGCGGTGGAGGAGCGCCGCGCCGAGACCGTGTCCAGCTGCAACTGCAAGTTCCACTGGTGCTGCGCGGTGCGCTGCGAGCAGTGCCGCCGGCGCGTCACCAAGTACTTCTGCAGCCGCGCGGAGCGGCCGCGCGGGGGCGCTGCGCACAAGCCCGCGAGGAAACCCTAAGGGTCTCCTCTCCCGCTCCTTCCCCCCCGTGTCCTCGGCTTCGTTTAGAGACCCCAGTAATAGAGGAACCTCGAGGCGCGGATCCCGCACTCGCAAGCCCAGGGATCAGAGAGAGACGCCGCAATCTCCGGAGGTGTCACTTTCCAACCCGTTTCCCCAATTCCGGGGCGCTCTCTGGGGAGCCGTCTGAGGGTCCTCGCGGCCCACACTTTGAGAACTTTGAGGTTCTAGCTATTGTTCTTCTTTGGACGAGGATGAGAATAGGTGGTCCTCCTCCCCTTCCTAGTTGCCCTAACGTTGGACCTTGCCTATGGAGCCTTAGGAACAGGAAGACCCCTGCTCAAATAAATATATGGGGCCCCCAGGGGCTGGGGCGTGGGGCGGGGGGAGCCATGGCTTCTCTCTTTTGTCCATTTGCTCCCCCTCCCCTTTCCCCCATTTTCGCTGCCAGGTGTCTATCGCGGCTGCATTTTCCTTCTGCAGAGCCACTCCCCAGGAATCTCTAACGCCCTCTCCCCCCTTCCACCTTACCCGCTTTCCCTAGAGAAACTGAGGAAACGGACCCAGGAAAAAGCACCTGTTAGGGGACTGGTTCTTGAGGCAAGGGTTGAAGATGGGAAAGTGGGTAGAGTGCTGCCTTGCTGAAAACCATCCTGTGATACCGGGTCTAAGGGGCTTTACCAGTGGGGCAATGACCTTCCTGAAATCACCACGCTGTTCCAGACACATCCCCACAGTGTCTAGAACTATGTAAGGTCAGATGGCCCGTCATTTCCTACCCTTTAAAGTGCCCTCCTTGCCCCTAACCCATTGCCCCCTCGCAACCATCTCTACCTCTTCTCCTTCCCCACAGGATCCTTGTTCCTCTGAGCCAATACTGAGCTCAATAAAGCCAGTTTCCCGCTAAGGTGTGCACCTCCAAAGTCAGGTATAAGAAAGGAGGAGCTGGGACCCTTCCTTTTCACGAACCTGGTTCTCAAACAGGCAGGATTCGGGGCTTTGAATACTTTCCTTGAATAAGTAAACTTTCTGCAACGAAACTAGTACTAAAAGAAAGTTCAGTGCCTTGGATTTTTTATTTATTGCAGTTGCTGTGATATCGCAGTCGATGTGCCCTTTTTTCCAGGGATTGAACTTATTCTTGGGGATACAGGAGAAGGCAGGTGGAAGATAACCACCTGTAGGCCCTCCCCTTGGCTCCACCTTGCCAGGACACCATCCTCTGTAGAGCCTCACTTCCCTGATGGCCTAACTGAGCCTAATCTGCCAGGGATTAGTCAACCAGCCACATACAGCTTCCACGAATACCTTCCCTCAGCAGAGAGAGCTTGCTGCTGTGGTGCTTGAGTCGCCTGGTTTGCGTCCCAGAAGCAGCACAGCAGGGACTTGCTTGGGAGAGAGGGCTGTGGGAAGGGAAGAGCCAATCCCCACAGACACGCTGCGGCCCCAGGAGCTTCCCTCTTCCTTTAGCCGGCCATGGGCTCTCTTCAGGAGAACCGGTCAGATGCTAGACAGCCTCATCCCGCTTCTCCCAGAGCAGGGAAAGCACAGGGACGGTGTGGCCCCAAGTAGGTAACAGCGGCCAAGGCTCTCCGGGCCAACCTGTGAGGGTGAGGGCTCCCATATTCCAAACGGAGACAGTGGCCAGATCGGACCCCCAGGCCCTGGCCTCATTCCTATCCCTCTTCTGGTCCTACTAACACTTATGAGAAGAGAGGTTCTCCTTCCTTCTTTATAGGGGACACGCTTCCCTTCAGGGTTCCCTAGTGATGCATTCCCAGCTCCATCAGCAGAACGCCCGTGCTTCTTCCCTCAGCTCTGATCTGGATCTCTTGAGTCTCCCAACTTGCCCTTCTTCTTCCGTCAAGCAGCAGCATATACCAACCTGGCCATCCCACCTGGCGGAGCTATTTGATAGTGTACAGTAAGAAACCTGGAAGGCAACTAGAATATATAAAAAGCACGATGTTGTAAAGGAAAGCTGCATTCTCCATATTTGATAACTTCAGGTCAGTACTCAAAACATGTCATACTGCCAGAAAGTTCTTCCACAGGTTGTTTTGTATTCCCAAGTGGATATATCTGATATCATTCAAGTTCTATAAAGAAAACATCGCTGAGTTACCTTACATTTGTATTGCTTCTCTACGCCCCCCCCACCCCCAATATACTTTTTGCATTATTCATTCATTCATTCATTCATTCATTCAACAAACACCAGAGTGGTAAACACTGCACTGCCCTCCCTGCGAGTTTAAATTCTCTTAGACTCAATCACCAGGGCTGGGTTGCCCTTACAAATGTGGGCAACCCTAGAATGGCTGCTTGGGAAAACACCTTCCAGTCAGCCAGTCGAACCTTTTGTTTTATGGGTTTAAAATGATGCTGAGAACGATGTCTGGCTGGTTCCACCGGCGAGTAAGTTACCATGGGGTGGGCAGTGAAACCCAGGCCCCTTCTCTCTTGTGTGCTCTTCAGGACAGAAACAGAGGGAGGTCCTGAGAAGTGACAAGGACTCTGGGGGTAGGGGGTGGCGGTGGTGTAAAACACTGTCTCCTTCCTGTCCCTAGCCCCAAAGCCTACACACAGGCAGGCCTTTCTTTTCTTGAAAAGAATCTGAGCCTCAATTGGCCTTAGCAGCAGGTTAGGGCAGAGACAGAGACAGGGTCACGCTCAGCGCTGGTGGTGCTGGTGGTGGTGGGAGGGGAGGGCAGGACAGGGCACTCGCCTATTGTGGGTCTGGATTGGATGCTTCCACTCATTCATTTCCTTTTAATTAACCCGCATTCCTGGAGGAGAAATATTTATGTTGGCTCCCATAGAGGCAATCCGCAGACTGGAAAGAAGGGGGAAGAAAGCCTGCCTTAGCAAAACAATGCCTCTAAAGAGCTCAAGAAGAGAAAATAAGAGAACAAAATGCCATTAAAATAGCCTTCTACCCCCACTGGAGTCAATGAAAACTTCATTTCACATGCTAATCCCCCACTCCGCCCCCTTCTCTTCTCACAACACCTCTTCCGAAAGTGTTTGGGAAAAGTCTTCGCAGTCAGTACACAGCTCCCTGCAGCTCAGACTTCTCCTTGTGTTAGTTCAGGGCCCCAAGTGGGGCTCTCACTCCAACAGCGGCTCCCCCCACCCCCCTTCAATTTAAACAAAGACTTCGGAGTTCATCAACCTCCCACTGAAATTCACAGCTGCTGAACAAACTAATCCCCTCTCCCAGCCTTTCTTCCTTTCAATGGGCTCTTGGCTTCAAAGACACTTTGGGAAAGAACTTTGCTGGGGCTCACACTGCTTCATCAATAGAAGTTAGTGCAAGTATTATCTGAAGAGCAAGTGGCTTTACAAACAAATACTGCCTAACAATCCCTTCCTCCCAAACACACACATCTAGCCCGCAGACGTGATGGGATCTACAACAGGATTAGAGACAGTCGCCCCTGGCTTCACACCCAGGCCCTTTGTGCAGCTGAGCTCAGCCCTGAAGTGGTGTGGGGAAAACCCTGGAGCTGACCGTCAGGCACGGATAGAGATACACACATGCACACGTGTGCGCGTACACACACACACAGAGCAGAGTGGCCACAAATGCTGCAAGGAGAGAGTATTTCAGTGACACCTCCTTTCTTCAACTCTTGATTCCCCAGCTGACCCAAACTAAGAAGAGAGGCGAGAGCAAAATAGGACCCAGGAGACAATTATTGGGAGATGACTGAGGAAACCAAATCAAAGCAGTTTTATTGCACATTAAGTACATCAGTGCTTCAAATGCAGCATATCCAACCATGGAAGTGCAGCCAGAGAAGGCAGCCCTGAGATATGTGGAGACTGGGGGAGAGAGGGCCTCCCACCTTCGAGGATCAGTGCTAAAAAGAAAGGCTTTTAGTAATATGGCTGCTATCCCAGAGCTGGGCTCATACAGAATGAATGGCCTAGCCCTCCTCGGACCAGGATTCACACAGATCAAGTGAGGGGCCATTTCCCATAGGCAGTGGTCCCTCTGCTTCTATCTCTAGGCCAAGATAGCTCCCAGCAAAAGGCAGTGCACCCTTTCCTCCTAACCTCACCCACCCTGAATGATGCTGGCAGATGTTCCTTTAGAAAAGGGCCAACGTTCCTTCTCTCGATTCTGCTCAGCACCCATCCTCATGTCTATGACTTGTTCAGAGGATGGACAGTCAACTCTACTCCAGGCACTGGGGCTCAGAGAAATCCAGACCTGGAAATACGAAGTCAGAGGCCAGGAGAAGGTAAGATTAGGCCCATGACCCACAGGAGGAGAAAAACAAAAGACCCCAAAAATGGGTACAGCGGAGGTAGACTTGGGTTCTGCTCATCCTCTTAGAAGCCACTTAAACAGGATATCCCTCGGAGAAGACACCCTGCCCCAGGTCCTGTCCCAGAGAACAGTATGAGGGAAAGTACAGAATTGGCCCTATGCTTGGCCTCAGACAGATCGAGAGCCAGGCACTCAGCATAGAAAGCAGGCACTCTGCCAGTTTGGAGGCAAACCTTCGGCATCATATACCTGGCAACAAGAACGAAGGCTGGGAAACACAAACAGCATCTATTCTGAAATCCCCCTTTCTGCAGGGGGGACAGTTAAGTAACAGCAGCAGTGACCTCCTGGTAAGAGAGGCTAGATGTGCAGCTTGTGAGCAATGGTGAGGACAGCCTTCAGGATGGGCATGAAGCTGGAGACCTCGCTGAAGCGGCTGCAGCCCACCACCTGGGCATGCACTGCAAGGCCCTGCTCAAAGCTTCCTGTGTCCACACATCGGGCAATCTCGTGCAGCCCAGCCAGGACTTGAGGCGAGAGCTGTGGAGGGAGTGGCCCTTCGGTTAGTAAGCCCACACCAGCCCCTCCCCTGTGGCATGGAAAGGATAAGAGGACTGAATGCCGGAGCACAGTCCGGGCAAGGTGGATGTATTTTGTGGGAACCCCGGTCAATGAGACCTCAGGGGAGAGGACAGAGGGCCCTAGAGCTCCCTTTGGCCCTGGGTGATGGTGGAAGGGCAGGAGGCAGAGGAGCACCGCTGAGTGTACTTACTGTCCCCTCACAGAGCTTCTCATACAGACATTCTAGGCGTTGGGCTGCTTCCTCCAGCTTCCGTTTTGTCTTCTACGGGGCAGAAAACGGATCCTGATTCCAGCCCCTAAACCTCACACTACACAGGGCAATGAAGAATCCCAGTAGAATAGAGCCAGAATGTCTAAAGGCTACTTCTTTCATTTTGAAGGAGGAAATGGAAGCCCAAAGAGGGTAAGTGACTTGCTCAAGCCGACACAGCCAGTGAATGCATGGCGAGTTTCCTTACTCCTGGTTTCACTCTCATTCGAGTACTCCCTGCTGCCTTTCCAAGCGTTTAGTCCCAGTGCTGCTGGGTGCTGTGTCAAGGAGCTGGACTTCAGAACAGACAGATGTCCCGCCCCCCCCCCCCCCCCCTGCATGGAGATCAAATAAGCATAAGATGTGAAGGGACAGTGAGCAAAGAGCTGATCACACAAGAGCTGCTCTAGAGCTCAGGGATCCCGGAACCAACTAAGGGTATGAGGAGGGCATCGTGGGGAAGGTTCAGACTTACTAAGTCAGTGGCAGACTGGGAGCAACGGTGTAGAAGTGCCTCAAAGCTGGTTTTCAAGGACTGATGTTCTGGGGGCAGCTCCTTCCTGTATATCTTCTCTGGTGGCCATTGCTGAGGAAGAAGCGCAGAGAGGACAGATGGGCAAGCTGTCTTTCTCATAGCTTCCCTAAGAACTAGTCCTCAGCAACACACTGTTCTCCCTGGAGCATAGCAGAGTTGGGTAGGGGGCACCCTCTACAGTAAGGAGGACATTTGGTGCCTGCCCCTCCCCTATTCCCCAGCTCATAGTCCAACTCTACCTTTAGGAATGAGGCCCATCTACCAAGCCCCTGCTTTCCTTTTCCTTTTTTTTTCTTTTTCTTTTTTAAAATATATTTTATTGATTTTTTTACAGAGAGGGTGAGGGCTAGAGAGTTAGAAACATCAATCAGCTGCCTCCTGCATACTTCCTACTGGGATGTGCCCACAACCAAGGTACATGCGCTTGACCAGAATCAAACCTGGGACCCTTCAGTTCACAGACCGATGTTCTACCCACTGAGCCAAACCAGTTAGGGCTCCTTTTCTTTTTTTAAAAACAATTTTTAAGATTAATTTTTAGAGAAAGAGTTTGGGAAAGGTAAAGAAACATCAATGTGATAGTGGAACATAGATCGTCTGCTTCCTGCATGCCCCTACTGGGGATCGAGCCCACAACCTGGGCATGTGCCCTCATCAGGAATTGAGCTGGCAATTTTTTGGTGCATGGATGATGCCCAACCAACTGAGCCACACCCGCTAGGGCACTCTCTGCTTTTCTATTCCCAAGGTAGGATGGATGAAAGGAAGGGAATACATTGTCACCTGCAGGCCGAGTTCTCCTGGTGCTCCAGGGGGAGCATGACCCACACCAGGGACAGGGGGCTGTGAGGAAAGGACCCCTCGTGGCTCAGAGGTGAGGTTCATAACTGGAGCAGTAATTGGTGCTGGGGACAAAAATGTCTCTGGCAACTAAAGAAAGAGAAAGAGAGGCACATGAGTCTAAGATGAGAGACTCCCTAGGACTTAATTTGAGAGAGCGGTAGAAATTATGAACAGCGGACAGAATAGTGAGTGGGAAACCAGGAAGTGGGGAGACTGGTGTACAATGTAAGAAGGAAAGAGGAGGAGGCTGAGGGAAGAAGAATGAGTGGGGAAAGAGAGAGCAGAATGCATGCCTGAGAACGGGAAGGACTGGGCTGAATTCTGTAAGGAACTAAAATGTGGGTCACTGGTAAATGTATGAGGGGTGGGTAAGGAGGTGCACTGACTTGTCTCCTCTGGAGGTCTGCCCTGGGAGCTGGAGCATTTTTTAAGGAATCTTGAGGTCCTGTAAAATACAAAGATAGAAGTATTTTGGAGCATGGTCAGGAACATTGGAAATTCTGTCTGGAGACCATCAAAATTACTTCACCTCCCTCTGAAGACCATTTATACTCTCAGTTAACATGCTCCACCCAAAGGAACCCCAGGTCATTGGTTTGAGGAAGAGATTCCTAAGGTGGTAGTGAGGGGTTGAGGGGACAGGGAGGCAATGGCTGAGAAAAAGAAAGCCACGGGAAGAAGACTGACCTGGGTGAGAAATCAAGATGCCAGTGGTTTGAAGGGTGCCAGCGCCTGGTCCTCCAGGAGGGTGTGCTGCAGGGAAGCTGACAGGAGGGCCTGTCGGCTGGGAACTCACAGGGCTGAGAGCTGGTGGTCTCAGCGGAAGGAGAGGAAGCAGGCGAGCAGTCTCAGGCAGGGGGGCAGAGTCAGGCTGCATGATGACTGAGGGTGCCATCAGTGGAGGGGGACCAGGAAGAGGCCATGTTCCAGGGAATCCCATGGGGTTAGGAGCTTGCGCCCCTTGCCCTCTTAACAGCTGTGGCTGAGATAAAGCTGAAGTGCAACAGAATTTCAATGTGAGAGAGACTCAGAGCACATGAGGGAAGACTAGGCAGCAATAATAATTTTGAAAAAACATAGTAATAATAAAAATGATTACAGTGGTACCTCGAGATACGAGTGCCCTAACATACGAGATTTTTGAGATACGAGCCATCGAGCGAGCGATTTTTATTTTGAAATACGAGCAACATTTGAGATAGGAGTAATCTCGCGGATCGGCCGGCTGCACATGACCCACCAGTTTACTGCGACTTGAGTGTCTCATAGTTTCCCACGCCTCAAGGATACGGAACGAATTAAACTCGTATCTCGAAGTACCACTATAATTAATACTCATGCATGTGAATATCCACCATGTACAAAGTACTTTTGACTGTATTCCTTATTTGACCCTCAAAACAATCCTGTGGGTTGACATGAACAACATAACAACTACTCTTACTTTTCAAAAGAAACAGTATATTGCTAAGCATATTGCCCACAGGTACAAAGCCAGTAAGTGACAGTACTGGGAATTCTGACTTCCAATTCCAAGCTCCTCTCACTACATAGACACACTACCTCTTAAATCCATGCTGACCATGCCAATTGTTTTCTTCTATGTTCTACCCAGAATCCATGCTGACCATGCCAATTGTTTTCTTCTATGTTCTACCCAGATGGGTCACTCACTCACCTGGTGTTACCCCAGGGCCCAGGGGCAAAGGCTGGGCAACCTGGGGATCAGGTACCCTGTAATCTCTTATATTCTGCATTCTGGAGCCTTGATAAGGGCCAGAATGGGAAGGTGCCAAGGGCATCACTAGTGATGACTGGGCTGTGAAAATCCTTGGCCTTGTAGATAGAGTGGGAACCTGTAAAGAGGACAAAGGATTAACACTTGGAAGGGGAAAAAAGGTAAGTAACTAAAAAACAGAAAACTATAGAAAAAAATGAAACAAAAAGCTAGTTCTTAAAAAAAATCAACAAAATTGATTTAAAAAACAACAACAACAACAATGATAAGGAGAAAAGCACAGCCATCAAGATCAGGAATAACTGATCTTGATGGCTTCAAATTATAATACAAAATGACAATAATTAAAACAGTATGGTATTGGCCAAAAAACAGACACATAGACCAATGAAGCAGAATTTAAGAGCCAAGAAACAAACACGTCTATATGGGCAAATAATTTTTTATATAGATAAGCTTTTTCTAACATTTATGTGGGAAGGGCAAGGTTCTAGAATACCCAAGAAATTTTGAAATAAAAATAAAGTGGGGGAGTTATTCTTCAAGGCATATTACAAAGAAGTAGTAATTAAAATAGTGGTATTGGTAGCAGGATAAACTCATAGATCAATGGAACAGAATAGAAAACAAAGAAATAAATCTATATGAATATGCCCAATGAATTTTTGGCAAAGGAGCAAAATAAATTCAATAGAGGCTGGACAGCTTTTTCTATAAGTGGAAATCCACTAGCAAGAAAATGACGCTTAATTTTTGTATTAAAGGTGTGAAATTTAGGTTAACTCAAAATAACATGGATTTCAATGTAAACATAAAACTATGAAACTTCTACAAAGAAAATAGGAGAAAATTTGGGGGACCTTGGACTAGGCAAAGAATTCTTAGCCTTGACACAAAAAGCAAGATCCATAAAAGAAAAACAATAAATTGAACTCTATAAAATTAAAAACTTTTGGTTTGTGAAGGATTCTATTAAAAAGATGAAAAGACAAGTTCTTACATGGTTACACACACACACACACACACACACACACGAGTACATATAAAACTGGTGAAATATGAATCTCAAATCTGTATCTATGGATTGTACTAATGTCAATTTCTTGGTTTTGTTATTGCACTGTGGTTGTTGAAGGATGTTGGCCTGGGGTGGGGTGCGGTTGGGATACATGATACTTCCCAGTTCATTCCTATGTGACTTCTGCCTAATACCTCTATTTACAATCTCATTGGATTTTGTTCTCCAGCCCCTCCAGTAGGCTTCTGGTATCATGAGTTAACAGCACCCTATCGATCTAGCCTGAAACCAGGAGCCAGTCCCCCCACTTCATACACTCCTCTTAACCATCATTAATTTCTGTTAAGTCTATGTCCTAATATCTTAAATGCAACCTCACTCTCTAGCTTTATGTCATAATTTCTTTCTATATAGCCTCCTAACTGCCTCTAGCTTTACCCTTCCGAAACACAGAGCTAGTTATTGCCCTGCATAAGACTATTCAATAGCTCCTGATTGCTATCCATTTCAAAGTCAAGTCTAAGTCTTTAGTTTAGACTGCCAGGTCTTTCCTGTATAACTCCTGTTCTCCCAGCTTCCTGTAAGCCTACTCCACTGCCATAAAGACTTGTTTTGCAATGTCATTAAAATATTAGCTGTTCCTCATATGGGATTTGCTCACTCTCCTTTCAGTGCTTTTGTACATGCTGTTCCCACTGCCTAAAATTGCCTTCACCTAACTCTTCCTTTGCCAAAATAACTTTTAATCTTCAAGACTGAGAAGAAACAGCCGTGACCAGTTTGCTAAGTGGTCAGAGCATAGACCTCTGTGGTTATAGTGCTGGCTCACTCACTGAAGGGTCTTGGGTTCAATTCCCAATCAAGGGTACATAAGTGAGTTGCAGGTTTGATCCCCAGACCAGGTCTGGTGTGTGTGAGAGTCAACCAACCAATATGTCTCTCACACATCGCTGTTTCTACCCCCACTTCCACTCTCTCTAAAAATTAATGGGGGCCGAAACCGGTTTGGCTCAGTGGATAGAGCGTCGGCCTGCGGTCTGAGGGGTCCCAGGTTCAATTCCTGTCAAGGGCATGTATATTGATTGCGGGCACATCCCCAGCAGGGGGCGTGCAGGAGGCGGCTGATCGATGTCTCTCTCTCATCGATGTTTCTAGCTTTCTATCCTTCTCCCTTCCTCTCTGTGAAAAATCAATAAAATATATTTTAAAAAATTAATGGGGTACTCTAGCCAGATTATCCACTGAACCAGAGCACCAGCCTGTGGACTGGAGGGTCCCGGGTTTGATTCCAGTCAAGGGCACATGCCTGGGTTGCAAGCTCACTCCTCATCGTTCATGTTTCCATCTCTCCCTCTCCCTTCCTCTCTGAAATCAACAAAAATATATTAAAAAAAATAAAAAGTTAATGGAGAAAAATATACTCAGGTGAGGATTAACAACAACAACAACAACAAAAAGACTAAGATCAAACATCATACTCATTCTGAAATATTCCCTAAACTTCCCATTTCCCACAGAGTAAATTGCTTTCTTCCATGTGATCTCATACCCCGATTATGGCATTTACAAATTTTACTTATTTTTTTACATATCTATCTTTCCATTAGACTATAAGCTAATTAAGAGCAAGGAGCATAGCTTGTGCACCTTTCTAAGAGCTAAGCAATTGTTCAATAAACAGTTATTAGAAAAATAACTGACTCTGTGTTTTATAAAGTTAGGAATTTTCATCATTTCTGTTCACTAATATATTCCGAGTGCCTAGAACCATACCTGGCACTTGGTGGACATTAATTGGTATTTTTGAATGAATTAACAAGCGAGTGTTACCTGGTGAGAAGGCTGGAATCCCGATTTGCAAGATAACATCTCTTTAGAGTGGGGAGTAGCTCCCACAATGACTCGGGGAAAGGGGAAAGGAGGAGACTGCTGGCCCAAGACATCAGCACCCTGGGCATGAAAAAGCCGATCTCTCAGCTGCTGAATTGGTGGCTATAATAATGAAGAACTGAATTAAGTAAAATTAAAACAAGCAAACATCCTCTCTTAAAAGCCTGGCCCCATATAACATTCAAACGTTAGCTGACTCTCGACATTCTAGCCACTTTAGATGACTCAAAGATAGCTCCAATCCCTGCCAAGCCCCCCTCCTTGCTTCCTTTTTGCCTAAATCAGTGGTCAGCAAACTGCAGCTCATGAGCCACAGGCAGCTCTTTGGCCCCTTGAGTGTGGCTCTTCCACAAAATACCACGTGCAGATGTGCATGTACAGTACAATTGAAACTTCATGGCCCATGCGCAGAAGTCGGTTTTTGGCTCTCAAAAGAAATTTCAATCGTCCTACTGTTGATATTTGGCTCTGTTGACAAATGAGTTTGCCGACCACTGGCCTAGCTCACCTTATATCTACTTGTCTTTGAAGGTCCAGCTCAACAACTTTAATCGCTCAGTGTGGAGAGCAGCTTCAGCGTTTGGACAGGTTCAAGCCTCGGACTAATGAAAGAGCATGGTCCTCTCATGGCAAAGGCACGTGCCACGGTCCAAAGCCCTCCCAGCACAATTATAGCCAAAGGCTATGGTTGTAAGCTTGACCTTAGGGTCCAAACCTGTGGTCACAGGTGGCTGAGTGATATAGGCTGCAGGAGGTGCAGCAAGTGCTGCCAAAACAAAACTTGAGAGAGTTCAGGTGCATGTAATTGAGTAGATTCAAAACTCCTGACAACATTGTAAACATCTTAACCACACCTTTACTTTGCCTCGGGAATCTGGCTATAAAATACTCAGTTTGCACCCTGTGGCACTGTCTCTCCATCCGAGAGCAGTTCCCACCTACGTCCAGCTTTATTCTCTGGTCTTCTTTAATCCTTCACCGTACCCTGCCCCTCAGGTTCACCCCTGGCCATGCTGAGCGCAGCACAACTCAGAAGTCTTCCTTGACTTCTGCAGGCAAAAACCAGCTCCTTCCCTGGAGTCCCACAGTGCTTAGTATAAACTTGTGTTATTGCACTATTGAGTTAGTGACATCTGATTCCCTCTCTCTCCTCCCCCCACCCCCACCCCCACTGAGATTGTGAGCTTCCTGAGGGACTAGATCTTATTTATCCTGGGAGCTTCAGCATTTAGCACAGAATTGCTCAGCCAGTGCTAGATGACTGAATTAAATGGTTTGCTCTTTCTTCATGACCCGACTCACCTGAGCACAGTCATTGGGTAGGTAGCTCATGGCAGTGGACAGGTTGCCCTGGGCTGCCAGGAGGCTGGCATATTGAGTGACCCTGTAGGTTGTGGCAGGGCCTGGGCCATCAGGACCCCACAGTCGCTCCAAGCTCCTGTTCAGAACAATTACCTTCTCCATCAGGTCCTAGAGGAACAAGGATGAGGGCAGTCAGTCCTCTTCAAAGTACATCCTGCTCTCTAAGCCCAGGCAGCTCACCCAGGGACTCCCCTCTATGGGAAAGAGGGCATCTGGCCATAGACACATGGAGACAGAAGGTGCTGATATACAAGACACATGACAGTTAAAGAAGGGTCACTTGGCCTCATCTCTCAAGCTCTTAGCACTGGGCTCAAGTGGGGCCATCAGGATCTTAGATTCTTGTAAATCTCTGCCTATTTTCTTTGCTTTCTTGACCCTTTCTGCTAGGCCATCAGCAACTTCAGACTCAGTTATAGGACTGTTTTATGTGTTACTTTGTCTCCCTGTGCGTCTGTGACCCCCCATCTTCTCTGGTTGCCCGCGAAGTGTCTGGTACAATTTACATCCATAGAATTTTTCATAGCAGTTAATAGGAGGCCCAGGCTCACAATTACTCAAATACAGAATAAACTTGGATAACCAAATCTGAAGTAGGAAAACATTATGAAGATTCATACCTAAGGAGCTTCTCTCTCAGTCTCCCTGAGGAGGGAAGGAGGGACAGCTCATCCTTGGGAGAAGGTTCCAGACATGAAGGGCCCTTCTATTTTCCTCTATACCCTGACTCCAGTCTGGGTACCCAGAGGACTCGGTCTGGTGTCCCTGCACATCCCTACCACTAGCCTCTCCTTAGGGTCTGTAATGAAGGGACCATGCCCTGCAGAAAAGGGGTACCTGTAGAGCCATAGGGGAGGAAGCCTGGTGGCATTTTGCCCAGCACTCCACCAGCCTCTCCACATTCCCTGAACACACATAACAGAGTCTGGCTTCAGAGGTGAGTGCCCTGTCGCCCTCCTGCTCCATTCGACTACCCAGCATGTCTGCAGAGAGATGGAAACTTCTTTAATGTCACAGCTTTCCTTTGCTCCTCCTCTTTCCCTATTTGGAAGTGGGTGGCAGATCATGAGCTATGGGACATGTAGCCACAGTGGCTTTGGATAACACTGAGGCTCACCCTGCTGTACAATGAAGGGCAAAGCTCTTGCTTCAAAATGTAACCAGAAACACAGGAAAACAAATGGAAGTAGGGGCATGCACTATAGTCCTTGCCTCCCCGCTGAACCAGACCGTGGCTCTGATAACATAGCCTGGCCTCTCAGAGCTCAGGCTACTCTTCTGCCTCCTCCATCAGCATGTCCACTGACTCCACACTCAAGTCACACCACTCCATTCTAAAGCCGAGGGCCACCTACCACAGAGCCCAGGGAATGTCTCTGGCCCGGAGTACGTCAGCAGCAAAGCCAGTGCCTCTCTCCAGTTCTGCAGGCTACAGGAGCACACCATATCCTTCCAGTTCTTCCGCACAACACAGGCTAGCAGCTGTAATGGGCAGGGAGGGAAGAAGGTCATCAACCACTCACCCAGCACAGGCAGCGGGAGCAGGCTTCCTGTTAGACCATGTACTAGGGGCTCGGGGTTAGAGTGGGAAAAGAGTTTGGCAGATCCTCTGAGCACCAGTCCCAAAGTGTGGACAGCCACCTCACAAATTCCCTCCTCTCCTCTCTGGCACAGTGGGCAGTTACCAAGGAGATTCTGGTTTTCTTCTTGGCAAAGTAGCGTTCCTGTGTTTGCTTCAGCAGATCTGCGCCCCCAGCCTGGGCCAGGATAATGGCATCAGCGAAGCGCTCTTCTTTCAGACACAGCTCCACAGCGGGGCCCAGTTCACCGAGCAGGAGAGCCTGGCTCAGGAGTCCATCTGTGTCTGAGGACAGAGCCATCCCTTCCATGTTAACCTGCCTTTGAACCATAGCTTCCCCTCACCTACAGAGCCCACAGCACGCTTCCTATGTCTGTATCATTCAGTTTCCTTAGCCCCAAAATTCCCAAATTGCATTCCTCAACAAAATATAGTGGGGTGTTCTGGTTACTCTCTAAGGAGAGAACCCAAGATGAGAAAGTAACTCATGTGGCAGTATCACAGGTGATGTCTGATTGCTCAGCAAGGACAGGGTTACAGTCCTTAAAGCAAGAACACAGAAGGATTGAGAAAATACCTTAGTAGAAAGCTTTCCATAGGAAGGACCCATCCATGAAAATTCATAGCCGAAGAGCGCTCTAACCTCCAACAGAACCATCCAGCATTTGTGATGGTGGGAGGGAGGCAGGAGGCAAGGGACAAGAAAGCAATGTCCTCAAGTCTGAGAACTCTGAGCCTATCTACTCCCATGCAGAGGGGTTCTCTCCCTCAGGGTCATGGTACCTTCTGTGATGGGGATCTCCCATGGAGTCATGTTCTGAGGGACCAGCTCATCAAAGAAAGCTGAGGAGGCAGAGACTTCTGGGGTGTGTTTAGAGGCCTGAACAAGGAAGAACAGAAGTGGCTACTTAGGAAATGAACCCCAAAGACAGAGCTGGCTTAGTAGCTCTCTCTGGGAACACTAATATATTTGACCTTCAATGGGTAATGCTAAAAGAAGAAGCAGATAAAGTTTGGGAAAAGCTCAAGTTCATGATTAAAACACAGCTCACTCCCAGCCCAAAAGCTTATGAACTCTGTGTCTCACTAACACAGAGGAAGGAGTCTGAAGACTTCTACAGAAGCTGAGCACGTCATGAGAGCGAAGTAGAAGGCCAGGAAGGGGGAAATGCCCTAAAAGCAGGCCTCCTGTGCTCCTGTAGGTTTGGCTGGCTGGGCTCCTACCACACCTGGCTGCAGAAGGCTTGTTGTCTGGTACTGCTGAGGCTATCTCCCTTCGGCTGAGGGCTCTTACCCAGCCCCGAGTCTCTCTTCAACCACATGGCCACCTGCATGGAGAGACTTGTGAGTACCACTCTCCCCAGCACAAGGTCAAACAAGCATTATGCTTTCTTTCCACCTCCAAACCCCAGCAACTAGAATAAGATCCTTGAGCTATTTTCCTGGGAAACAGCCTAACTCCAGGAGGTTAAGTTTGTATATGCATTAGGGAAGCTCAGGAAGAGATTTTCTGAGATAGTTTCCACTGATAGGATTCTCTGCATATAAAGTACATGATTCTGATGTGAAAGCAGCTTACCTTCTTCTGAAGCTCATCTTTACTGTATCCTAATAGCTTTAGAAATTGCATTCTGGAGTCTCGCTCCAAGGTCACCTAAGGAACCACAGGACACAGAAGTCTCCATTATATGAATGTAAATAACCCTCTCCTGCTAAAATTGGACATCTGTGCCAGTGTACCCTCAAATAGAGTTCTTTGTACTAGCAGGAGTGCTGCTAAGGCCAACATCATCTCTCCCTTTTTTTTCTCCTCAGATTTGATTCCTGCTGGGCTGTAGGCATAGTGTTAACAAAACCTTTTCCCTCTCTGCACGAAAACTGAACCTTCAGTTGACTTCCTACATGTGTTACCTTGGTAACCCGATAATAGTAAAATATGAGCTATGTTTCTAGGCAACATTGCTTGTAATTGGTAAATTGCATTGGGACTGGAACTATACAGACTATAAATAATCGATGTGGGCACCATGTTCTAGGCTTCCTTGATTGCAAGGACTCTTGTAATTGAATAGATCCCTTGCAGAGATTCTAGAAGCTACACTTTTGGAGTTGGTACAAAAGATATTGGCTCTTGAGGGCTTGAGACTTCTAAGCCAGAAGAACTTACATAACTGCCTGGTGTATATCTTAACTCCTTGCACCTGTGCTACCTTCTGGGGAGCTGAAGAGAACTCTGCACTGCTGCATGGATGCTGCAAGAACGGCCCCAGGAGGGAACACCTGATGCCGCCCTGCCGACAGACTATGGTTTCTATCTTACATCTTTCTGAGGAGATGACACCAAATGAGTCTTCACCTCAGCTCCAGTAAAATATCCAGGACAGGAGCAATAGCAGCTGAGAAGACTCCTGCTGGAAAGTGCGTGGATATAGTAAACAAAGTCAGTTTACCCACTCAGTGTACCAGATACTGAGGGCCAAGCTTTCCTGAAGCCATACCCTAACGTGGGTTCACTGGTCTGGGTCCTTCATTGATCCTATACTGAATCATGAATTCTGACTACCATTTTTTTTTTCATAGCCTCTCAAGGCCCCTCTTTCCATGCTCTTCCTTTGGAAATGTTCATCTGCACTCAGCTTCAGGACCATTGTGTTGGACAGCTCTTGGGTAGCTTTTCAATGTCTCCCCTCTGTCCTAAGGACACTGCTGCCTGAGTAAATAAAGGCTGAAGGCCTGATCACTTCCTCTATTCTCTTTCCCATCCCACAATTCCTGGGGCTATTATCTGCATCCTGTTTATAACAAAAGCTTCCTTTCTCTTTTCTTCCCACATGTTTTCTAGCTTCACTCTATAATTGATGATCTTTCTCAAACACCTTTCTCCTTCCCAGATTCTGGATGTCTACCTTCATTAAGTTCTATGTCTGAAACACAGATCCCACATCCTTCTCAGATCCCCTGGGACAAAGCACTGTCCTTATTGCATTCTTCTCTACAGTCCCAAACATCTGAATAACCTTCTTACTGTCTGTCTGGTCAGTTATTTATCTTTCTTTGGTTAGCCCTCTCCTTTCATTTGCTCACTTCCTTTTATCTATAGCACTCCTCCTGGTGTCATAAGCAACTTGAAGTTAAAGCAGTACTGTAATTGAAGCCATACCTCCAGAGTAGAGCGGGACTTGAGCCCTGAGTCCCACCACATGACTTGCCTTGGGTGACTTGAAACAAACTCAAAGCCTTCTTATAATGATATATCCTTTCAGCTAATATTCCTTCCTTTCCCTTCCCATCTTTGCCTTTTGTATCATGTTATCTGCCCTTTGGCATGGCCCTGTGAAAGTCTTCACCTCAGCTCCATTAAAGTATCCAGGACAGAAGCAATAGTAGCAAAAAGGGAAAACGTCACTTGTACCCCTCATCTTTCCTAGTGCAAATCGTCTTTGAGTCTCTCTCTGGTAAAGGATAAAGATTTTGTGGCCGGAGGGTGGGTGTCATGTAGAAAAAAACCTCCTAGGAGTCAGGGCCTCTGAAATCTGGGTCACAGTGTGGTTACACATCTCCCGGTGTTGCAGTACCCAGCTAAGGGGAAACATCGCTGAGCATCCAGTCTTCAGGCTTCTTACCTTCAGGAACTGCCAGAGCATCTTTTCGCTTTGCACTGACACTCGCTGGATCTTGTTCTGACAATAATTGAGGAGATTTCCTGATCTCAGGGCCTCCTGCAGCTCAGCTGACCGCATCAGGAATTCGGATTCTGTAGTAACTTGACTGATGAAGACTAGGCGAAGGCAAGGCTGTGGCACCTGATGGGCAGGGGTGCTGGGAAGGCCAAAAGTAACCAGCTTTCCCCCAAACTGTGAGGAAAAACCAGAAAGGTAATGGTCATGCCTTGGAGCTAAAAATTAACACCAAGTCAGGATCACAGGACGGGCCTATAATTGGTCAACCCTAAGGCAGGAAGTCAATAATAAGAAAGCTCTTGGGGATAAAATAAAATCAGGAATCGAGTAGCAAATGTGCCCCCATATCAAAACCAGCTCTGCATTTTTAGTACCATCAGCTTAAAACTTCAGCACATGGTACTCGTCTTCTCATCTGTCCTAGCGCCACCCTTACCCCAGTCACCTGGACCAAACACCTTGGCTTCATCAGTCTTTATACACCAACAGCCAAGCAACAACAAAGTCTTACCTCTTCTTGTCCAATGTCTCTTGTGAAGGCCCCTCCGTCCCATTCCCAGTGCTAGCACACCAGAATACTGGGACAGGTTACTAGCCTCTAGGCTTTTCCTTCCTCCAGTCCAAGCATTAGCCTGCAACCCTGTGTCGGTTGCTTCCATAGGCTTGTAATGGTTTCACACAGCCACCGGAGAGATCTGAAGCTGCTCTGCTCATTGTACACAAAATCCTTCAAAACCATGGCCAGACCTGCCTCTGCAGCACCCCTCTCCCTGCTCATTGGTGTGACTGCGCCACATCCCCCAAGTCCCCAGTTCCTTCCTGCTCTGTGCCCTCACCCACAACAACTCAACCTGAGCATCCTTCTCACCAAATTAGGTGCTTTATATAAAGCACTCGGCATAAATACAAAGCTTAGTGAAGGCCCTTTACTCTAGCAGTTCTCCAATGTGGCTCCATATTAAAATGACCTGGGGAGCCGTTCAGAGTTGCCAGGCTTCCCCCAGACAATAAAATCAGAATTTCTGGGGGTGGGACCAGACATCAGT
Organism: Lasiurus cinereus; assembly: GCA_011751065.1. NCBI lineage: Eukaryota > Metazoa > Chordata > Mammalia > Chiroptera > Vespertilionidae > Lasiurus > Lasiurus cinereus. The sequence continues at coordinate 17,854,386 of JAAGEH010000038.1, read as the reverse complement.
ATTTTTAAATTCTTCAGGTTATTCCAATTACAGTCAAGGCTTATAACTCCTACTTTATTCTCTAGCCATTCACTATTTCCCTTCCTCCAACCCCTTCCATAATGAACTTTCCCAGGCAGAATTCCTCTCTTGACTCCTACAGCACAAAATCTATACTTTGATTAGTGCTAAACAAAGCCATCTGAATTTGGATTAGTATGGTACTGAAGAGTTTGACTAAGTGCTTACATATATTTTTACTTGAGCTTCATGTCAATTCACTAACGTAAGCTAGGCAGTTATCACTATCCCTGTGTTACAGATAAGAACACTGAAGTCCTGAGTGAAGTGACCTATCCAAGGTTACACAGCTAATTAGTGACAGATCAATAATAATTCTGGTCTCATGACCTCAGAATCCTTCACTTCGCTGCTTCTTGAGTGTGTTGATCTTACCTCCCTAATACTGTAAAACTGTTGGCTCTGAAAACAAGAGCCTCTACTCTTATCCCTCGGTTTTTAATCCCAGCCTAGTATTTAAAGCATTGGGCTAGGTGTTTTAGGGCCTTGCTACTCCTCCGACCAGCAGCAAGGGCATCACTTTGGGAACCTGTTGGAAAAGCAGAATCTCAGCCCCGACCCCAGAACGAATGAACCAGAATTAGAATTTTAATAAGAGCCCCAGGTGATGTGTATGCACATTAAAGTTTAAGAAGGCTGCTTTAGAGATAAAAAAAAAAAATAAAGAAAGAAAATGTGGTCCCTATCCATTAGGGGTCTATTACTTAGTAGGGTCCTGAGACATGCACCTACATAAGTTTAGTACAGTTAGAATGTATCATTATAGGACTATAAATCCGTGATATTACAGAAGTGAGGTTAAGTTTGACGAGGATTAAAATGGGCCTCCCAAAGGGGGTACTATTTAAGTGAGGGACCTTGAAAGGCTGTACCATGATTCAACAGCCTGAGAGAGAAGCTGAAGGATTGGGTACAGGTGGAGGCAGCAGCGTTGGGGAATTATTCGTGGGACATAAGAGAGTCATGTTTATTTGGACCATAGAGAACACATAAGAATAAGATGGGAATAAAACTGGAAGGGTAAATGGGGCTCTGTGTACACTTGGCTTTGAGCCAATAAGGTAATGGGGGTCAAAGGTCAAGAGTTTTGAGCACAGGAGCGACAAGATGAAATCTTTTTTTTTCTTGCTTTGTATGCTAACCCTTGCATAACTGGACTCACTACCAGTCCAGACACATAAAAATTAGATAAAAATCAGGTGGCATCTCAGGCAGTTCTTCATAACCAGGAGGTCTAAAGCAATCAATTCTTTTATACAGGACTGACAGCAAGCAGGTGAAGGGGCAGAGAGTGAAGCTTGAGCAGTAAAGCGAGACCTATTCTGAGGCACAGGTAGACGGAAAAAATACCTCCTACAGAACATAGCTCCATGCTGGGCACATGGTAGGCTTCACAAGCCCTCACACACACAACCTCGCACATACACACACTACACTTACAGCAAATGAAACGCCTACTGGCCTTCTCATCCATTTGGGGGGTTTTTTCAGAGGAGGTATCAATGACGCTTGGGTCACTTGCTCTGGCATCTGCAATCGTGGAAGAGGCTGTCCTTTGCTAAAGGAGGAAGAGATCTGGGAGCAAAAGGACACCCGCATCACCAGCCTGAAATGGCCTAGCCAGGAACTCCACCTACAAACTCCATTTTGGGAGAAATCCTTGAGATACCTAATCCAGCCCACAAAGACAAGACTCCCGTATTCTAATAGTGAGAAACCCTATGAGAAAGCCTACTGGTTCTAAGGTATACAGAGGAATGTGACACAAAATGATTATGTAGGAGCCAGGGAGGTAAGACAGTTCATACTTCCAAAATAATGTCCCGTCATGAGGTCCAATGTCCCTGACATACCACAGGGAACATCCAAGAACAAAGTGAAGGCGAAGGCCTCTTTTGTATTGTGGCAGAACTGACTTCCTCCCTAGAAGACGGGCACTGGAGCAAAAGTACAGCCCTCCTACACCCAGGGCCCTGCCCTCCTACTCTTCAATATCCCCACTTCTTCCCAGGCCGTATGTCCTGCCCCCGCCCCACAAAGAGAGACAGCCCCTTCCCTCCAGCATTTTCCACTAAGCCCTTCAAACCTTGTCAACCTGTCTCCTCTGCTGGACTTCCCAGCTCCTCCCCATCACAGAGTACAAACGGATCCAGCCATCAAACGAGGCAGCCGAGAATACTGGAGGGTTCCGAGGGCACCACTGCACATCAAAGCACCAGCTGCTCTGTGTGGGTAGCTTATATGCCACCTGATATGAGGGAACACAGCATTAGGGAAACCTGCCATAGATAAGGCAGCCCAGAATGCATAGCTGCTGCTGGGTTTCCCCTACCATCTCATCTCCCATCCCAGAACGCCCACAGAAAGACCAGCCTACCTCGCTGCTCACGAGGTTCCAGCACAAGACTTGGTTGTCCTTGGCACTACTGAGCAGTAGCTCAGCATCAGCCTGGCTCCATGACACTGACAAGATACCCCTAAAAAGGAAGGGGGAACAAGCATTGGCCGGAATCCTCCTATGAATAGGGTACTTTATATAATTCTGATAAATCTCATCCCTACAAAATGAGCAGCCTGATTTTATTTTACAAATGAGAAAAAAAAGAGGGTTTTAAAGAATTAAGGAATTTTCAGCCGTCAAGCAGCCAGAATCCAAGTCAATTCTAAGAGCCTATGCACTGTGCACAGTATCACTCTGCCTTCCATAGATCACTGTAGGATGGCTCTCTTCTTTTCCCTGATTGTAGAGTAGGGACTATGAATCAGCATGAATCAGAGAAGCACCCATCCTATAGGTGCTTTGTAGCTCAAGAGGGTAGTGAGGCCTAACCCTCAAAAGTTCCCAAGAAGGTATAAAGGCAACATGGCCTTTTATAGTAGTTACAAAGAACCGACTGTGGGGCTGCTATCTCTGCTATGGGCCCCAGAACTCAGCTTCAGAGGAAGGCCTGTGTGCAGGACAGACAGGAGCCAAGGTTCTATATTACGGAGAAGTCTTGGAGAAGGCAACCCCATCACTAAAGAAATGAACATTACCAGATGGGAGGGAGCCTGGGACTCTCCTAGGAGCTAAACACTGGCTGCAATATTTCTCATTTCCCTATCTCCACTCCCACCTCTAGAAGCTCGATGGCATCTCAGGCTCTTTTCCATGACCTCTGGGTCTAAAGGAACTCTTCTGGTTGGGGCTGGAGCTAGGACTGGGTGGCTGTGTGTTCACTGGGAGGGCTTTGAAGACAGGATGTTTGGTAGCTAAAGTGAGGCATTCATTGCCCCCTACCCAGGTCATTATGCCCCAGCTCTCCACCAAGGATGCAGACGAAGTTTGAGATACTACCTGCTATGGCTCTCCAGCACCTTCAGGGGCGAGGAGGCGAAGCGCAAGTCCCACAACTGAATCACTGGGAGACGATCATCTTCCGAGCATAGCACCAACTGAGTGGCTATGTCTGGGTGCCAGGCCAGGCCTGAGCAGTTCATCTGTGAACAAAGCAGACTCCAATGGGTATATAACCTGCCCATTCTAGGATGAATCTTTTCTGCCCAATTGGGATGGGACCACTCTGAGGACTGGTTTTGTGTCTCTTCTAGGTGACTGAGAACACCACCGCCACCAGGAAATAAGTGATGTCCACGAATAAGTAAGGGCCCTTAGAAGTGCCCATTATCAGGTCTGTTTAGGTCCCTAAGCTTTCACTCTCAATAGGAAACAGGGGCTGAATCCACATGTGTAACCGCTGCAAACAGAACCCTGGCCTGGGGGGGAGCAGCTGCAATGACTGCGCCTGAGAGAGAAGCCGCAGCCGCAGCCTATATTTTAATTCATGACTCACCCTGCTGCTGTGGTCACTGACTTTGATGATAGGTTCGTTCTTCCGGAGATCCCACACAACGGCCTTGCCGCTGGGGTGAGCGGAAGACAAAATGTGTTGAACTTGCCGGTTCCAAGAGAGTGCCTTGATGTCCTCTGGGGGCTGCTGAGGCAGGATGGGGGTAGCAGGTGAAGGACAACTTGCTGTCCCCCCAACCAAATGGCAATTGCTGTTCCACTGCTCCCAACAACCCACAGAAAGCCTAATGGTAGAAATGGGGCTACCAAAACCAAGACAGTCTCAGGGAGCTGGAGTGGAACTTTCCAGAGAGGTTCCTTTAGGGTACTGGTGTAGAAGCTGAGACAATGGTAGGCACACTTGGGTTTCACTCCTATCCCGAGGTGCTCCTGAGAGGATAGAGTTAAGATTTTAAAATAACCCTCAGGGATAGATGGAGGAAGTGAGGAAGGGGGACATAAACACCCAAGATTCCCAGAGAGAGCGAGGCAGAAAAAAAAAAGCCATTGTTACTTTTAGGGTACAGATGCTATCAAATTCATTCTTAACTTACCTCACGCTACTGTAAGCATAAGCCAGAGAAAAGCCAGGAAGCAAAAAGACAATAGATTGACAGATAGGTACACTGAGAGACAGAAATACATGAGACCCCCGACTGCACGGGTAAACCAGATACAGAGACAAGGCTGACCCACCCCACAAAAGGACCAGGGTATATCTGGGAGTCCCCTCTGTACCAAGCCTGCTAAGCTATTCAATGTCTTCTCTCAATGTCTTACTCCAATCGCAAAAGAGTTAATGACCACAAACCACCCATATACACACACACACACACACTCCCTTCCTCTCCCCTCCATCCCTGTTACATATGGCTGGTAGCACATTGTCTGTGGAGCTTTATTGCCCTCCAGTGGTAAAGCCTAAAATCTCCTGTGCTCTGGCTGCCTCCAAGAATTGAAGACTCCTCCCTGGAAAAGTCAGCTGCACTGTCAGCAGCAGCCTGGGAGCCGCCTCACCTGTGACTTGGATCCTGTGGTCATGGGCACACTCAGGTTATTCAAATCCCAAATGAAGATTTCAGAATCACTCGCCCCGGAGGCCAGGAGGTTGCCCTGTACAAAGAACAGGTCTTTGAAGACCACCATCTCACAAAGAGAGGGAGAGACCCACTTATGAGGCTTCCAAAGCCTCCCCCAAAACATCCTGGGAAGGATTCAGAGTTACAGACTGAAAGTCATAAGTGAATGCTTCCATTCAGAGCTATTTCTTGAATATCTGACCAAAATGAAATCTAGTACCTGAAAAGGGTTAAAGTCAAGGGCTCTGACAGCCCCCGTGTGCTTCTGTCTCTGAGCAATCACGGGCTCCTTTCCTGAAGACAGGATGTGGGTCACACTGTAGAGTGTAATCATGCCGTTGTCCCCGCCGCCTGCGATAACCCCGGTGTCTTCCAGGTTCCCATTGCCAAAGCTCCCCCAGATCAGCTTGTGAAACCTACAGAGAGGAGGAACCAGCATCAGCACCAGTTCAGGTCCATAACAGCCAGTATCTCTGCCAGATTCTGCCATCATGCAGGCATTCCCACCCCTAGCTGGGGCCTGCCTGTCTTCCTCCTATCCCAGACCCAGAATGAAGGTCTCCTCTGCTGGGTCCTGCTCTTTCTCTGAAAAATATTCCCTCGGTGTTACACTAGAAGCCAGGAGGCCACTGCCTCAGAGTTCTGTGGGGATACTTTTTAATAAAGTTATTACTTATTAAATAGGCCTAATGATAAATACTTCAAATAGGTCACTTCACCTCATCCTCACAACTCAAATAACAACTAATATTTATTGAGTGCTTCCTATGTACCAGGCACTGTCTTAAGTCCTTTACATGTATTAACTGATTAAATATTCAATAACCCCATAAGGTGTTATTATTCATTCTACTTTCAATTGAGGAAACAGAGGCCAGAGAAGTTATGAAACTTTTGCATGTACAACTAGTAATTTTATCCCCATTTACATCTAGGAAGTAGAAGAACCAAGGTTCAAAGTCAAGCCCATTTCATTTTAATGCCTGAGATCTATACTGTCTCTTGTTTAGAGGAAGACCAAACTTTTCTGTCCCTGACTAGAAGCAGATTCCCTAGACCAAGAATTGATGTCCCCTCATCCCTCTCAAACTGGCTGTGAGAAAAAATCCCAAGGACTTCATGCCCTTCCCATGTGGCTAGCTCACTGAAGCATTATATGGCTGCCATGGGCCAGCCTTAGAGACACAGAAGCATGAAGAATAAACACACCTTCTGGGAAACACTTTTCTGGTTTCCTGAGGGTGTTTCTAATAAGATACTGCCAGTGTCTTACAAAAATAAATAAATAAATAAAATAAAAAAGGATGGACCCCGAATCCCCTGCAGACAGGTGCGCGGGTCTTCTGCAAAGCTCCTAAGGAAGGCATGTGAAATTCCTCAAAGCTTCCTAAGTGGTCTGTCCATTTCCCAGCTGCTAGCCAAGGACATTTCCACAGCCCTTCTGAGAAATCAGATTTCACACTGAATGGTGTCCTAAGATTCCTCACTGAAATAAAATGCTCCCTCACCTTAGGAACAGTCAGCAAAGAAAGTGAGTGGGGTGACCAGGCAGGACCTGTTTGGCCAGTCATAAGAGCAGAGCCAACCTGCCAGAAGTGAAGAGCTGAGCACCAGTTCAGACTAGGTTAGCACCTGAAGCAAAACAGCAGAGCTATGATAACAGTAGTGTGGTTACCAGAGGGGAAGGGAATGGGGAGAAGATAAAGAGGGTAAAGGATCAAATTATATGGTGACAGGAGACTAGACTTTGGGTGGCGAGCACACAGTGCAATATACAGATGATATATTATTAATATGTCACCCCCAATAGATTGAAAAAAAACAACAGAGGTGACACAAATGGTGGTCTAAAGCTACTTTCAGAAAGGCTATGCTTTCTAAGGTTATCTGATCTTAATAGGGCAGAAGAATGTGCTTTACTAGTATACTGAGGCTAGAGGTCAGTGTAGCAGTGGCCAAGTCAACAGAGTTGACTAGAGAAGTCCATAACAGGCCATACAGGAACCAGAGAGAGGTATGGTAGTGAAAAACTCACATGGGAATGGTAGAAGAGGTGCAGTGACCTCATTACGGTCAGAGCACATGATATATAGATCAGAGTAGAAGGTACCAGAGACCTCAGGGTGTGGGGGGGTCACCAAAGGATTTGGGAAGAAGACCCAGTTCCTCTACAGTGGCTGAAATGTAGACAAAATGATTTTCCTTCTGTAAGCATGCAGACAGATGGTACATTATCTTTCGTTAGCCTCTTAACGAGTGAGGGTGAAACTGGAGCCTGAATGGGACGTGACGGAGAACACCTGGGATGATTCAAGCAAGGACAGGGATTGATCATTCAGTAGGCTCAAGGAGTATCGATCAGCTCTGCTCTGCAAATGGACAGGGGACAATAGATAGCTGTATGTGTGTGTGTAGAGAAAGAGCAGATGCGAGCATGTGAGCAAATGTGACAAAATATTAACAACCGATGAACTAAGTGAAGGTACACAAGTGTTTATTGTATTAGTCTGCAACTTGTCTATGTTAGAATACTTAAAAAAAAAAGTTAAAAAAAGAGAGATGGCCTTGGCCTGAAAATAGAAACTAAGCGATTTAAGAGGAAGAAATGTGTGGATGGCAAGGTAGGAAAACATAAGAAGTGTAATTCTCTGCTAAAGAGGTTCCCAGGATAATGATGGCAACAATGGAGACATTAGGACACCACAGAATGATAGGTGGCATCTAAACATAGGTTCTTTGATTCTTATTCAGACCTTGTGAAGCAGAATTTTCAGAGACAGGACTTTAGAACCTACATTTTCAGCAAGACCCTCCAGGTAATTCTAACCAGCAGCCAGGGTAGAGGTGGAGAACAACTGTACCAGATGCACACCAGCCTAGAACCATCAGGGAAGACATTGAACTTCATAAAGATAGACCCAGCCCTAACAACCAGCTCACTGCTATGCTTCTAGTGAAAAGCAAAACACCGAGATGAAGAGAGTAAACTGAAGCATGTGAAAGGAGAACATCACACCAGCTAAGCTCCTCGGCCAAGCTTTAGGGATTGGGAATGTGTGTATAAATTCTTACTATGGCTTATGTGCTTCTTCTGTGTTTTGGAGTTTGCTTTTATTTGCTTAAAAAGGTTCCTTTTGAAAAATTTCAGCCTCGTGCAAGTGAACTAAAGTGAAAATGGGTTTGTCCACATCTAGTCCAAAAGAGCTGAAGAACTCCAAGTTTCCTTAAAAAGTCACACTGAGTGTTGAAGGCAGTGCTCCAAACTAGAGAATGAAGACAGTGCAGTGGAGCAATGGCTGTCCGAGAAAAGAACTACATTTCTGAATGCATTGTATGTGACAGCCTATTTTGTGCCTACTATACATCCTAGATTTACAGCAGAGAAAACAGGGCCAGAGAACTTAAACAACATGTCCAAGAGGATAGTAGATGGCAAAAATGGGATTTGAACCCAGGTATGTCCAACAGCAAAGCACATGCTCTTTCTATTCTGTGATCTTGGTGTCTTCTAGATCACCAAAGCAGAATCTAGAGAGAAGTCTTAGAAACTGGAAAACTAAGAGAAGTCTACAAAGTGATCTTTTTCTGCTTTGTGTTGTCCCTTACACAGGCACATAGAGATCAAAATGCTCCCAAAGAAAGAACTGAGGTGGAAGTACTGGAAGATAGACCATCTGCTTTCTCCTTGTGAAGAGGCTGGGTCAGAGATCACGGAGGCCTCTCAAGAGATCTAGAACCTCAGAGTAGACAGAGGTGGAGAGCAGATCACACACTGGCCTCTGGCATCATTCAGCCATAGCAGCTCTGTCCTCAGTTCAAAAATCAATACATAAACAGTGTATTACTCTCCCAGAAACCTTTTCTCTTGAGTGAGATTCATCTAATCAGTCAAACATCGCTTGCTTCAGTGCACATGCTAATCCACATTGATTCTAATTGCATCCAGTGACATTTATCAGTCTATTTATAGCTTGAGGTTGTCCCTTATCTACATCCATACCAGTATTTCAGAACACTTCTCTTCAGTCAGATATTTCTAAATGGATATTTCTCTGATGCATCATGGACTGAGGAGAAGGAGATTTTCAGGATTCAAATGAGGCATGGGCCTGGTAAACAGGGCAGGCAAAGGGAAGGAGATTTTGAAAGGTATATGTTTAGTTAATAATGAATAGACATTAGGAGTTTTTAAAAAGGTTGGAGAGAGGAAGGAGACTAAGCCAAAAAAGGAACACAAGACCTGCATTGAGCTCAGCAGGTTATTAGAAGTCATCTTGTAAATGTAAAGCCTCTTCTTTACACATAAGTGAGGAAACCTGAGACCACTGACAGAGCTCTATTTGCCCAAAGGCACACAGCTTTCAATTAAGGCTGCAACCCAACATAAATGCGCTTTCCGCTAAACCAGCGGACACCAACCGGTGGTCTGTGGACCACTGGTGGTCTGTGAGATCCGACTGTTGCACTAAACCATGCAGAAGATGACACAAAGGAAAAGAAAGAGGAAAGCATAAAGCAAAGGATGGGTAGCTCTCTGTCTACCCTGATCATCTTGGTCAACAGTCTGTAATACTGACTTTTTTAAAAATATATATTTTACTGATTTTTTACAGAGAGGAAGGAAGAAGGAGAGAGAATTAGAAACACCTATGAGAGAGAAACATCGATTAGCTGCCTCCTGCACACCCCCCACCGGGAACACGCCCGCAACCAAAGTACATGACCCTGACCAGAATCGAACCTGGGACCCCCTCAGTCCGCAGACCTACACTCTATCCACTGAGATAAACTGGTTTTGGCTGTATACTGACTTTTGAGTAAGTGACCTAACCCAGGCTAGAACAGAAAGAAGTGGGTGTCTTAGGCTTTATGCTGCCTAAAATGACTTCTTCAGAAAGGACCTAACAGGAGTGTGTCAAAGGTAATACTCCTTAGGTCTTTGGGAATGAGAAGCAATCTTTGGAAACAATTATAGTGCAATTAACTGTACTATTTATGTTGGTTAGAGCCCACAAATCCCTGCAGGGTAGAGCAGGACATGAGGTAAAGTTCATAATGCCCACATTCAGTACCAACATTTCAAAAAGGGTCCCTTTAACCTACTTGGCTGCAAAACAAACAGAGCATCACCCTTGAAAAGCTCTCAGACTAACTGAAAACTAATATAACTATATGACAGATAGAATGCTCAGTTTGATAACCCAGGAATTTCTTATTTCACTCATTCATTCAACAAATATTTATTAAGCACCTAATGCCAAGCATTGTTCTAGGTGCTAGAGATACAGCAGTGAATAAAACATACAAAAATCTCTGCCCACATGGATCTTAGGATTCAATTTCAAGGTTTCCTAAGCAATTATATTGCCCCTTTTTTAGGAACTCTAAACTTAAGGAGCCACGACTGTGCTGAAGCTGCTGCTTGGCCTGTCAAGAATAAGACCCCTTACCCACTGCCCCCTTTTTTTTTACCTCCAGGAATAGAAATATTATTGAATTAACTCACCCCTGTCAGGGATCCTTTCTGAAATGCTTGCTTAGAGGCTAAGAATATCTCATCATTATTGGTAAACCCTCTAGTTTCCGCTCTTCAAAAAGTATAAATACTGGCAATACAAAGATATATAAAAAACTGCAAAATACAGATACTGCCATAAAGTGATACAGGGGTTCAAGAAAAAGGAAACAATAACTAATCTTCATTATTAGATTAAACTATGAAAATAAAGAAGAGGGTACCCCTCTCTAAACATCTTAACTAATCTATCGGATGGACCCAAAAATTCACAAGAGGATTGAACATTGTATTCTAAACTGGGATGGATGGGCAAGATAATTCTCTGGGCTATAAGAAAAAGATTTATATTTTTAATCTAAGAAATGATATAAATTACTTTAAAAATTACACTTTAGTAAGAATACAATAATAAATATACATTATTTATATTGAATATATAATTTTATATTGAATGACTTGAATATAGTAATTCACATTTCCAATGGTACAAAAATTTGAAGGCCATTGCTTCATACTGTAAGCTTCATCTTTATAAAACCTATAGTAAAAAAGCAATTGAATAATGGAAAGAAAGTAGGCTTTGGAATTAAAGAGGTGGAGAATTACATCCTAGCTTCTCAGAGTTTTGGTTCCCTCCTATGTGAAACAGGAATAATGTTACTTATTGCTTAGGCTCATTTCAAGGGATAAATAAGATTTACCACCCTAATCGGTTTGGCTCAGTGGATAGAGCATCTGCCTGCGGACTCAAGGGTCCCAGGTTTGATTCTGGTCAAGGGCATGTACCTTGATTTTGGGCACATCCCCAGTGGGGGGTGTGCAGGAGGCAGCTGATCGATGTTTCTCTCTCATCGCTGTTTCTAGCTCTCTATCCCTTTCTCTCTGTAAAAAAAAAAATCAATAAAACATATTTAAAAAAAAGATTTATAGAGCCCCTTGCATAGTGCCTGGCATGTATATATGTGCTCACTGAATGCTGGTAAGTGAATGCCTGCCCTGTAAGCCTGCCAGAGCCATGAAATCTATGAGTCCCAGTAGGTCCCTGACAGCAGTGAGGAGAGGATCATTCATTCTTCTTCCTTTGGCAGAAGAGGGGGATATTGTGTAAGGTATTTATTTTCACAAGAGCCAAGGAAGGAAGGAGTCAACATCTTCGGATTCAGAGAAATCAGATACTCATAGGTACAGACTTGTGGGAGGCCTAACACTGCCTAACACTGCTGTTGCTCCTGAACAGAAAGGAGCGGGTGCTTTTAAAATAGTTTTGCAAAATAAACACAGAGTTAACTTCTCTCCAACTTGGCGAGGATCCTTCTCTCCTCACTTGTCTCCTCATGAACCCCGAGAAGCACACACTACTCCCAGGATTCCCCATCAGGGTCTACATCAGCATCTGCCCTACACACCCATCACCACTTCAGACATAGTACCTGCTTGAGGCAGAAAGGACTCCCTTGCGTTTCAAGTCCAAAGAAAGGTCCCTGAAATCAACCTCAAAGATTTCCAATGTGCCATTTGTGCTAAAGGAGGCATCTAGCTGCTGGGCAGATGTTCCTAGGCACAAGAAAAGTTAGGAAGAGGCAGCGTATGAGCAACAAAACATGCATGGATTTGGGGTATATTTATATAGGGAGTGAAGCAGAAGAGAAACAGGAAAAGACTGAGCATACCCTTTTTTCAAATGGCAACTGCAAAGAAAGGTCCTTTTTCAAATGGTAACTGCAGAAAAGCACGAGGTGCCTAGCCTTGAGCCATAGTCCAAGGCTACCCTCAGGTACCCAAAACAGCTAACACCCCCTTGCTTTGCTGTGAGCCAACCCCATGGCTCTAAAGCTTTCTCTGATGTTCAATAAAGAATTCTGCACATTAAGCTTCCCTGGACCTATGTATTTCCCCTGGCTCCTAGTCCACAGTATCACCATACCTGTGGCCAGATACACAGGATACTGGCTGGCTGGGCTCCACACTTGGACAGCTGGCCTCTCAATTTCCTTCAACTTCATGGTCTGACCTGTAGGTGGCAGAAATCTGACATGGCCCTCAGCTCACTGAAAACAGAAACCAGTAAGCTTAAGGGCCTGATCCAGGGAGCACCTGTGAACACAAGATCTTGTTTCATTCTCAACATCACGGGATGGGGCATCTTAGGGCAACACACAGTGACAAACACATGACCATTTTTGCATGTCTATAAAGACAGTTCAATGACCAAATCTAATGCTTTAAATCCAAAAAGCATTAGATTTGCCCCAGGCCCCATGGTGATAACCATCACACCAGATAATCTCTCAGTGACTTTATCAATTCCCTTGGCTTTAAATATCATCCATACGTTGATGATTTCAAAATTTATATGACCAATACAAATCTCTCCTTTGAGCTCCAAGTTTTTACATACAACAGCTAATCAAATATTTCCATTTGGAGATAGCAGACCAAGTTAGTCTATCTAAAATGGAATTCACTATTACACTTCTCCCCCAAACCTGTTCTTCTCTAGTCTTCTTTAGCTCAGTAAATGGTACCACTATTCACTTAATTGCTCAATCCAAAAACCTGAAAATCACCTGATTCCCACTTCCCTTATTTCCTTCTAACCCATTATTGAATCTTCCAGACTTTACCTTAACAGTATATCTTTTTTTTTATTGTGTTACATGTATACATATCTCCCCATTGCCCCCCCTCCCTCCCAGGCATACCCCAACCCCCCAGTGTCTATGTTCATTCATAGTATATCTTAATCTGTCTACTTTTCTTCATCTCTATCACCACTCTATTTGAAGATATTATCACTAACCTGGATTACGTCAATAATCTTCCAATTGGTCATCTCCCTGTTACCCATACCATCACCCAATTCATTCTCTACATAGCATCAGGAGTGAACTTTTAAAATAAAAAAATGGGATTTTGGCATTCCACACTTAAAATCTTTCAATGGCTTCTACCACATTCAGAATAAAATTCAAACCCCTTAGTATGTCCCTACTCAAAAGCTCTAGCATACTTCAACATTCTCTCTCGCTACTTTCCCCCTTATTCATTGTGCTCCAGCTGCATTAGCCTTTGCGAATTTCCTGGCTTTTTCCCACCTTAGAGCCTTTTTGCATCTGTTTCTTATACTTTGAATGCTCTTCCCTTCAATCTTTGCCTAATTGGCTCTCTCTTCCCTCTTTCTGGGCTCAGCTTCTCATCTCATGACAGAGGTAAGCCACCCAATCAAAAACAGCCTCAATGTTTTTCTTCGTAGCAATTTATAATCATACATTTATCTACATTTACAGTGGTCTCATCCACTAAGTGAACATCATGAGAGCTAGCACTGTGTCTGCTTTGTTCATCAATGTAGTGCCAGAGCAATGTAACACATAGTAATATTTGCTGAATGAATGCAGACATCCATTTTAACTCTGTGGCTTCAAATCCATTCTAACACACATTCAAGGTACCATCCCAATGAGCTCACAAGGAGGCAGAAAAGGTGTTTTTTTTTTTTTTTTAAAGGAAAAAAAGTGACACTGAATTTGTGGGAAGAAACTTGGGACCTAATGCAACCTGCTTTAGCCAAGTCACACTCAGATTATTCTCAATTTACCAAACCAGGGAGTAGTCTTACTTAATTTCTAATGTACTTTCCAGCTTGAGGTTTAGCCGACATTTCCAGGAGGCCTTTGAACACTTGAGGCTACATCAGGGATCTTCTGATCAGCTCGCTACCCATCATTCATACTACAGTTACCAGTGCCACCTGCCGGTCAAGGCCATTTCCATGTTTCTGGGGAAAGATCCCGTAACAAAAGTAGGAAGCTGTTATTAGCCTTGTGCACTTGACACGTATAACTTAATTCTCACTATGGTTTCCTTTTCTTTGCGATGAATACTATCGTCGCCCTCATTTTACAAAGAAGACAACAGGGTAGGTCAGGATGTGACCCCCGATCAGCCTCCAGAGCCCAGGACTTTTAACCATTCTACGGGGCTAGACGAAACGAAACTCCGTAAAGTGTTTAAATCCCGACAGTGTAGAAACGGGGGGGGAAATGGGCTTTTAATCTGTTCAGAGACATCTGTCCACAAATAGGGGCCTCGATGGGGTCAGCATGGCCGGGGGACGGGCCGCTGAAGGTGGGAGAGCTCGGACCCTCCCAGCAAGAGCTGAACAGGCTCGCGGCGGCGGAGGGCGCCGGCTACCTGGCAGCCCCGTCCCCACGCGGGGCGGTCGGCTCAGCTTCTGGCCTCCGCCCGGCTGGCCTCCGCCCGGCGGGGTGCGGGCGCGGCGCGGCGCGGCCCGGGGCAGTGCGGGGGCCGCGCCGAAGGGGGGCCCGGCGACAGGTGGCTGGCGCTGGGTCCGCGGCCAGGGTCTCCGCGGAGGTCTCGGGCTCTGTCTGCTGTCCGGGCCCCAGACTGGCGAGGACACCCACCTGCGGGGGGAGGCCGGGTCGGGGGTCAGGCGGCGAACCGGGCCGGTCTTCGGCAAGGGCTTCGGGGCTCCGCGGGCGCTGCGGACGGCGGCTGTCGAGGGCCAAAAGTGGCCCGGGCCGGCGGGGCCTCGCCGCCCTCGCGCGCGGGGAGCGGAAAGGCGGGCCGGGCCGGCCGACCCCTCGGGAGGATGTACTAGGACGACGACGGCAGCTTTTAATGGGCCTCCCTCACCTGTCCGGGTTGCCCAGTTCTGCCACAGGGGTCAGGTCCGACCACCAGGAAATTCCGATTTTATTTAATTTGAGCTAGACTTGGGGCCAGCCTCTAAAAAAGGAAAACACGAATTCATTAGCTGCTTAAGTAGATGAGGCTGGGCCTCAGCAGAACCCTCGTGGAAAAGGTAAAAAAGCAATCGAGGCCATAATTACCTGTGACACACACAGCCCAGCAATCAGTGCCCAAAACTATGGGTGGATAAAGGCCGTAGGTGTTCGGAGAGCAAGATACTGTAAACCAGGGAGGGGCTTGCTGGGAGGGTCCGGGGACAGGAGACAGGCGGGATACCTTGGAGTTGCCCCATAGGTGATGTCTCAGAAAGGGGGAAGGGGTCCGACGGGCTAATAGCCACCCTGCCATTTCTCATAACATGAACGAAAGAGGCTACAAGTTGGGGGGAGTAGGCTGGTTACAGACTGAGAAATACCAACTCAACTCAGATAATAGGGAGTTATTGAAAATTATGGGTAGGGACGCAACAAGATATAGATTGTATTTTGAGAGTAGCAATATGGGTCCACTAGGAGGTAGAAGAGAGGGCTGGAGGCATGGACTCAAATTAGGAGACTAATAGAACCTAGGTATCAGGTGATGAAAGCCTGGATTAATACAGTGGCAATGTTTCTAAAGCAAAATTGGACAGGCTTTTGTTAACTGATAAAGGAATTGGAGGTGAAAAGATCATATATTTCTTATACTCATTGAGGGAATGATGGCATTTCCAAATAAAAATGTCCTGTAGGCAGCTGAACATCTTAGATCTAAATTCTTTGATTCAAAACTTCCATTTAATGCATAAATCCCACGGTATTCCTGCTTGATGGGCTCCAAAGATGGTGACCGGGTTACCTTATGACAGCCCCCAAGTCATTGTGACACAACCCTAGATTTCCTTTCCTGTGGACTTGGGAGTTTCAGTTCAGGACAGAAGACAATTTAGGGCATTGTCTGTGCCTGCCCATTCCTTGTACTATTTCTTGAATTTAGCACCACAACAGTGGATGAGACCTGAAGAAAAGTAAACATGATTGGTAACTGAACCTCAGGCAACACCTCAAATTGGGGAATGAGGCAGAAATGTTACTGATTAAGTCCTCTGAAAGAAATTTGAACCAAAGGTCAGTTTCAAGCATTTTTTTTTTTAAGGGTACTCTTCCCTAATTCTTTTCACCTTGCTTTTTTTCACTGTTTCCTCTTCTAGGTAACTACTTAAAAAGAAAATTACTTTGTCTTGTTTTAACTTTATATCCCAGGGCCTATCAGTGTCTGTTATATATGGGGCACACAGATGTTAAATGATTAGCAATGCTCTAACGCAGCAGTTGCCAAGGTTGCCAACCGGTAGCCTGCGGACCACTGGTGGTCCATGAGGTCCGAAAGGTTGGCGACCATTGCTCTAAAGGGGGGAGAATGAAGACAGAAAAAGACAGTGGAAATTTTCAAAGAAAGGCATTTCATGAGAAGTACTCACTCCCTGATCTCATAAGTCTTTCATTGCCTGGACAACCATTAAAGGACCCCTTATCTAACTTGAATAGACTTGCTTCTATAGGTCTGTTGAATGTATGCTTTTCAATGAGTCAGATTTTCGGCAATATTATTGTAATTTAAGAAAATGTTTCTAAAGAAGACAAGAACATAAGTTGTTTCATTTAAAAACAGATACATTGAGATAAGACTCTCAAAAACATGGTTTTCCTCTTTTTAAAGCTATATTGGAGCTTGGATGAATAATTAAAGCAACAAAAGCCATAGGTTCAGTAGTAATTCACTGAACTGTCCTCTAATTCATAAATATAGGTAATGCTAGCTTATAAGAAGCTAGGAATCAGAAGTTGCTTTGGAATGAGAAATACATGTTTATATAACAGCAGTAAAATGAAGAGGCAGTCATAGCTAAAGGCCAGTCCAAAAACACTACCTACTTGTCCTATAATATACTTACAACATGTTAGAGCACATTTTTTTGTTAGCTAATCACCATTAGAAAGGTTTTTTAATGGGATATAATTCTTGTTCCTACTTGGGAAGTTAGGAACATACTTTCTTCCTCAACCCTATAAACAAGAAGCTACCCTTAGCACCTGCTTTACAAATGAAACCCTCAATTACTTTCACAATCCCAGTGACAAATTAACATCTTCTTGTACTTAACTCCTCCCACCCTCCCATCCTTCCAATCTCTGGGGGAAGTGGAGGAGCGACAGCAGACAGAAGAAAGAGAGGTTCCTCGGGCAGTGGGTAATCCTGGGGAAATGAGGCACAGATACCACAGCACTGTTTAATCAGGGATTTCATTAAGGTTAAATCTCTAGGAATGAGGGATTGTCAGTCAGTGGGCACAAAGCCCATGAAGCCTCCTCAGATTTCATAGTGAACCACAGGCTCAGGCTCTTTGGTGGGATCACCGCCTCGTTCCAGGTACAGGTTGTTATAAGGATACTGCTTCGGCCCCTAAGGAAAAAACACAGGTTAGCAAGAACAACATACATCAATACCTGGCTACAATCACTCTGAGTTTAATAGTCAGGCACAGTCAATGGGTATGCGGTAGCCTCTGGTCAGACCCAGCTGGGCTAGAATGGCAGGAAGAGCACTCTTCTTCCCTGCTCAGCCCAAGGCAGAAAGAAAGCCTAGAGTGTAAAGGAAGTGGTGCCTACACTGTGTGTGTGTGTGACAGAGAGAGAGAGAGAGACAGAGAGAGAGAGAGAAAGAGAGAGAGAATGAATGAGGGAGAGCACCAGGGAGAGCTTTCTAAATGAGACGATGCATCCATCCATCCCACTCTCTCGGGGTCGAGACAGACTCAATCTCCTTTAAGTCACTCAGCCTCTAATGGTTCCACCACTAAAGTGGCCTAGCAAATGAGGCGTGCAGGAGCAGCAGTGAGGGAAAGCACAGAGGAGACATGGCTGGGACGTGCTTTAGGGGCTGCTGGCTTTACCAACAAACAGCTGTCAGAGAACACAGCTCAAGGGGAGGAGAAAAGGGTGATGTGCTTACAGAACTGAAAAATGGAAGAGCCACACTGTGTTTCTTGCTCTCCTGAAGTGAAGTTAGTGCTCACACCAGCCCTACGTGCACTCTCCAGCCTGGGGCCCCTGGGGCTTGGTAGGAAGGCTCGTGTCAGTGCACACAGACACACCAGCTACCATCAGGACATTGATTATCTCTGCGAGGTAGCACTGAGCAGCCAACTGCAAACACAGCAGCTTCCCTGCTTTCCGTTCCTTTCCTTACAATCTATCCTGTAGATCAGCGGTCGCCAACCAGTGGTCCGAGGAGCACTGGTAGTCTGTGAGGTCTGAAAGGTTGGTGACCGCTGCTGCAGGCCACTCCCAGATTAATCTTCCTAAAAACCTGGCTTTCAGTATGTCATTCTTCTATTAAAAAACTCAACATGGCTTCCGGTTGCCTAGAGGCAGACCAAGTCATCACTGTATCCCCAGCCCCTAGCCTGGTCTGGACTGGTACACAACAGGGGCTTCATAAATATTTGTTGAATTAATGTATTATTACACCATCAAGTCCAAATTCCTTAGCAATACAGTAGAAGTTGTCCAACCTAAACTGATCAGCTCATCTCACAATAATTTTTAAGGGATCAATTTCCAAATCTGATTTCCCAGGATACCAGAATTTACCTGGAGTCTTGTTAAATATTGATTCTAAAATCCCACTGTGGAGCTACTGAATTAGGCTTTCCAGGAAGTGGAGCCCATGAATCTGAATTTTTGGCAGATCTCCAGGTAACTAATGCAGCCAGTTATCTAGGAATTATTTTATATGCCTGCTCCACTCCAGCCAACTCTCTCCTTGTCCTTCCTTCCTTCTGTTTTCTTTTGCCCTAAATGTTCTCTCCAAATTTCCCCTATCACCCAAAGTGTATATGTATTTGTAGCATTTAGTTTACTAGGTAACCCTTCTCCTTAACAGCACCTCATATCCATTAGTACAAACATTCATTACACACACATATATATATACACACAAAATCTGCCAAATTCCTGTATTTGTTCAAACGTTGCTCATTTGCATTTTCTTATTATTCAAACTCAACTTCGTTAAAGCTAGACAGTATTTTTTCTTTCATGTTCTCCAAAATATAACTGTCTATGCTTACAGTAAACATTTAATTGCTTCCAATACCTCATAGGAGGTGCCCTTCACACTTTCCAAAAGGATAAGGCTTCAACTCCAGATTCCATGACTCTCCCTTAGAGTGAATCACTTGAGGAAATATAATTGATAAGTACAGTCCCCAAATGGCAACTCTAGAGACTAGCTGGCTTCCATATTCTCCTTCCTCACAGAGTCCTAAACTGTTTCTTCTCAGACTGATCTAAGATGTAGGCATGGAGAAGTGCTCTGGTACTTGAGCCAGGCCAATGTGTAAGGCCCTTCCATAGGCTGTCCCTACTCCAGAGACTTCATTCCCTCAAGAAGCAGGGCTCAGTAAATGTGCACAAGAAAGCACTTTCCAGATACTCACCACCGGCTGGTAGGCGGGATAAGCCTCGCCCACGAAGAACATGAACAGCATGAAGGCCACGAAGCTGAAGAAGTGCTTACACATGACATCCCAAGAAACAGGTGTGGGGGACGTGTCCACACGGTTCCTGATATACATATCTAGGTCCCAGTGAAGCTAAGGCAGAAAGACAGATAAATGTCATATGCTGCTCTTCCTACAAAAGTAGCCAGTCCAGAGTGGTCACAGCCTGATACAGGGCTTGACAAAGGCATTCTACTGCCCTGACCAATATTCTGAGAGCCAAGTTAGAGATACTCTGGCCCACAGGACTAGATGCTGGTTTATGGTTAGTTTCCACTGACCAGAGGCAGTTCACTCATGGAAATTTGCAGAGCTTGTTAATTTCCAGAGGTCCCATTCCACATGCCACACATGGAACACCAGATCTCAGATCAAGAGATTTGGCTTCCTTGGCAGAAAACCTTAGTGTTATTTGGACAGAGAAGTACTATTTGAGCTTTTAAAAAAAAAAAACACCAAAAAACCCACAAAAAAACAAACAAACCAGGAATACATTAGGGAGAAGGAAGAAAGGTTAAATGGGATATAGTTTTCTCACCGGTTCACCCCAGTTCAATCTCAAGTCTGAGTGGTCCCAGTCATACCATGGATCCCTCTCATGCTGTGAGCGGTCAGGGAGCTTTGGGTAGTCGCCATACCTGAGAAATAGCAAGAATTCTGGAAAGGGTTCTGTGCATTGTCTCTCAGATAATTCAGATATCCTCATCTCAAAGATAAGAAACTGACAGAAATAAGTGCCTCACCAAAGGACAGAGGAACTGACTTTCAAGTCCAGATCTCAATTTCTAGGCACTAAGCAAAGAACTAATCACAGAAGCCCAAATTGTAATTAAAAGTTTGCCAGCCCAACCAATATGGTCAGTGGTGTTGACCTATGAACCAGGAGATCATGGTTTGATTCCCAGTCAGGGCATATGCCTGGGTTTTGGTGTCTATCCCCAGTGTGGGCGTGCGGGAGGCATCTGGTCAGTGGTTCTCTCTCATCACTGATGTTTCTATCTCTCTCTCCTTCCTCTCTGAAACCGATAAAAATATATGTTTTAAAAAAGTTCACATCAAGCTCTGAAATATTGGAACATCATAAGCTTTTCTCACCTTCTTTCAACAAAAACAAAAAAAAGTCACCTAATGTTATAATGCTAGGCCTGGAAGGCATTATCAGTCACTCTGATTTCTTCATGAGCAGAAAATGAAACTGAAGTATGGGGTCTAAAACCTGTGACTAATAGGAATAAAAACAAAAAGGGTACAGATTAGAAAAGTATTATTTTCATAGCATCTATGTCCCTCAACCGAGTTGACATACATCTTCATGTTCCAAACACCCCATGGGACTTCTTGCCAAGTTGGGTTTTCCTCCAACCAATCCAGGTTCAACTTATACAGATGGCTGTCAAGGCTACTCTTGTGCACAACACAATAAAAGACATAGGAAATGATGACAACTAGACACGTACTACAAAAAGTGATTGGAAAACAACAAGACGAATAGGAGCTGCTGAAATTACACTGAAAGAGTGATGCTAGGGCAGAAAATGAGGGAGCTGGCAAGCACTTCTGATAATTAACCCGAGAGACGTTAGATGTGCGGGAGCTATGGGGACAGGAGAGGAGGAGGGAGTAACATTAATTGGAGCAAGGGAATTTAATCTGCTCTTCAGTTGCTAGGATTTCCACAGCCCCAACGGCAATGATAGCGGATTTTTTTTTTTTTTTTTTTTTTAGAGATACACACATATAGAGTACTCCATCTACAAAGAAGGTTCTCAAGACAGGAGTCCAGTTCCAGCCTGGTCACGTGCCTGCACCACAGCACCTGAGCCCAGCAGATGCTCAATCCAAATGAAACCTTGCGCTCTGGATGGAGCCAAGGAAGATTCCTGCTATTCACGGGTCCTCGGGGAGCTATTAAAACCTCGCTTCCTCATTTGAGGAAATAACCCGAGCCAAGGAGAAAATTGAAGTCCTCCCGGCTGCAGCTGCTCACCCACCCCTTCCCACCTCCCTCCACCGAGAAAAGCACCCACACCATTGCCTCTGAGGGGGTCATGGGAAGGTTGGGACGGGAGGTGGAGGGCAAGGGGAGAAAGGGTCAGAGTCGAGCCGCCTCACCCAGGCGCCTTCTCCCATCACTACCCAGGTGCGAGCAGCCCCTCTCTCCCTCTCACCCCATGCCATCATCTGGGTAGGGCTCGTAGTCTTCCACCCGCATGTTATACTTCTTGGCGGCGGCGGCCCGTTCTTCTGGGGTCCGGGGATAGGGCCCGGGCAGCATGTCCTTGGTAATGTGGGAGGCTAGAGGGCGGACGAGGGCAGGTCAGAGGGCACCCCGTGCCGCCTGCAGTGGCAGCGGAGGCCGGAGCCCGAGTCTCCCGGGGACGACCACCAGCAAGACCCTCCCGCACCCGCTTTTCTGGATGCACGAACTTCAACCTCCGCCCCTCCAGCCCCGACCCGGCCGCCGCGGTACCCACCTCCCCCACGACACACCGGCCCTCAGGCATCCCCTCCCCACGCTGCGGCCTCGCCCTTTCCCGCGGACCTGTCCGGGCACCCAGCGGCACCACGTGCCGGCCTGCCCGCTGCAGCCATCGGACGCCCAGGACCCCCGCCCTGGCCGCCGCCATCTTGACCTTCCTGGCGGTTCGCTCCGCGCATGCGCGGAGGCCGGTCACGGCGGCTGAGCGGGGCCAAACGCGCCGGAGCCAGCGGGTGGCGAAGGGAAGTCTTCAGGGTCCGGCCGGGGTGGGGCTGAAAGGGCGTGGGGAAGCCGGAGGCCAGGGGCGCCGGGGGACAGAGGCGGAGAGGGGAAACCTGAAGGGGGGGAAGCCACGCAGTCCTGGCGCTGATATTTCAGATTGTTGGGTCTCTTTTTCTGCCGAAGTTACCTTCGACGCAGCCACGAATAACGAGGTCTCAGAGCCCGAGCGTCGCGCCTGGGCGGCTGACCGGCCCCCAGCCAGGGCAGTGCCAGTGCGGCGAGCCCGCGCTCCGCTCTGACTGCTTGCCTCTTCCTCTCCTTTGCCGGCCACTGGCGCCATTCATTCATCCCCAAACGCGACCCTTCTTCACAGTCAGCCCTTGGTCCTGCTTGTGTTTGTTGCTCTTCCAAAAATTGGTTGGTTTCTTGCACCAGATGCGCGGTGCAACAGGTAAAGAGGCCCCCGAATGGGTTGCTCGTTTTCAGTCCGTGTCACCTCTGCCCAACAAATGTAAAACCAATGCTATACATAACCAGAGGCAGCTTTTAGGAGCTCTCATAAAGGCTCGGATTTGCCAGGATTCAGATAATTACATTACGAACACAATGAACAAACACTAGAAGAATGGAGGAGGGAACATTATTGTGTCTGCATGTGAATATGCCTTAATTTTATTTAAGCAAGTGGGATTTGCATGGATTACACCAAGCATGTCAAATTCATAGGCTAATCCAGGCCAAATAAACAAGGTTTAAATTTATGTAGGCCGGGGGAAAAAAAGCTTCAATTTTCATAGAAACGTATGTTTATTTCCATAGAGACATGCTGAATCCAAAGGGTGAAATAAATGAGTAATCGTTAACATGAAATAATAGATCATTTTAATTAAAATTAATGTTTTTTCTTGAACATTAACTTATCAGACATTGAATAACTGCACAAATTAATAAACGTAATGCAAATCTATTTTTCTTGTTCTCCAAAAGCGAAATATTCCCTGTTGCGCACACCAAACAAGTCAGTTCAAAAATAATGACGTGGCAATCGCTGCTAGTATTAGTGGAGAGAAATGGTGTGCCTGCACATAAGGCATGTAAGGGAAATGAATGCCACACAATTATAGTAATCAGTCATTAGTGAAGGTTGTAGTTTGTTATTAATAATTATGTAAACATGAATATTGTAAAAATTAAGTTATATAATTTTTATTAAAATTTTTCTTATATACCATTATATTGACTGGGCTGCAGAAATATTCATCGTGGGCCTCAAGTTTGACATGCTTGGTTTACACAGTGTAAATATGCACATATTCCCGGGAATTTTTAGGGTGATCACTGTTTTGGAGCAGAATTCATTATTATAGACATTCTCAAATATATATCAGAGCAATAAAAACTGATATATACTATTTGGTATATAAATTTTGGGAGGACTATATCACAGCAACTTGCCCTTCCTATATAATAAAAGCCTAATATGCAAATAAACAGAATAGTGGACCAACTGGAACGAAGCACACTGACCACCAGGGGCCAGATGCTCAACACAGTAGCTGCCCCCAGCCCTCGGGCCCCAAGCCAGCCAAGGTGGGTGCCAGCAGGAGCCTCCCCCACACCAATCATCCTGCTGGTCACCCCACAGGTCAGCTCTGATCACCAGCCAGGCCTAGGGACCCTACCCAGGCACAAATTTCATACAATGGGCCTCTAGTCCATATAGTAAAACCCTAACATGCAAATCAAACTAACAGTGGAATGACCAGTCACTATAATGCGTACTGACCACCAGCGGGCAGACGCTCAACACAGGAGCTGCCCTCTGGTGGTCAGTGCGCTCCCACAGGAGGAACACTGCTCAATCAGAAGCCGAGCTCACGGCTGGCAAGCACAGCAGTGATGGCAGGATCTTCTCCCATTTTCACAGCAGTGCTAAGAACCCCTCGGGATATCTGCCAAGGTGTCCCAAACTGTGAAAGGGCACAGGCCAGGCTGAGGAGAACTCTTACCCACACCCCTAGTGCATAAATGTTGTGCACCAGGCCTCTAGTTAGTAAATAAGTATCAATAGTTGGTGTTCAGGATAATTAGACACCATCCATAGTCAGTTGATTCAATTTGGGTCAAAAAACAGCGTTGGTCTAATTTATTTTTAAGATATAATTTGCATACCATAAAATTTCCTCTTTTAAAGTATATAATAAAGTTATTTTTAGTATATTTACAAAGTTGCTCAATTATACCACTAACTCTAAAAAATCTTATCACTCCAAAAGGAAATCCCATACCATTAGCACATCCTGCACCCCTCCCTCTCCCTTCTCTCTCAACAACCACTAATCTACTCTCTGCCTCTGTGAATTTGCCCATTCTGGACATTTTATATAAATGGAATAATAATATGTGGCCTTTTGTGTCACATTTCACTTATAATGTTTTCCAGGTTTGTTCATGTTGTAGCGTGTGTCAGTTCTTTAATTTTTATGGCTAAATAATACCTCTTATATGGATATATAACATTTTGTTTATATATTCATCAGTTGATGGGCATTTTAGATTATTTCTACTTTTAACTATTGTGAATAATGTTTCTGTTAACATTCTTGTATAAATTTTTGTGTGGATGTATGTTTTCAGTTCTCTTGTAGTAGTAGTAAAATGTCTGGGTCATAGGGTAACTCTAACTTTATGCAGAACTACAAAACTATTTTTCAAAGCAACACCATTTTATATGTCTGCTAGCAATATACGAGGGTTCCAATTTCTCCAAATTCTCAATAACACTTGTCACT
The DNA here is from genome assembly GCA_011751065.1 of Lasiurus cinereus. NCBI lineage: Eukaryota > Metazoa > Chordata > Mammalia > Chiroptera > Vespertilionidae > Lasiurus > Lasiurus cinereus. Next base: position 17,829,151 of record JAAGEH010000038.1, on the reverse strand, counting down.
GTCTTTTTTATTATCACTATCTTAATGGATATGAATTGTATCTCATTGTGGTGTGTATTTTTTTAAATCCTCTCTTGAGGGTTTGTTTTATTGATTTTTAGAGAAAGGGAAAGAGAGAAACATTGATCAATTACTTCCTGGACGTGCCTCAACCAGGAGCCTTTTTCAGCTCCTAGAATCTATCTGTCATTTTCTGCCACATATAGTTTGTTTCTTAAAGGCCAACAGGATATCATCTGTGCCTTCAAATCTAACTTCTTTCTCTGTCTTCTAGACTCAGATTTAAAGAGCTAGAGTGATTAGGTCAGGCCCACCCAGGGTAAATCTCCCCTTTGATGAACTCAAAGTGAACTTATTGGGGACATTGATTATATTTTTGCTATATAAACTCATTGCCAGAATGATAACCTATCAGAGTCATAAGTCCTGCTCTTCTTCAAGGGGACAGACTTATTATATAGGGCATGTAACCCATGGGATGGAAATCTTTGGATCTATCTTAGAATTTGACCTCCAACAGCCAGCCATAAGAACTAAGTAAGCAATAGAGGTAATTTATAGGGCCTTTAATAATCAATATAAATTGTTTGAATATGTGGGATGCTCATGCTTGACTATAACATTGGTCCCATAGCAAAAATACCTTCAAGTAGGAGAGATGGTGATACAGTTAGAAAAATCAAATGATGCTAAACAAACAAACAAGCAACCCCTTCGTTGCTTTTAAAAGAATTCAACTTGCCATATATCTTTTGCAAAGGCCTTCAAAGCAACCTTTGCCCACATGCAGCCCACCCCTCACTTCCCCCCTCCACAGCATCTATCAATCTAAGCACTGCTTTTCCTTCTGACTTCCTTATGTAGGTCAATAATTTGCTTCTCTCCTCACTAAATTTGCCTCCTTCTTTGCCTTTGGTGTAGGCCTGGGCACACTGAGGCAGCAATAATATTGTGTGAATTGGTTAACCGGGTTGGCAACGCTACAATCGTAACGTCTAGCCCAGGTCTTCAGAGGCGGAGCCTAGGGTGTAGAGCTCTTGGTCACCGTTAGGAGGAGCTCCCCCACGCCTTGGCTCCACGTTTTTGTTTTTGTTTTTGTGCTTCTCGGCCGCTCTTTCTCGCAGCCCATCTCTATGGTTTCTGTTGTGTTTTCTCTGGAAGAGGCGGAGCTTCCGGTTCCGGCGGGGCCGTCCCTAGCGGCGGAAATGGCGGCTACAGCGACGGAGGCCGCGGCCTCAGGCTCTGCGGGACCCCGGGAGGAGGCTGAAGCCCCCAGCCCCGCCTGGAATGAGTCCCAGCTGCGGAGTTACAGCTTCCCGACGCGGCCCATCCCGCGTCTGAGTCAGAGCGACCCGCGGGCGGAGGAGTTCATCGAGAATGAGGTAGGGGGCGGGGCCGCGTCCCCCGCGGGGGCGGGGGAGGGAGCAGGTTGGGCGGAGAGGTCAAAGGCGAATGTTAATGGAGGTGGTGGGACCTGGCTGGGCGGTGGCCTTTCTTCAGGGGCGAGAAGCCGCTCGAGAGGGAGGCGAGGGGAAATGGGACTTGAGGACTTCGTGTTGGTCAACAGATGAAATGGTTCGGAAGTTGGGAAATAGTTGGAATTATGGAACCAGAGCCCACCAGCGCTCGGGACGACTTCATTTGTGTTGTTTTTTTTTTTTTTTTTTTTTTTCACCTGACGTATTCCCCTTTAGGAGCCTGTGGTGCTGACCGACACTAATCTTGTGTATCCTGCCCTGAAATGGGACCTTGACTACTTGCAAGAGAATATTGGCCACGGAGACTTCTCTGTGTACAGTGCCAGTACTCACAAGTTCTTGTACTATGATGAGAAGAAGATGGCTAATTTCCAGAACTTCAAGCCAAGGTCCAACAGGGAGGAAATGAAGTTCCATGAGTTTGTTGAGAAGCTGCAGGACATACAGCAGCGAGGAGGAGAAGAGAGGCAAGTTCTCAGATGATGGTTTTCTGTTGGCCCTCAGGCCTATATGTTTTCTTGGCCTGCACTTGTTTGAGGAGGTGGAGGAGTTGGGTGAGTTCTCAAAGTTGAGGGATGAGAGAATGACGACCCGTGAACTCTGATTCTCCAATTCTTGGTCATCTTCATAAAGTGAGAGTCACAGTTGCCTACAAGGGTCAGGTAGATGAACAAAATGAAGCTGTTTGGGTAAAAACTACCATGAGGCTAAATGTATACACCCTATTCAAAGCCAGAAGTCATTACTTGTATCTATTGGGAGTTCAGTTTTAGGATTGCCAGATACTCGGGTTTTTCAAGAGAAGCCAGAAATCGAGGATTTTTATTTAAGATCTTTTTACTTAAATGTGCACAGGTAATTCAAGTCTTTCAAAATGCTTCCAGGAGCCAAACAGAAATGTCTGTTGTTGGATTTAGCCTTGAGATGATCAGTTTGCAGCCTAATGGCTGGGAATAGTTAAGACTGAAGAGTTATATTAATGTGATTCTGGGGTGAAGGATATTTAGGATCCTTTAATTTAGGGAAGATCAGATTAGATTGAGGGAGGGACATATATTGACGTTCCAGGTTGTACTGGCAATAGCAAATGCAACATACACAGAAGTGTTTCTTTCTTTTGCTTTTATGCCTATGTATGAAGACAGCCTCTTAGGTAGGTCCCAGACAGCATTGCGTGTGGGGAATTGCTTTCACTAAGTAGTTTATGGTGAATGATCCTCTCTATCTCACATTTGGTGCCCAATCTTAACCTTCCTATTCGGTTCTCTTTCTTACTCCCTGTTAGCAGTATGTGGCTGAGTGAATGAATTGAAATATCTTTTTTCCATCTTCCTGACACTTAGCAGTTACACAATGATAGGACTTTGACTAAAAGAGTTTCCAGGGTCTGAACTATGATTGAGCTGTTATTTTTGCCTTATAAAGCCTGATTTAGTTGTCTCATGCATCACTTTCCTCAAAATTAACACATGTACATGTGCGTGCCTACACATAGACGCATCCAACATTCAGAATGAGAGCTATTTAAATAGTGCTGGTGGAGTGTAATTCCATTTAATGAACATATGTACTAGAATAAGCATGAGATAAAACACATGAATCCCTGGTTCCTCATTCACTTTAAATTTCTTATCCTATAATGAGAGCATTTTCCCCTCACTAAGAATGAGCTATGAGTGTAGTCTGTTCTTTATGGGTGATTTAGGGAAAATTTTCCTATGTGCAAGTTTTACCCTATCTGCTGACTTGAGCATCAACCAACTCCACTGCATAATTGTACAGGTTGTGATTCTGGGATAAAGGCTAGTAACATCATCTTTGAGCTCTTTTGATATTTACTGTTGAGATACAATGTTTCATGAACTGTCATGCCTCTTTTAAAGTTACTTGAAAAATTTTTGTATATGTATGTATATTATAATCTGTGGGAAGAGTTCAAAGGTTGCATTTGAGTCATGAGGGGTCCTTGTCCCCAAAAAGGGAGCTAATGTTTCTAACTTACTGAGATTTCCAGTTAAAGTAGCCTTAAACATCATGTTTCTAGGCACTGATACCTTTAAGCCTTGTGAAGTAGTATTCTCAGGACCAGGAAAGGACTGCTTCGGTATCTTAACTTCCAGCTTGTCCCCTTATTAATGTGTCTTGTGGGCTTGAATAAGTGTGTCTGGTTTTCATATACCTTAAGTAACTTCTGATCTTCCTTAGGTGTGTGAGGAGTGGTGGGCCTGCAGAAAGCCCAGAGGCATCTTCCTTCAGCTGTAGAAAGCTGCTACAGAGAGGTGGCTGAATCAGTTAAACTAGGCTTCAAGCCAGAGCTCAGCAACTTTACTTCTCACTCACACTATATGTTCATCACGGGTCACCTGGAATAGACTGTGCTCTTTTCTAAAAAATATGAAAACGCTTCACAAATTTGTGTGTCATCCTTGTGCAGGGACATGCTAATCTTCTCAGTATCATTCCAGTTTTAGTATATGTGCTGCCTAAGCGAACATAGGAGGAAGCTCTGCTCTTACATCATCTTTTTCGCTTCAGGGCCCATATTGGCCCAGTAGCTACTATCTGAGACTGCAGTTGCTATGCTGGTAGTGTGTACTGGTTCTTAAAATTACAGTTTGGAAGCAACACAAGTCATTTCTGTGGACATTTCCTTGGCCAAAGCAAATTAAATGATCAAAGCGAGTTAAATGGCTTCAAGGGAGTAAGGAAGAATAACTCTCCCACAGGGAAGGAACTAGCTCTTGGTGAATAGTAATATGATGTGTTATAATGGCCATTGAGGGCCAAAAGGGATGCCTTGGGTCTTGAGAATCTCTGGAACAAGGGTGATTCATCATTGTAGGGTCTGTGGATAGACTTTGAGGAATCTATGAAAGAAATTGTATGAAAGTTCTGTGTATGTGCATTTTTCTGGGAAATGTCCCTTGGATTCTTAAAGGATTTATGCTGTGACCCAGAAAAACTTAATCACTTCTTTAAAGTAATAAGTTTGGTGTCCAAAGAAGGATAGTTAAGGATTCAGTTCTGTGAGAATCCATGTTGGTTAAGATTCTCATGATAGTGGTTGTTCTCTATGGGCGATGATAATGAGGGTTTAGCTTAGATTTCCAGTTGTGGGGAGGCCAGGCCAAGGGACTGTGTACATGCACTAATGGGATCTTCTTCTTGGGGAACATAGGTTGTATCTGCAGCAAACACTCAATGACACTGTGGGCAGGAAGATTGTCATGGACTTCTTGGGTTTTAACTGGAACTGGATTAATAAGCAACAGGGAAAGCGTGGCTGGGGGCAGCTGACGTCCAATCTGCTGCTCATCGGCATGGAAGGTAAGAAATCTTTCAGAAAGCAGCATAGCTCGAAGTCGCACAAACCCGGTTCCTAATCCTGTGTCCACTATATTCCCTCCTTGACTTTGAACAAGTCATTTAACTTCTCAAGCTTCAGCCACCTCATCTGCAAAAGGACCATGATAGTATTTTATAAGTAGCTGTGAAGGTGAGATAAGATAATTTATGTTGTTTTTAAGCTAGTTTCATGTTCTCTAAAAAGAAATTTTCTTTTCCCTTCTTTAGTTATTGTGTGAATGTGTATATTCAGATATTAGGGATCTCTGCAATATTGCTCTTCTCTATTGGATCTGTTTGTATTCAAAAGATTTTTATCCAGTAGAAAAGGGAATGTATTTTTCCAATATAAGCTAAACCTTAACTTCTGAACAAATAATACATTCATGGGGTTAAATTCGAAAGGTATAAATAGATATGTAATGATAAATCTCTCTTCCACTCCCAGTTTCTCTCCCTGGAAGCACCACGTTATTAATAGACTGTGTATCCTGATAGAGAATTTTATGCACACACAAGCAAATATGTGAATGTGTTCTTTTGTGTGTGTTTTTCTTTTGAATAAAATGAGAAGCCTTTAAATTCCAGTCAGAAAAAGGAGAGCTGCATATCTCATTCTTATTATTTCCAGCACTAGCTTGGTGTAAGGCTCATGAATAAATTGATTTGAACAAGGAAACAGAGTAATTATTCATTGTTGTTCACTGCTGGACTCAGATCTCTCCACCCTTTGACTATCCCTTCTTCAGATTTAGGCACAGTTTATGGATTGACTCTTAACCTGTCCCTTGGAAACCAATTCTTGGTTGACCTATCAGGAGCCAGTTCTAATTTACTCGAGTCTACATTTCTTTTCCTTTTAAATACACTGAGTGGCCAGATTATTATGATCTCTGAACACATCATAATCTGGCCACTCAGTATATTTGTGAGTGTGTGTGTGTGTGTGTGTGTATTTTAGAGGCCCAGTGCATGAATTCGTGCATGGGTGGGGTCAGGCCAGCCTCGGCAGGGAGAAGGGACATAAGTGGTAGGTCGGCCTGCTGGTCAAACTCCTGGTTGAGGGGACAATTTGCATATTAGCCTTTTATTATATAAGATATACACTGAGTGGCAGGATTATTATTTGTTCAGAGATCATAATAATTTGGCCACTCAGTGTGTGTGTGTGTGTGTGTGTGTGTGTGTGTGTGTTTTAATATACATTTTATTTTTTACAGAGAGGAAGGGAGAGGGATAGAGAGTTAGAAACATCGATGAGAGAGAAACATCAATCAGCTGCCTCCTGCACACACACCCCCAACCCCCACTGGGGATGTGCCTGCAACCAAGGTACATGCCCTTGACTGGAATCAAACCTGGGACCCTTCAGTTCACAGGCTGATGCTCTATCCACTGAACCAAACCAGTCAGGGCTTTTAAATATATGTATTTTTTTTAATTGATTTTTCACAGAGAGGAAGGGTGAGGGATAGAGAGCTAGAAACATCGATGAGAGAGAGACATCGATCAGCTGCCTCCTACACACCTCCTACTGGGGATGTGCCCACAACCAAGGTACATGCTCTTGACCGGGATCAAACCTGGGACCTTTCAGTCTGCAGGCTGATGCTCTATCCACTGAGCCAAACGGGTTAGGGCTAGTCAGGGCTTTTACATATATTTTTATTAATTTCAGGGAGAGGAGAAAAGGATAGAACATTAGTGATGATAGAGAATCATTGATCAGCTGCCTTCTGCATGCCCTACACTGGGGACCGAGCCCACAACCTGGGCATGTGTGCCTTGACCAGAAATCGAACTGAGATCTCTTGATTCATGGGTCAACGCTCAACCACTGAGCCACATTAGCTGGGGTTTTTATGTTTTGTTTTTTTGACTGCATTTTTCTGTTGCCTTATACACTGGTAGAGTGTAGACAAGTGGATTTGTCAGGTAGAGTTGAGAGAGTAGATTCCCTTTGGGGATGCCAGGGACTCTCAGCATTTAAGAAGGCAGCTATCTTGACCCACCCAGGGAGACCTGGAGAATGTCTTCTACACTCCATGCCCTGCGGGAGCCCTTAAGTTTTTAAGGATTGTGCGAAGGATAAACAACATACGTGGCCTCAATTATAATGATTAGATAGAGTACATACTAGGACAAAACTAATTTAAGGTGGTATTTTCAAGTTGTATAGCTCTCTTTTAGGAATCTGACTTGTACCCCTATGAGAATCAGAATCTCCAGTGTTGCTCTAAGAAGTGTTTGCACTTCACAGGTGTGTTGAAGTGGGAGGAAGGTTGAGAGTCTTTGCCTTCCAAAAGGGGGGGCTACTCAGGCTCGCTTTCCTGGGAGTATGTTCGGGCCTTTGCGTTCTCCTCTTCTTCCCCCACAGGTGTCTTATCTCCCAAACTCTAAAGGTTCCCATGAGCCTTGCATCCAGGGAAGCAGTGGGCAGCTGCAGCTGGTCCTGGGCTACCCTCCAGAAGCTGTCTCCTTTTCTCTGAGTCTCCAGTGAGCTGACAGCAGCTGTGCATTGGCTCATTTCTTTCTCGTAACATTTCTAGAAAGCCAAAGCATCCCTGCCTGGTCTCTCTCCGATTGCTTCTTCTCTTGGAGGATCTTCTCTGTCTCACTGTCCCCAGCTTTAATAAAAATATTCTCAAAAAACAAGCTACCCAAAGCAAGTACATATTCATGCAACTTAAAATTACCAACTCCATCAAAGAAGATCATGTATGCATTGTTGAGGCCAGTCATTTCAGTTGTTTCTAACTCTTTTTTACTGCCCTTGAATTCTTGCCACGGTCAAGAAGAGTATAAGTATATATAATATATTACTTTGTTAGAATTGTATGATTTTAATGTGCTATTGCTTCCGGTAAGGGCAACAGCCATCATTTAAGAAAGTCTACTTTGCTAATTAATGTTGAATCCTTATTGCTGGACTTATTACTGATTAAAAGTGTAACACCACCCTGGCCAGTGTGGCTCAGTTGTTTGAGCATGGTCCCATGCACTGAAAAATTATTGGTTTGATTCCTGGTGGTTTGATTCTCAGTCAGGACTGAGGCCAGGATTGCCTGCTCCATCCCTGGAAGGAAGGTGGTGTGCAGGAGGCAGCCGATCGATGATTTGTTTTCACACCTATGTTTTTCTTTCACTCTCCTTATCCCTTCCTCTTCAAAAATCAATAAAAAAAATATTTTTAAAAAATACTTCCTCAAATATATGTTTTTTGTTTGTTTTTTAAAGTGTAACACCTAATTTGCTGAGAGTTTAATTGCCATCTCCCTGATTCTGCCTGATTTTTTTATTAGGAAGCCTTAGCTGAGTGGGCAGGCTGGTTTCTCTCCAGCACTGGGCCCTGTGCTCAGCCTGTGCAATAGAGGCACTGCTCTGAATAAGAAAATGTCTTTCTTCTTCCAGGAAATGTGACACCTGCTCACTATGATGAACAACAGAACTTCTTTGCTCAGATAAAGGGCTACAAGCGATGCATTTTATTCCCTCCGGATCAGTTTGAGTGCCTCTACCCATATCCTGTTCATCATCCATGTGACAGACAGAGCCAGGTGAGCTTCTGATCTGAGGAAGGTGTAGAACTCCTTGGGGATCCAAGGTTGCCATGACTTTCCCTTTCCTTGTGGTGGTACGCTAGGTTTGGACAAACTCAGAGGATAATTTCACAATGCAGCTTATACAGGGTGGGGCAAAAGTAGGTTTACAGTTCATATGGAAAATAACACAGTAATTAATAAATAATAATTCAAGAATAAACTATTTGACATACAACTCTAAACCTACTTTTGTCCCACCCTGTATATTTCAGGCCTCTGTGGCCGTCCCCAAATGCTTATACATATAAACAGCTCCGTAGAGCTAATTCTGGAGGGCAGACCCTATCTTTGATGCAGATGGAGTCAGGTCACCACCCTGTTTGATTGGATTACAAGTTTATGGAACACATTGTGTTTATGTCTCTATTGGATTTAATAATTGTTACCTTTTGTCGTGGATGCTATCACTTTTTGATAAAGAGGACCAATAGAATTGAGATACGTCACTTAATGCCTTTTCTGGATCCAAGTGAACTATATGATTGACTTGGTTGCCAAACAAAGATGTCCTTTACTTCTTAAGTTGAAAGCTGCCTACATGAAGTTATTTCATGTAGGAGTTTTGACTGGTTAGAATGTGTGTTTGGGAGAAAGTTCCTGAAGGTTTGAGTGAAGGATGAGTCCTTATTCTTCATATCTGCAGACCAAGAGTAGGTTTTCTGACCTGCAAGCTGTGATGTTTGGCTTCTGACCTCAGGAGCCCTGAAGCCTAGGATTCTGTACCACTCAGTATTGAGGATGGCCTATCGCACATCTATTGTCCTCTGAAGAGACTGTGTATTTTTTAATGTATGTTGTGTTTTCTGCTGGATATAAATTTTAAGTCTTTTTTTTTTTTTTAAGGCATCTTTGTAGACTACCAGAGTAACTTTCACATAGTTCTTAATGATAAAAATTTGGGGATCGACTGATTTTTTTCTTTTTTTTCTTTCTCTTGAACCTCTCAGGTGGACTTTGACAATCCTGACTACGAGAGGTTCCCCAATTTCCAGAACGTGGTTGGTTACGAAACAGTGGTTGGTCCTGGTGATGTTCTTTACATCCCAATGTACTGGTGAGGAAGGGGCTAGGACTGAGGACTTCTTAGGAGCTTTCTTTCCCATTCCCTGAAAAGCCTTATCTGTGTCCCCTGAGTTGTGACAGGATTGGTCTTATGTGATCTACAGGAAGGTTGGCATATCCAGATGTGAGCATATTGAACATGGGGGAAATCACAACCCTGTCTCTAGCCCCATGGTGCGTTTGAGACAATGAGCATAAAGAGACTGTCTTTCTTATTTCTCTTAGCTGGACTCTACCTAGTTCTCCATCCCTCCCTCTGGAAAGTATTGGTGGCAAACAGAAGCCTGTTTATTTTCTTGCAGGTGGCATCACATAGAATCATTACTAAATGGGGGGATTACCATCACTGTGAACTTCTGGTATAAGGTGAATATGGGTTTTTTCTCCTAGATGGGGCTGGGTGAGGTAGGTGTAATACACTATTGGGGACAGAGCGGAGAGGTTGGCTATTTCTGGAGTGATTCCAGGTCTTTGGGGAGATGAGGAGGAGTGGGCTTGAACTGTATTTCTTAGAAGGGAATATGGTGCCTAGGAATAGTGGGTGACACTGAAGGTTCCTGCTAAAGACATTTCCTGAGCTGCTGCTTCCTTTGCAGGGGGCCCCCACCCCTAAGAGAATTGAATATCCTCTCAAAGCCCATCAGAAAGTGGCCATAATGAGAAACATTGAGAAGATGCTTGGAGAGGCCTTGGGGAACCCACAAGAGGTATGTGGCTGCCCCAACGTGTCACTCCTGTGGTTCAGTGGGCAGTGATCAGGGCAAGTCAGGATTGGTGTCACATTCTCCATAGCTCCTCTGTTTCATATCTGGTATCCTCTCCATAGAGGTTATGGCTATGTTCAAAAAAGCCTTGTTTTCTGCTGAGAGCTGGGCTTGACTGGTGGATCAATTATAATCTGTTCCATGCTAGTAATAATGTTCCCCATGAGGCTTGTGTGCCAGCTGGGGACCCCTGAGGGGATTCTTCTGGAACAGGAAGCGAGCAGTAAAGCATCTCCTCACACTCTCCCAGCTGTGCCAAGGCTCTTCTAGGTTGAGACCTGCTTCCCACATAGGTGTGCCAGTGGCTCATCGGGCAAATGGGGGAGGTTTATATTCGTAGCACTCTTGCCTCCATCCTGTGGATATTCTCAGCATCCAAAGGACCTGTGGAGTTTCAAGATGGCATTACCCTTGATTACAGGTGGTCTTTTCAGTATATAAAGGCATGTAACATTCTTAAGGCATGTTTAAGAAACATGCAAACACTCTTAGATAATTGAGGATTGTTAGTCCTCTGACCTTCCGTCTGTCAGTTTGGTGCTGCTTATAGATACAGATTATTGTGAGAAGGAAGGTAATACACGGCGATCACAAAGAGTGCCATGCCCCCGAACACTGGGTTGACCTTCAGGAAGAGAGTTGGTTAGAGGTTTACAAGATTGAGTGAAAGCCTTCTCCCTGCCTTTGGCTAGACATTGAATGTTTCTAGGCATACCCCTGTCCGGCTCCAGGGTTTGGGAACAGGCAGTTCTAACTGGCTCCTCATGTCTTTTTGCAGGTGGGGCCCTTGTTGAACACAATGATCAAGGGCCGATACAACTAGCCTGCCAGGGGTTGAGGCCTCCTGCCAGGTGACTGCTAGCTCATCCACACCGCTTCATTGATGAGGACAGGAGACTCCAAGCACTAGTATTGCACGAAGCACTTAATGGACTGGACTCTTGCCATGGCCCTGGAGGCAGGTGTTTGGGACAAGGCAGGGTGGTTGGCAAGCCACTCCCATTTGGAGGGACTTCATGCCCTTGCCTCTGTGCCCCAGCACCTTCTCTCCCTGCCCCCCTAAAGTTCTGCATTCAGTGTGTGGAGTTCCAGCTTCTGGTTTTCATCATGTCTGTGTGTCAGTCCGTCAACCTTGGAATGTGTGTATGCGTGGGTTTGCATGCACACCCATGTGTGTGTCTGTTCCTTGCGCCCTTCTGGATCAGGACCCCACTCTCCTGCAACCTATCTCCTGCAACCTCCGTGCCTCAGCCTGAGATAGAGGAGATGCCCACTACATCAGGGCTACAGGGCCAGAGCCATCCTAATGTTTAGGTCAGTTGGCTTCCTTCAGGTTTTACAGAATCAGGTTCTAGGGTGGGTGGGAATGGCTGGCTACTGGGACTCCACTGGGGAGAGTGAGAAGGAGGCTTGCTTTGAGAGCCTGGAGAGCTTCCTACGAGTGAGAATTAGGTTCCAACTTGGACCTTCATGCTTAAGCCATACATTGAAAAGAGCCTTGGGACACAAGAACCAAGGATTGTGCATAAGTTTCAAATTGCAGATACATAACAGCTCCTCTCTTTCAGCACCAGCTCTTTCTCCCTGTGCTGAGTACCAAGGGAGTCCTAGCATTGGCTTCTCTAGGTTCTATGGATGCACACCTCTGTGCAGTGTGGTGTGTGTATGTGTGTGTGCGCGCGTGCATGCACACGTGCACACAAGTTTTCACACTGGCCTGCCTCTCTGCTTACCAAGTCTCTACTGCTTAACTCTACTGCAGTGGGAACCCCAGGGCAATACTGCCTGACCTGACCTAAAGATTTTAAACTCCGTTTCAGCCATTGGATGTTGGTCAGGTCTCACTGCACCCTGCCTGAGGCTGACTGGCTAGACCCTTTTTCCTCGGCAGGTGACTTGTTCTGTGTCTGGGGAGCTTCCTGGCTCCTAGACAAAATGGGGTCAAGCTTTAGCAGCTAACTCAATCCCTGTCATCCACCTCATGGCAAGGACAAACATGTAGCCTTGTCTCTTAAAGCCAGCACCTCTGCCAGACCCCACTGTAATGTCCCACAAACACCCTCAAAAATCAGGGCAACTGGAGCACAGAAGTATAATTTCCTTTTCACAGCTACTTAGGGGAACCCCTCAGGGCTGCAGCTTACAACTGGGCAGCTGTGCACTGCACAACTCGGGCCATCGTTCACATCTATTCAGTGGAATCGGGCAGAATGGTGGCCCTCTGTCTTGTCACCTCCACTTCCATCTCATGTCCCTTCTACCTGGAAGGAAAGAGGAGTTGGAGTATTTGGGTTTATGTATTTTTTTCTTTTTTCCTACCAAAGGTTTACTTCCAGTGTCTGAGCTATGGCTCTTATCCCCAAAGCTCAGTTTACAGTTACAGTGCACTGATGGACTGAGGATGCGTGTGTTTGTATGTGTGCATCTGTGTATGTATTTCAGGGAGGGGTGTTTATTTTTAGTACCCGATTCTGGGTTCTCTGATGCAATGTGTGTGCGTGCAAACACGGTACCTTCTCAAGTGTAGTTCTTTCAAATATAGCCAATGCTGGAAAATGTGATTGCAGTGATCTCCATCTCCATCTCTTTTTGGGAAAGAGGAGCACACAAAGAAACCAAGGCAAACGGAGGATAAACTTGATCACAGCCACACTTCGAAAGAGCAGATTGTTTTTGTTCTCCTTAGCAAGTCTGCTGCATTCCCGGATCAGCCTGCAAAGACGTGGGTGGTGTGCTACAAAGAGGTGTGTGCCACTCAGGCTGGTCTTGCTGGGTGCTGTGCTGACCTACAGGGGATGGGGGGCAGGAACCTGCACAGGATTGGTTGTGATCCTTGGGTAATATAATAGTGACCCCTGATTATCAGACACTCCTGTGTGCCTAATGCTTTTACCTGCGTTCTTCACTATCCTGCAAGATAGATGTTCTCATTTTACAGCTAAAGAAATGGGCTTAGAGAGGTTAAGTGATTTGTGGCAATCGGGATTCCAACCTGTGCTCCTTTTCCACCAATGTTGATTCTTTCACCTCCTCCCTTGTGCTACCTCAGATATTCCACTGGACACTGTCCGGTGCTGGCAAGTTTAGCCCAAGAGCGCAGAAGGTACAGCAGTGGGTGACAGCTCTCCTGGGCTCCAGCTAAAGACAGCTGGGGAAAACTGCCAGGAAACCGGATAATGAGTTCAGAGTGCTGCCAGGAGCTATGGGGAGACAAGTTCTAGTCCCGTGTTCCAATGTGTCCTTGAGGAGGTTCCATAACTTCTCCCAGCTTGCTTCTGCATCGATAGAATTGAAGACCTGGTTGTAGGTGCTCACTAAGAACCTTGATTTATGTTCTGCTGTCTCCTTATCCCCCAAGGAGGAGGTCGAGCCTCTTGCCCTTACTTGCCTAGGTTAGAACCATTTGGGCTCAAATTCTACTTGGGACAGAAATCATTTGTGCTGTGTTGCCCCCTAATGTGGAGGCAGACACCATGGGAAGGTGGGGCTTTGTGTCTGTATGGAGGTCAGCCATGTTGCAGGCTCCCATTTTTACACCAATAGGTACAGAGGAAACTACTCTTGTGAAGTCAGATACTTGTTGGGGGGTTGGAGTTTGGGGGATGGAGGAGGGGCTGTTGTGGGCATAAGTTGAGCAGATGCCCAGGATGCCTGGGGGAGACCAGCTTCCCCTACAAATCAGAGCTCTAAATTACAAGGTTTTTACCAACGCGAACAGTTGGGGGACGTCGTCTGCGCTCATTTGCGTAATGGTTTCTGTCACTGGTGATTAGACACAGGATGAAGGAAAAGAAATTTGACAATTAGGAATGAGCCATCATTAATCTGAATCTGTTAGGAGACAGAGAGGGGAAGAATCCTTATCAGTGGGCCAGCCAGTGTGGGGAGACCCTACTTCTGCCCCCCCTCCCCCCCCAGAGATAGAACCCTTTGTTGTTCCCACAAGAAGGCTGAGGTGGTATTAAGACAGATGAGATGGGCCCAGTCCTCACCTTGGGATGGACACAGGAACACATGTACAGGCACAAGCCAGCACAGAGAGATGGTGTCACGTGTACCATAGGGCAAAGAATAACAATGGAGTACTTTTGATATGTGCTATTTGTGAAAAATGTTTTTGTAATCAGCTCTCCAAGTGCCCAACCCGTGGCAAGTAATTACATTCAGCCCTGCAGAGCGGAGAAAACTGGGTCTTTATCCTCTAGGAGCTTCTGCCTAGTTGGAGAAGAAACCACCAGAAGTTACGAGAGCATGGATTGTGCATTCTGTGAGGACAAGATTAGAGGCTGTTGAGGAAAGAAGGAGACCAGCAGAAAGCAGAGCTCTTCCTCCAGGTTTCTCCAAGCACCTGGACTCCCCAGAAAGGGATTCTGGGCCTCCCAACAATATTGATTCCCCCCACACTAAGCTTAGTTACATGGAAGGCACTGAGGCCCCTGCCCAGATGTGTGAGCATGTAATAAGATTAACTAAAAGGCTCAGTTTTGGAGTGGAGAATGCCAATTTGGATCTTCATATTTTTCTGACCTGTGATAGTTTCTGTTTCTTTATCCAAGTTTAGTCCATCTGTTCTCTGTGTGCTCTGTCCTTTTGCTGTTTTTTTCCATTATGTACCTTCCGGTTTAGCTTTTCTAACTCCAGCTTTTCTTTCTGCTAGTGTTCAGCCAGCTCTGTTTAATCCTCACAGGTGTTGAGATCCTCAGCAGAGTCCTGCTGAAAACGTTTGGTGCATTTCTGGGGGATGAAGCCTCAGATGTTGGCCGCCTTGAAGTCCAGGGGCTAATGGTCAGTGAGGCCTCCAGAGATGGGTGAGAAAGGGTGCCTAAAGAGTTGTGAACAGTGGAGAACCAATGAGAGGGTATTGGGTAGGAGACTCCCCAGTAGTGAGGCCTGGAAAGTCAGGAAGAACCAATTTGTTTTTCCATTAAATGCATCTGTGCCTTAAGGTCAAGCATTTCAGGGATGGGGGCATTTCTCAGGTGTGTTTTTAAAAAATACTTGTTTTTGTCGTTAATCCTCACTCAAGGATATTATTTTCTATTTTTTTTTAGATAGAGTAGGAAAGAGGGAGGGGGGAGAAAGACAAGACATCCATCAATTTGAGAGAGAGAGGTTAATTGGTTATCTCCGGTACCCCAACAAGCTGAGGATCAACCCAGGTATGTGCCTTTGGGAATTGAACCCATGACCCTTAAGTGCGTGGGCCAATGCTCTAAACACCAGACAGGGCTCTCAGGTGTTGTTTATTTTTTTTTCTCTCAGGTGTTTTTGGCGATGCTCCACGTCACCAAGTTTAGCTTACCTTTCATTGCAGTGTTTTCTGGAGGGAAACAGCATATTGAGTAGTCCTGTGTCTGGAGTGGAGATCTTGGGTGAGAAAGGCCCTGGAAGCTGGGCAGCAGTCAACAGGGAGCCAGTGGTCAGCTTATACCCATGCTGTCTCCACTCCTCCAAGTGTTTAAGTACAATAGCTGACTATGGGTCTCACCTTCCTCACCTAAAATCTGGTCTTCGAGTAACATTTTGGGAAGCAGAATGTGTCCTTTAACTTCAGTGAGAAACATTCTAACAGTGTTTAAAATCATGGATTTTGGAATCCGATGTCTTTCGTTCAGATTTCTGGGTTTGCTAACTTGCCAGCTGGGTTTGACTTAACCTCTTGAGCCTGTTTCCTCCACTGTAATGGTATGTGTGATAGGGAAGGGTAATGGTGGTGGTGGTTACATTATGTGACTTTTTCAGGAATTCGATTTCAGTGATTCCTTCCTTAAAGCATAGGGAAGAATATGGAAAATACCCTGGAGAAACCCATGTTGAGCTGGAATCAGACAGAAGAGCCTTGTTACCTAAACCTACCCCAGGGGGAGGGGAAAAAGGAACGTGTCTGATTTCTTCTGCCTTGTCAGCCAGGCTTTCCTGCTCTACACCAGCCTGGGGACAGGGTGGGAAGCTGTCAGGTAAGAGTGCTCTTTACACTGAATGAGTTACCCTTTCACCTGGTGAAGCTGTTGCCAACCTCACACTGTGAGACACCTTGGCAGTCAAATCAGGTCCCCTTCGTTCATTTTTATCCCATACCCCTCGATGTATTTAAGTTGGATTGTTCCAGGACAGAGGGGCATTCAGA
This sequence comes from Lasiurus cinereus, assembly GCA_011751065.1. Classification (NCBI taxonomy): domain Eukaryota; kingdom Metazoa; phylum Chordata; class Mammalia; order Chiroptera; family Vespertilionidae; genus Lasiurus; species Lasiurus cinereus. The sequence goes on along the minus strand of JAAGEH010000038.1, from coordinate 17,812,773 downwards.
AGAGAAATGAGAAAAATACAAGACCGGGGTCTTAATAGTTACCCTTTGTGGAGCCCCCTGGAGCATTTTTATTTCAGACCCTGTGCTTGCAGTTCAGTGGGGCATCCAGCAGGCACTTAGCATTACAGGTGCACAGAGGAGAAGCACCTGACAAGCTCAGTAGGCTTCCTGCAGGAAGTAATATATTTAAGCTGATATGCTTGAAAGAGAACCAGGGGTTGGGGAGCAGTAAAAGACATGAATTTCTCCTCTGACTTCTCTCCCAGTTCCAAAACCAACACTCTTCCTCCATGTTTAAGGGTTTTGTTAATCACTCCTGGGAAGGGACAGTCGGCCAGGCAATGGACCTCAAAAAGAAAGCCTTTTGGTTAGCCAAAGAAATCTTAGGAAGTTCTTTTGGTTTTTAGCCCAGGTTCATGCTAGGGTGCAGGTTGATTGGACTTGGTGGTTTACAGTCCCTCTTCCTCAGAAGACTGGCCTCTGGAACTGCTCTGCCATCCTGCTTGGAAGAGCTGCTGGGACTCAGTTAATTCAGAACTCATCCTGAGATCTTTCTGGCTACTTGAGTTTCTCTGCCTCTTCTGCACGTATCCTGCTGATCTCTTCGGTTCTGTTCCCACCACTAGCCACTCTCCCCTCCCCACTCCGGACTAAGCCTCTTTACAGTTCCCCTCTTGCCTCTGACCCTGGTCTCTAGCCATAGGTTTTGAAAAGGACCCCTCTCTAATTGTGGACTATAGGCTATCCTGTCGTCACTTTGCATTCACCTGTTTACTTCTAGATTTCCTTGGCCCCAGAAGACACTGTTTAAAATCTATTCATGTAGTCATTGAGGTCAATCCTGCCCTTCAAGGAAGCTCTGCTCTTTAACCCAAAATCTAAGCTACATCTGAGGTTATTATTCCCTTGAGTATATAGCAATATAGGGTATTGGTTGAGAATGAGAGCTGTACACACTGTCTTTGAATCCTAGATCTGTTTGCTATGTGACCTTGGACAAATGACAGACTGCCTGAAGCTCACCTTCATATGTATGGGGTAGCATCACCTACCTTGTCAGGGTTACATGAAGTATGTTAAGGACTTAACAGAGGAACTTCCATAGCAAGGGCCCAGTCATCAATGGCTTCTAGTGGTGCCAGCCCTCTCTCTCCAAGCCTTCACCTTTCTTTCCTATCTAGTGTCCTGACTTAAGGTCCTGCTTCTAATACCAGGGCAAGTGTAGTTGTCAGCTTCTCAGCAAAGCAGAGGAATGAGGTTAACTTTCCTGCTTATGTTATCAGTCCCTATCCCTTAGTGAACAGTTAGGGAATGTTCTCCCCAAATTTTTTAATATTAAAAATATGTGAACGAGCCCTAGTTAGTTTGGCTCAGTGGATAGAGGTCAGCCCTTGGACTGAAGGATCCGGGGTTTGATTATAGTCAAGGGCACATACCTCTTGCAGACTCAATTCCCAGCCCTGGCCAGGGTGCATGGGGGAGGCAACCAGTTGATGTGTCTGTCTCACCTCAATGTTTTTCTGTCTCTCCCTCTCCCACTCTAAAAATCCATCTAAAAAATGTCCTTGGGTGAGAGAGGATTAACAATAACTTTGAAATTAAAAACAAAGAAACAAAAAAACAACACGTGAACCACTCTGCCATTGAAAATAGGAGGCATGAGACCTGCTGCCACCACTGGATAAGAGGCACTGAAGGTGTGTGCAAGCTGGCACATAGCAGGCGGGGAGAAAGGAGTCGAGGTTGGTGCAGAGGCTGCCCTGCTGGTCTAGAGATGTACCACAGAACGGCTAGAAGAGGTTCCCTTTAGGTTTTGTCTATGAGTTTGAGTCAAATGATGCATGCTAGGAAGCAAGATCGCAAATGCTCCCCTTCAAATTTTTGAATAGTGAGCCTTTGACTATATTGTTTGAGCAAAACCCCACTCACTCTACAATCAGTGTGGTCATTGTCCCACAAGGTTTGCGTGATGTCATGAGAAGAATGAGGCCTTAGATATGACTCCTGGGTGGAATCTGCCTCTTCCCTGACTAATCCTAGGTAAGTTAAAGTGTCTGGGTCTTGGCCACTTCACCTATGAAGTGTGGGAAATAGCAAGTGGCTTGCAACATTGTTTTGAGTATTGTGATTATATTTTATTTAAATATTTTTGTTGATTTTGGAGAGACAAGGGGAGAGAGAGAAACATTGATGAGAGAATAATTGATCAGCTGCTTCCTGCACGCTTCCCACTAGGGTTTGAGCCCATTGTACCCTTGACTGAAATTGAACCCCGGAATCTTCAGTCTGCAGACCAATGCTCTATCCACTGAGCAAAACCAGCTAGGCCTATGATAATGTTTTAAAACATCTTGTTCAGTGTGGGCACTAGAAAATAGATTATTTAAAAAAAAAACTGTCTAAACAGAGTTTAGTGCTTGAATAGAAAATACTAGCAACAGGACTTTTTTGATCCTACACTGACTCTCAAGATGCTCAAAGTGGAATCACAGAGGAGATGACTTGGGGTGAGGAAGCAAAGCGGAAAATAGCCCCGTCAGCGTGGCTCAGTGGTTGAACATTGACCTGTGAACCAGAAGGTCCAGGTTCAATTCCCAGTCAGGACACATGCCTGGGTTATGGACTCCTTTCTCAGTGTGGGCCTGCAGGAGGCAGCTGATCAATGATTCTCATCATTGATTCTTCTCTCTATCCCTCTCCATTCCTCTCTGAAATCAATAAAAATTAAAAAAAAAAAAACGGCAAAGATTCTAGGGTTGTGGGAAGGACTGAAAATCCATGAATGATGGGATGAAAATGCTTAGATGGGGTCTTGAGCAGAAGCAGAGACCTAGGCTCTAGATTACCACCTAGTCCCCAGAAGAACAAAGACGGGCAGGAGGGGATCTGAGGAAGATGCCAGGGCTGAGTGGAAAGAGCACAAGGTTTGGAGGATGCGGAGAAAAAGGAACCCTCATGCACTGCTGGTGGGAATGCAGGCTGGTGCAGCCACTGTGGAGAACAATATGGAGTTTCCTCAAAAAAACTAAAAATGGAGCTCCCATTTCACCCAGTGGTCTCACTCCTAGGAATATATCCCAAGAAACTAGAAACATCAATCAGAAAGGATATATGCACCCATATGTTCATAGCACAATTCACTGTAGCCAAGATTTGGAAACAGCTTAAATGCCCATCAGCAGATGAGTGGATTAGAAAACTATGGTACATCTACGCAATGGAATGCTATGCTGCTATAAAAAAGAAGGAACTCTTACCATTTGCCGCAGCATGGATGGACCTGGAGAGCATTATATTAAGTAGAATAAGCCAGACATTGAAAGAAAAATGCCACATGATCTCACTCATTTATGGAAAATAACATTATAACCTGATGAACAAATAGATACAGAGGCAGTAAAGCATGAACAGACTATCAAATTACAGCAGGAAGGCTGGAACGGGAGGGAAAGAGATCAACTAAAGGACTTGCATGCATGCATATACGCACAACCAATGGACACAAGACACTGGGGGAGGAGGTAGGGCATGTGACGGGGGGGGGGGCGGGGGGAGGGGAGGCTGGAGGAAGGTCAATGGGAAAAAAAGATATATGTACTATATGTAATACTTTAAATAAAAAAAAAAGGTTCGGGACAGTGAACCTTAGATGTACTTTTCACAGGCTGGGTGAATTGGGGCATGTTTGTGCTTCAGTCCCCTCATCTTTAGAATTGGTTAAAACACTGCTACCTTCCTTACAAGGTTGGGACAGTATATGTGGAAATACTGTCTAATTGAGCACTATCTGTTAGCTGAGGGTTTAGGAGAGCTCTTTCCAGAGTGGGTGGGCACCGAACGGCACGAGTTCAGATTTAAGCCTCCCATACTTTGGTAGGAACTAGTAAAGTGGCATCTCCCACCACAACATTGTTCTTCCTCTCTGCCAACATTTGACTAGCAAGGATTTTGTTTTCATTTAAGAAAAAGCAGCATGGTCAGAGCATAAGTTTTGGAATTACATGGCCTAGATTTGAGTCTTGTGTTCATCATCCCAAAATTGAGATAGTCTGATTACTTACCATCGCTGAGCTTTGATGTCTCAACAGGTCTCATGTGACTTGGGAATGAATGATCCACTTTAAGTGGAATAACCAGTAACTCATGCCGACCTAGGAAGGGTCCAGTAAATGTTAGCTCCATTTCGTTTATTTCTCCTTCGGATGCATCCAATTGACTCAGCATAAAAGGGGTTTCATTGCCCATGCTTTAGTGTAAACAAGTAGTACCAATTTTCCCTTAATAATAATAAAAATTTTTTACTGACTTCAGGTAGGATAGGAAAGAGAGAAACATCAATGATGAGACAGAATCATTGATTGGCTACCTCTTGCACACCCCACACTGGGGATCAAGCGTACAACCCAGGCATGTGCCCTTGACTGGAATTGAACCCGGGACCCTTCAGTCCACAGGTTGACCTATCCACTGAGCCACATCAACTAGGGGTTCCCTTCATTTTTAAGGTGAGATCTGTTGCCCTAAAGCAGTGATTTTCAACCAGCGTGTCACAAGAATTTTTAAAACATGCAATACCTGACTACTTAGAGGCACTGACCCCTTTTCCTTTACATTGTCAAACATGACAACAGCCAACACAACAACAGCTGTCCAGTGTGAATGAATCAAAATTATACCCCTTTTTTTTGTCAGATCGGCAAAAATATATTTTTTGGGTGTGCCACAGAACTTTAATAATTAGCCATGATTTGAAAAAGGTTGAAATTTGCTGCCCTGAAGGAATATGAGTGTGAATGGGGAAGACATGGAGAAAGGGAGCAGGACTCTATAATATTGGAGATAGAGTAGGGGTCTTGTGGTCATCTAGGTGGCATGGGGCAGGTGAAGAAAGGTTGTTGCGAGACAATTTTCAGAAAGGTAAGTGCTGAGTGCAAGAGGGAAAAGTCAAGGGGCAGTGTAGAAGAGAAGACAGGGCAGATGTGGGAGAACTTTAGGATTTGTGACTACAAGTCAGTTGTGAGAGAAGCGCTGCATTCAACCCGCTGTCATCTTAATACCAGGAAGAGTGGTCTTCCTCTAAAGGAAGAATATAAACATAAAGCAGGAATCAAGATGAAAAGATTTGTGTTTTCAGAGCCAAGGAAATGCATCCCCAATCAAGGTATATGGAAGCCTAGGTGGGATTCTAGGCTTCTGTGAGAAAATGCAATTAGTTATTGAAGAGCATCGAACCCAGGAGTATGATTTGGGGGACCACCTCACCAAGTACTGGAGGCCCTGTGATAGGGCTTACACAGGCCACAACGATGACTCTCTGGGTGCCTTACAATCCAGTCAGCGGCCTGACGCATGTTTCTGATTGCTTTACAACCTCAGTCAGCAACGTCCAAAAGATCTCCATCAATTGTTTCCTCGGTCAATAAGCATCTTTTAATGCTGGAGGACTTAGAATGATGGATAGACATGTTTAAGAGCATCTAATCCACAGTATTACTCTTTGCTTTAAGAAATATATACTGCTTGTATTTTATATCCTTGACATGTGGAAGAGAATTTGCCTCAAGTTTAATAGGTTTACCTTGTCATACCAACTAAAGTGTTGAATTTTAAGTTCAAGTCTTGCTAAGTTTCTATATGCTTTTGGAACATTTAAAATGATTAAAGATTTGCTACACTTATAAACTTAATTTATTGGAGATATAGTAATTATTTGCAAAGGTTTGTTTTAGTGTGATAAATGAAGTACTTAAGGAAACAAAATATATTAATCTTAAACTGCTTTGTTTTCTAAACAAAGTTTGTAAAAGGTGAACTTAAAAGCTTACACAAGAATTAGCATTTTGAATATGTAACTTTGAAAATGCAAAATAACTTTTAAAACCAAGTAATTTCTGGGTAATTATTTCTGTGCACAAAAATAACTCTTACGGATATCAGTTATTTCTCACATGGGAATTCAAGTACACTATTACCACAAACCCGTCACTAAGCTTGTCCAAGTACTTGCAACATTTAAGATAAACTTTTCATCTAAAAAATTAGGTTTTTGGCTTCTCTGAAAAAATCAGATCTGCAACAATAAAATCCCATTTCCCATGCCACTACAGCTGACTGGAGCTGAGTAGCTGCTACTCCTTTGGGCATGTTCCTTCCAGCGTACCACTGTCACCACTCCTCACTCTGGTACTTTATACCTGGTTTGTCTGACTTTGTGACCTGTCTGTCCCACATAGATTTTTGAATGTGTGACCCCAGAACTAGAGGTTCTCTGAGGTTCCTAACAGCTGATTTATTGCCTGGGATGAGGGCTCAGGAGAAGTGGCAGGCCCTGCCTTCCTCTATATTTTCATTTTCCCTACTCCAGCTGGGCTGTCTTTTCCCATCTGACCTGGGCCCAGGACTGGTGTCAACCCTAAAAGAAATAGGCAAGAAGTTCCTATGGAAGGTGGGAAAGAAGGGTACATATGTAATACTTTCCACAATAATGATTGAAAAAAGGGAAAAGAAGGGTACATATGTAATACTTTCCACAATAATGATTGAAAAAGGGGAAAGAAAAAAGTTTCCAGGCTTGGACTTCTACATGTTTGCTGCACTTGTCTGTGCCCAGACAATTTGCCCAGGCTCCAACCCCAGGTCTCAGTTCCTCTGAACTTCCTGATCACCTCATAATTTGACCACACCCTCGATTTGGTATGTGAGGACTCCCAGGATCTCTGCTTTGTGAAGCTCCCATACCTGATTATACCTGATCTCTCAAGTTTGGTTGTGAATCTTCTGACTGACTCTCAAGTCGCATCTTCACCATCGCTGCTCACTGTCTGGGCAATGTGGTTACTCAACTGAGGCTTGGAAGATTGCGGAAGGTTCAAGAGACATGGAGATGAGGTTGGAAGTTATTGGATTGGGAGACAGAAGCCAAGATAGTTTAAGAGGGCAGCTAATAGAAGGCTGTTTAGGTAAGAGGCCACTGCACCTATTTGTAGGCAGAGGAGAAGGCGGCAGAAGAGCATTTTTATGCATGTGAATAAGGCCTTGGAGGAGGCACCAAGGTGATGGGATAGGCAATAGCAACAGTTGTTTATAACCAGGAAGATCCTCAGAAACATCTTAAGAGATGCTGGAGGAGGCACCATTGGAAATCTATAATCCCCTGAAGGCATGGTTAAATAAATGATGATAAAGACCTGGAGAACAGAAAGAGGACATGTCCATGATTGTTGGGGCCACAGCCTGGGGCAGGAGAAATTTCCAGCAATGCAGCCAACAGCCTCTCACAATATCTGTAGATGTAGCAGAAACATCTGAATCAAATGATGATGTAGCTTGGTAAAGAGCCAGACCCAGTGAGAGTTGATTAATGGAGCCATGTCAGCCTAGACTAGAGAGAAGTCTCCAGCAGTATGCCTTAGGGCTCAGTCTGGGCCTGTGTCCTGTCTGACATTTTTATTGACAACTGACTGAGGCAGCAGGCTCATCAAGTTTGCAGGTGATAGAGCTAGGAGGGGCAGCTAATACTTTGCATGAAAGAGCCAGGATTCAAAACGATTTCAACAGGCTGGAACCAACAAGATTAAATTTAACAGGGATAAATGTACAGTCCTGCACTTAGGTTAAAACAAAATCAATGACATAAGTACTGGGTGGGGGTGGGCCCAGCTCAACAGCAGTTCATGATGAAAAGACCTGGGGGGTTTAGTTGACTGCAAGCTCAATATGAGTCAATGGTGTGATGTGACTACTAAAACCTCTAATACAGTCACGAATTCCATTAATCAAAAAGGAGCAGCCAGAGCCAGGGAGGTGCTTTTGAGATTGTCTGACTACCTCTGGAATACTAGGTCCAAGGCTGGGGTCCTTTTTATAAAGGTCAGTGACAAATGAGAGAATATTTTGGATAAGCAGCCAGCATGGCAATGGTCCTGAATACTACCAGAAAGTTTCCAGAAATTCTGTCGTACTGAGGTTCTGGAATGAAGACCTGTGTTGTGTAATCTGATAACCCTCCCCCGGGGTGGGAGGTGGGGGGAAAAGGGGAATAGAGTTGTTCTGAAGCAATTTTCTGGGATTTGGGAGAAGATATGGGGGCTGCTTTTCCTCACATCCTGTGGGTAACTAAAGGCATTGGTCTGTGAATCTCATCCCAGGCCTTCCTGAAGTCAGGGGATTGGGAGTTACTAAGGATGGGCATCAGCATGGGAGTGAGCTGAAAATGGGGCTTGAAGTGAGGAGGAACGTGCAAATTTGGACCTCAAGTACTGCCTTTCCAGCAATCTCCCCCGGCTCGTGCAGTTCTCACTTTGGTCACAGTGTGGCGCCCTCGCTCCATGCGGGGATCTTGAGCCTGTGGCAAGAAAGGATTGGGCCGCTAGGCCCCAGATGTACTTCCCGCACTCCCCACTGCAGGGAGCCCGTGGAGCCTCTCTGCTTAGGTGTAGTGGTGGGGGTGGTGTAGGGCACTTCTGTGGCAAGATGACTGGGCGTGGAAAAGCTTGCCTGCAGCACAGACACATGGAGTCCAGATGTGGCCACTGTTAGGGCCATGCATTCTGCCTGAGTTACTCTGCACATGGCCTCTTGTCTGCCCCAACACAGAGCCCAGTGTGCAGAGGGTTGCTCCTATGGCAGGAGGGTTCCCTCTGGCATCTCTCTATGGGGTCATGCACAAGCCTGAATTCCGTGCATTCCTTAACTGTCTGAAGTAGAACAACACTGCCAAGTCCATGGAGTTGTTAGGATTGAATGAATAAGGCATCGAGGGCAATGACTGTTACAGCAATCACCAGAAGAGCTTTTTGAAATTGCAGATTTCTGATCTTGCCATCAATCATTAAAGTAGTTCTGGATGGAGCTCAGAAATTTGTCATTTAAAACAGTTTCTCCAGATGGTTCTAATGTCCATGGTCCTCTGACCACATATTGAGAAAGTGACCTAGGACATACCAGGCTACTTACTTAGTATGCTTGAATTCTCTTTCTTGGAGCCCACAGGAGGGATGGGATGGCAACCACTGTGGTGAGCTGACAAGAGTCCACAGGATTGCTCTCCAGGGAACTGTAGCCAAGATGGTGGGAAGAGGGTCTGGAAATGGGACACAATATTTAACTTCAAATGGCTGTTTAAGACAAAATGGAAAGATTGAATGTGCTTAAGTCCATAGAGGAGTTGGTGTGCTGGCACCAGAGATGGGGGACACCAGTGGTGGAACCATGGGGTTGTGTTGGTATACTGGAGTGTTGAGTTAAATAGGTTGTTGGACATGAGGTAAGACTGTACAGGGAGAGAAAGGAGCTGACAGGATAGGGGGGAGCACATTGGCATTTTCTTGGGGGTGCATAGAGTAGGGGGGTTGTATCATGATGTAGCCAAGAAGTGATGAAGACTGCTATGCGCCATGAAGCCCCATGGGGGCAGCCATGCTTTGTGATTCCTGGCGAAGACTTGAGCCCAGGCTTATGACTGTTATTTTTTTGGTGTAGGAGGGGAGATTGTTTCTTAAGAGCTTTCCTGCTCCCAGGGGATATAGGTAAAGTGTGTGTGTGTGTGTGTGTGTGTGTGTGTGTGTGTGTGTGAAGATTAACTTATGCAATGAGATTTTAAAAGATCCTTTCTGGATTTCCTGACTGACTTGAGGAGAGGGACTCAGTCTCTAGGACATTCCTCTCTCCTCTACCTCCCTCCATATACAGAATAATGTTTGATCTACTTGGTTTCTCTTGGGTCTCAACTCCCCAAAAGGGAGCATTCTTGTCAGCAGCTCATAAACATGTGGATGTCTGCTCACTGAAAACTCCTTCCAGAAATTCTGAAAACCTCCCCAAAGGAACATTCTAGAAAGAATCCTCGGATTCCAAATCCTTGAATATGGAGCTGGAAGTGAACTTAGATACCATCTGGTGTAGTCTCCCTCAGCTTGGTGCTGGGGAATAGACACCTTGTGTGGATACCCCGCATTCTAAGCCTCTTGGGATGCCAGGGCCTGAAGACAAGACTCACACATTACCCACAGAAAAGGGAGACTCAGTAGAAACAGTAGTAGGCTGTGGGCTCTGCCAGTAAACACTGGCAGAGGTGGTGAGCACCTACATAGGAAGGCCCCATAGAGCAAGGGCAACTGGAGCTGCACCTTAAAATGGATAAAATTTCTTTTTAGTGTTTTTTTTCCCTATGATTTTATGGAAAATGAAGGGAAAATATATTGGGGTGAAAAAATGTTGGTCTGTCTACAAGGGAGGAAAGCTAGAGAGCCCTGAATTCATCTGAGGTTTGGAGCTAGGGTAGGAGGCTGGGATCACTGTTAGAGCAGAGTGAGAAAGAGGGCAGAGAGATCTGGCTACAGCAGGAGGTACAGGCTGGAAGCAAGAGGAAAAAAACCCTGGGTTGGGCTCATAATATGGGCAGTGAGGATTGGAACTAGAGGATCAGATGAGAGCACCCACAGAGATGGACAGAGAAGAGGGTTTCAGGGGCAAGTATGAACCAGCCAGAGAAGCACTTCCCAGGCAAGCAGGAGTAGAACCAAGAGTTTGGAGATCATTGAAATGGAGGGGGACACAGGAGGATGGTCACAGGCTCAAACTCTGAAGAGGTGTAGGAGGGTGGGGTTGAAGACCCAGTGAAGGCTGTTAGAGTTGGCAAATAAGAGGTCAACAGAATGTTAGGGGTTAAAGAGTGAGTTGGTGGAGAAGAAATGTGGGCAGCAAGTGTAGACAACTGTTAGCTATCCTTTGAGAAATACACAGAGGACTGGAGACAGGCTCATATTTTGAAAAAGAAGTTGCAGCAAAGCTTTGTTAGTCAACAGGAGAGGAGCAAATGTATGGACAGAGGACAGAGGAGAAGGAGCCATTGGAAAGGAATATACTGAAACTACTAGAAAGAGCAGACATGAACAATAGCCAAGTTGTAGAGGGAAAGGGAAGAATAGGAAGCCAGGGCCTGTTAATTAATCCTTACAAAAATCTATGTAATAGTATTACTATTAGTCTCACTTTACAGATACGAAAAGTGAGGGAGAAATTAAGTACTTGCCCAAGGTCTACCTTCCTAGTAAGTAATTGATAAAAAAGGCATAAAAGAGGTCAATGCTTCAGGTGGGAAGAAAGGGGTGAAGTCCTGGGGCTCCAGTTGAACTAAGGCTTTGGTCTAAAAGTAGGAGTCAAGGTTGAGGTCTGTCCTTCACGTAAGGGTGGCCAGGGTAGGGCTGGGCTCAGAAGGACACAGAAGAAGAGCTGGAATCAAAGGAGCAATCTGGACATCCAATGTATTACCTAGTAGGCCAAGGACCCAGTGAAGCTGGACTGGGATTTGCCTTGGACCAGGTTTGATGCTCTGCATTTGGGTGGACGGATGGAGCAGCAAGCCTGGGTACAACCAAATTACAACAGTCTCAGAAGCCCAAAGGCCAGGACACCCACCACCCTGCCCCGGGGAAAGGAGGGGCAGCTGCCAGAGCCTAGCCTGGAGGGCTTCATGGAACAATTTGGGTGGCCGTGCAGTGTGGGGGTCAAGAAACTGAGTTCAACTGTGTGGCATTACCACTGCTATTTTAAAGTATCTGAAGTGGCCAATGAGAGGAGAGAAGAGCATGAAGAGATGCAGGAAGGGAGCATTGCTTTGTGCCCAACATCATTCCATATTAACTAACTTAATATCACAAGACACTCCCCAACCCCATGAATTATATATATATATATATATATATATTATAATGCAAAACCAGATTTATTTGTGTATATACCAATGAAGGGAAGCAGCCTTCTGTCAAACAGAGAAGATTAAGATCCTTAAGGAGCTGCTTTGGGGCCTATGGCAATGGGAAGACTTGCTTGTTGCCTTCGGATGTTAAGTGTATTCACCTGACACTTCTGCAGGGTTTTTAAATGAATCTTCCTCCTCCTGGGCCTGCTTTTCAAATTCCTTATGATATACAGTGGAACCTCGTTTCTCAAACTTAAATCATTCAAAATCAAATCATTTTTTCCCTTTTGAAATAATATAAATTGAATTAACCCATTCCAGACTCCCACATGATTCCCTGTTTTAACCTTTCTTATATACAGCACATGTCTAATGTACTGTTTAATCTATAAATAAACCTTTTAAAAACAAAAAGGACAAGAAATATAAATGAAAATTTAGCAAAAAAAGAAAGAAAATATACAGTAAAAAAATGAAAATTTAATAATTATAGCCCAAACTGGTTTGGCTCAGTGGATAGAGCGTCAGCTTGCGGACTGCAAGGTCCCAGGTTCAATTCCGGTTAAGGGTATATACCTTGGTTGCGGGCACATTTCCAGTGTGGGGCACGCAGGAGGCAGCTGATCTATGTCTCTCTCTCATCAATGTTTCTAACTCTATCCCTCTCCCTTCCTCTCTGTAAAAAAATCAATAAAATATATTTTAAAAAATAATAATTATAAGCAGCAACAAAAGCAAAACAATGCCCCGACCGGTTTGGCTCAGTGGATAGAGCGTCGGCCTGCAGACTGGAAGGTCCCAGGTTCGATTCTGGTCAAGGGCATGTGCCTTGGTTGCGGGCACATCCCCAGTAGGAGGTGTGCAGGAGGCAGCTGATCAATGTTTCTCTCTCATTGATGTTTCTAGCTTTATCCCTGCCCCTTCCTCTCTGTAAAAAAATCAATAAATTTATATTAAAAAAAAAAGAAGCAAAACAACACAAAATATGCATAGCGAAATATCCTAAGATCTTAACAGTGGTAAACTGACTCATACTTCTGCATTCTCTCCTTTGTTTGTTGCCTGAGACATGAGACTGGTCATACAGGTATCAGCATGAAAGGATTGTAGGTGGAGAAGTAAATTGTTCGAGATGGGAAATGTCCGAGAATCAAAGTTTGGCTGTACAAGCTGGCGTTCCCGGTAGTTTGTGTTCCTCTTCTGCTTATCCAGGTGCTTTCCTATGAAGTGTAAGAGATCAGATTCATTGCTGGCAGAAGCGGTGGTCACCAGGCCCAGCAGGAGCTTGGTGAATTTGTTTTCCAGTTCCAGAGCAGACTCTAGTTTTATGCCGGTTCATCTATCTCAGGCCTCTTAATCACTGAGAGGCAGATTTTACTCGCATGTCCTCTTAGAGGTCTTATGAATTGCTTTCCATATTCCGCCTTCACCTCAGCTTGGTCTTCAAAGAATGTGGCAAAAAGAGGTTCTCCTGCCTTCACTGTAATAACAGGCCACAGGAACATAAGCATCACTGATGTGCTGCTCCTAAGATGCCACGTGACTAACAGCAATGCTACACTCTTCAGAGAGGAGGGGCTGGGTTGGCATCTCACTTTAGAGAACACCAGGCATGAACAGTGCTTGAATTAGGTATTGTTATTACCATTTTGCAAACGAGGAAATTGAGGTTCAGAGAGAAGAAATAAGTTGGCCAAAGTCACACAGCCAGTTGGTGGTATTTGAAAGGTTTTTCTGACTCCAAAGTCTATGCTTTCTGATATGCCTTAAAAAAATTATTCTCTTTATTTATTTCTTGTATTTCTATTGATTATAGAAAGGAAGGGAGAGGGAGAGATAAAAACATTAATGACGAGAGAGAATCATTGATTGGCTGCCTCCTGCACACCCCCTATTGGGGATTGAGCCCATAACCTGGGCAGTACTCTGACCAGGAATGGAACCATGGCCTCCTGATTCATAGGTCAATGTTCAACCACTGAACCACACTGGCCTGGCTGATATGCCTTTTTTTTTATCAATTACTTACTAGATAGGTAGGCCTTGGGCAAGTACTTAATTTCTCCCTCACTTTTCTTATCTGTAAAGTGAGACTAATAGTAATACTATTACATAGATTTTTGTAAAGATTAAATCAATATATATATGTATGTGACTTAAAACAGTATCTAGTGAAAGTGCTACTTAAGGAGATGCTATGTATTATAATAACTGTTGTTATTGTTACTATTATCATTACTCCAGTCAGAAGCTAAGGACTCTGAGGAAAGTGAAAGAAGATTCTGGTGCATATTGGTAATTTTGAGAGGTTCTCTGTCCTTCCTTTCCCTTCTAGAACTTGACTCTTCTCTATAACTGCCCTTTCCAGTAGTTTCATTATCTTCATGTTGGTAATTTAGTGGGGGAAAGATGAAAGAGTAGCATCCAACGAGTGGTTCTCAAACAGGGACATTTTTGTTGTCACAATGGCCTGGAGGAGCTACTGGTGTTCGGTGGGCAGGAGCCAGGAGCCAGTGGTCAGTCATGTCCCAGTTGAGAATATGCGGGAGAAACTCAACAGGAAAGGATGCTAGGGATTTAACTCCTCAGAAGGGTAGCAGTTTCAGAGATTAGAGCAGCTTGAGCAAGTGTTGGGCATTTGAAATGAGTTTGGAGCTCTACACAGGGCTGGGAAGAGTCAGACCCCATTGGAAGGAAAGCTTCCTGGTGGAAGGGAAGGCTGCAAAAGTAGGCTGGAACCAAACCCCAGAAGGCCAGGCTGAGGGGTCTGGACAGGGACCAGAATTCAACATGAAAATGTGGGGACACAACATTCCATCTGTAGCATTTAGTTAGAAAGTAACCTGGAACCAGAAGCTAACGATAAACTGGGAGGTTAGAAGAGAGAGAAGTGTTCCAGGTAGAGAGCCATGTGGTTCTGGACGAGGGGCATGACATATTTAGGAAGATCACTCGAGAGAGGGGAGAATCTAGGCACCAACTAGGAGAGTGGGGCAAACCCTGGCAGGAAAGGCACTTGGGCTGGGTTTGGGGTTAGAGTGTGCAGGTAAGTGGCAGTACTGTGGGTCACTTGAAAGAAAGCCCAGTGTAAAGATTCATGGATGGAAAGGCGGCTGGGCCAACTCTGGTAGGTGCCTGACCTGGGAGGGAATTCTGGGAGAGATGGGCTTGTTAATGACTTAAGTGACCACAAATGAGTTTATGGTGATGATGGAGAGTCTGGGAGATGTCTGGTGAGGGAAGATCTGGTGAGGAGCTGGAGGTGCCAGGTGGAAGTCAGAACCGAAGTGCCAATTTGGAAGTCATTAATCCACATCCATTGAGGACCCATGATGCTCAATATACATATAAAATATAGCCCTTTATAAAAAAGCTGTGGTACATTTACACCATGGAATACGATGTAGCAGTAAAAAAGAAGGCTCTCTTACCCTTTGAGAGAGCATGGAGGGACCTGGAGAGTATCATACTAAATAATATAAATCAGCCAGAGAAAGATAAGTATCACATGATCTCACTCATATGTGGAATCTAATGAACAAAATAAACTGATGAATGGAGCAGATCTAGAGATATGGAAGCATGCAACAAAGTGCGGAATCTCTGAGGGAAGGTGGGGGGAGAATGGGTGTGGAGGAGGTCATCAATCAAAGACCTTGTATACATATATGCATGACCCATGGACACAGACAATACAGGGGTGAAGGCCTGGGGTGGGGGTGGTTGGAAGGGGTCAATGAGGGGGAAATGGGGAGACATATGTAATACTTTCAACAATAAAGATTTAAAATAAAATCCAAAAAATAATAATAACGTAAAATAGGGCCCTTTGAGGGTCATTCCCATTGGTGGCTAGTTGAATTTGAAGTCCTGCGTGTAGATAAGTTGGTCACAGGAAGAGAGTGTGGAGGGGGAAGCACTGAGCGGGGCCCTTTGTGCAGATGAGGGAGGAAGAGTTGCTGGGAGAGAATCAGTGAGGTCAGAGAACTAGGAGGGGCAGAGAGCTTCCAGAAGGACGTCACAGCAGAGAAGAGGCCTAGGGGCTGGCTGCTTCCAAAACAAGTGACTGCCTGACCAGGGTAAGGTGGGGGCAGAGAGAGACAGGGGAGCCACAGAAGGAAGGAGGCGGTTGGTGAAGATGGCTGGGCGGCTGGAGGAGTTCAGGAAAGAAGGAAGGAGTGTGGTTCTGAAGGCGGTTGAAGAGGATGTATGTGAGAGAGGAGACATTGAAGCTGAGAGAGGGAAAGGAGTAAAAGAGGGGGTGGTTCTCTGAGCTAAGGGGCTCCCAAGGTCCCACCCCCATCTTCCCCTACTAAGGTACAAAGTAGTGGATTTCTTCAATTAAATTCTCTGGCCTTTCTGTGCTCCACTCCCTCCACCTCCCTCTCCCACCCCCCAAGTACCCAGTTTAGGCTAATCCCCCTGTTCCAGCCTCAGGGAACGAAGAAAAACAGCCCTGTTCTGTAATTATCCTGATTTTTTTGACTTTCCTACTCTGCCCTCCAGACTCTGCAATTCCAACTCCTGCACCCTTAGCTTTCCCTTCCCCAGGAGAGTTCAGCTCCTGGAAGGCGATGTGACCAGAGTTTTCATGTTGGCCATCCTCTGTGCATGTGGGCCCTTTAGAAAGCTTGTGGACCACCCTGTGCCCCTCCCCCTCCCCCCACATCTTCTGCTCCTACTCAGGCCAGACTTGCCTTTTTTGGCTGTTGCTTTGATCACAGCCCCTCTGGGAAGCAAAGCCCTCGTCCCTCCCCCCAGCTCCCTGGTCTCTTTGAGTCTGTCACCAGAGTCAGGAATCAGCTGAAGATGTTGAAAACTCCTCTCCTCTAGGACTCCTCCTCCAATTTGGCTCATTCAATTCTTATTGCTCCTTTCCTCTGTCGATTCTGCAGATGGGGGGTCCACTTAGATAATGTTGCAGATAAAGAGCAGCAGGCGCTCTGGTATCTTGCTGATTCAGAACCATTGTGCTTCATATCCTGGAAGGGAACCAGAGATCACCTAGCCCACGGATTTCAAAGAATATTTTAAACCTCTATTCAACTCTGAAAACACACATCCGTGCACTCACAGGGATAAAAGCAGAAATGCTGTGGCTGCAGCTTGCTTACCTTTGCTCCAGCTCTTGTCCATAGCAGCTCTGGATGCTCTTGGCAACCCCTAGAGCTTCGCAGAGCACACCGTGAAAGTCTGATGTCTTTATTTACAGATGAGCGAATTTACTGAGGTCCGGAGAGATGAAGGGACTTGCACAAATTCACAAAAACTCAGGATTGTCCCAAATTCCTCTAACTTCTAGCATTCTAGGACTTACTAACTTCTAGTTGAGCTGTTTCTCTAGCGTTTGTTTATATACTTTGTGATTGTCATTCACACCTTAACAAATATTCATTTAGCACCTACTATGCACTGGGTACACAGTAGGCCATCAGGACCAGTAGGTACCAGTTATGGGAATCAATGGAAGTAAAAACTGACACTGTCTTCCCTCCTAGGGCTCCAGTCTAGCAGTGGGGCCAGAAAACTACTGTGAAAAGGGCCTTTAAAAGGAGAGATGGGCAGTGTGATAAGGAGGGCTTGTAAGTGGGGTGTCAGTTTGATCCGGCTGCTAGAACAAGAAAAACACAAAACAGATTGGGTGGCTTCTAAACAACAGATGTTGGTTTCTCACAGTTCTGGAGGCTGGGAAGTCCAAGATCAAGACACTAGTAGATTTTGTGTCTGGTGAGGGCCCATCTTGGTTCACAGATGTCTGTCTTCTCATTGAATCTTCACATCATGGGAGGGACTCTGGAGGGTTCTGGAGTCCCTTAAAAAATAAATAAATAAAATTGATTATATATGTTGTGTGTGTGTGTGTGTGTGTGTTTGTGTTTACTAGAGGCCCAGTGCACGAAATTTATGCATGGGTAGGGTCCCTAGTCCTGGCCAACAATCAGGGCCTTCAGGCTGCTAGCTGGGGCCTTCCTTCATTCCACACCGTCCCCTGGTGGTCAGCACATGTCATAGCAAGTGGTCAAACTCCCAGTCAAACTCCCCAGGGGGCAATTTGCATATTAGCCTTTTATTATATAGATTGATTTCAGAGCAGAAGGGACAGGGAGAGAGATAGAAACATCAATGATGAGAGAGAAGCATTGATTGGCTGCCTCCTCCCTTTCCCTTCCGCTCTGAAATCAATAAAAAATATATATTTTAGAAGTACAAGAGCTTATTCTAGGATTAGATTTGTGTCTCAAAAAGATGTCTCCTGCCCTGCCCAGTTTTGCTCAGTGGTTAGAGTGTCAGTTTGTGCTCTGAATGGTCATGAGTTTGATTCCAGGACAAGGGCATGCCATGTCCCTCAGGTTTGATCCTCAGCCCCTTTGGGGTGTGTGCGAGGGGCAACCAATTGATGTGTCTCTCTTATGTGCTCTCTCTCTCTCTCTCTCTCTCTCTCCCTTCCTCCCACCCATGTCCCCCTTCTCCCTCCCTTCCACTCTCTAAAAATCAATGGAAAAAATATTCCCAGGTCAGGATTAAAAAATAATGTCTCCAGTTGCAAAAGGTAACTGAATGCCCTGTCTCCAACTGTGTCCAGGCTGAGTTCCTTTCATTCCACCTCCTTCTTCTGTCCGCTTTGCTGACATCGGTCACATGCTGCCCGGGGCATGCTCAGCAGGGCTGGTTCCCGCTTTTTGTGGCATATGCCTTTTGGCTCTAAGGTATATGTGTGCAGTGCAGTGTGTGAATGTGCTGTTACTCCATCACTCATTCATTCAATAAATATTAAGTTATTAAGTGCACTATGAGCCCAGTAACTGTTTGATTATCATTATGGGCAACCCACCTGATGGGAGATAAGATGTCCTAGTGCTTGTAGGTGCATGTGTTGACTGTGGTGCAATAAATGATGGCCATGGTGGGTGTCATCACTGTTACGTATGACTGTGGGTGGAAGTCTCCCCGAGGTGTCCTTGTGTGTGACTGTCATTGTGGGTGTTGTGTAAACTCTCTGTGACAACAGCGGGGTGGCTGACTGGGCCGGAGGTTGGGTGCCGCTGTGCAGTGTGAACGTAGGACTGTCGGGGTGGCACTCATGCCCCGACTTGGGGAGGTTCCGCTGGTGTGTCTCTGTGTCTGGGGGGCTGGCGTGGCGCCCGGGTCCTGCTGGAAATCCGCAGGAGAATGAGCATCTCTGAGGCTGTTGGCGGCACCCGCCATGGCCGCTGGGGATGATTGATGTGGAGAGTGGAGCCTCTGCCTGGCTGGGCCGGGGATGTTGGGGCGTAGGAGCCTCCCCCTCTGGCACTGGAGGGGAGAAGGGTGATGGGGGCAACCGGTGGGTCGGGTTGGCTAGACAGGGCCAGATTAATAAAGAGGGGCCGGGGGGAGGGAGGGCCTGGGAGTGGCTGTGGTCGGAGGCGGCAGAGATGAAAGTGGCCTGGCCGGCGGCAGGCAGGTGGCCTCCCCCCGCCCTGTCAGCACTTTTTAATGTCCCGGTTAGAGTGTGTGGGAGGTGGGTGAGGGAAGCCCGAGCTCACCTTTCCCAGGCCCTGGAGGGGGGGCTGGGCCGCCAGGAGGGGAGGAATGTGGCTAAGGGTGTAACTGAGAGGAAGCGCCTGGCTCACGCCCTCTCTGTGCCCCGAAAACATCGCCTTAGCTTAGTCTGCCCGGGGAGGCAGGCTTAGGAGGCACCTAGACCCACAGAAAGGGAGGGAGGAGGGGGCGGCTGGGCGTGAGGCTGTGTGACATTGTGTGGGGCGCCACACTGGTTCTTGTCGGGGGTGTGACGGCGAACCTGCGTGAATAAATGAGCGCAGGGCTGGGTTCAGGAGCCCGGGTTTTGTTAGTTCAGCTCTCTGCGTGCGGGAATTTGCATTCTAAAACCAGGAGCTTGCGTCTGGCTGGGGCTGTTCAGGAGCGAGGCTGTGGGCAGGTCACTTAAGCCCCGAGCTGCGTGGCAGTACCTACCTCTAAGGCAGTGGCTCTCAACCTTCCTAAGGCCACGACCCTGGCATACAGTTCCTCATGTGGTGGTGACCCCCAACCATGAAATTTTGCTACTGTTATGCATCGTGATGTAAATGTCTGCATTTTCCGATGGTCTTAGGTGACCCCTGTGAAAGGGTCGTTTGACCCCCCAAAGGGGTCGCGATCCACAGGTTGAGAACCGCTGCTCTAAGGAGAGATCAAGGTGTCTGTGTCACAGGACGATCATGGGGCTTAAACAGACGGGAATAAATGTTTCCCTGTGAATCTCTCGCTGAGAGTGCGGTTTCCTCGTTCATAACCGCAGGTGGGGCCTGTTGGGTGACAGTGCGACGGTGTGGGTGTGTCTGGGGGGACCCGGTGTCTTTGTGTGTCAGCCACAGTGGGTGCCTGGGTGAGAGGACGTGCATTTGAGTAAGTGTGAGCTCTTTGCAATGAGTTCGTCGTTCGAGTGAGTGGACAGGGGTTAGACGTGCATTTGGTAGTTGTAGTAAAAGACACAAAAAACGTGTGTGGATCCAAGAGTGGTGAGTGCGTGAATATCTTTGTGTGGCTGTGACTGTGTGTGTGGGTGTGGGTGTCAGCCTCATGTGTGTCTCTGTTTGCAGAAGATGCTTCTGTGAGGTGCGTGTGAGTTCCTCTGGCGCCTAAGACGGACATGTATGTGCCTCTTGGGGAGCGCACCGGCTGTGTGTGGGGTGGGTTTTGTGTGCCTCCGGGTCCCGTGGGTGTCTCGGGGGGGGGTGCCCCAGAGTGAGGGTGGCTGATGTGCCTTTGTCTGGGTGGTGGGAGTGTGATGGTGGTGTGTGGTGCCGTGGCGTGGCTGTGTGTGGCTGTGTGTGTGACAGGGTGTGTGTGCGTTTGCGTGCGAGTGTGTGTTTGGTGCGCGGCTCTGCTGCCTTAAGCACCTTTCGAATACATTGGCCACAGCTCATTGAGTCCTTTAACAATCTGACTCTGCTCTTCCTTCCCGGCTTTTCTAATTCAGTTCCTCTTATTACAAAAATAAAAAATAAAGCGCTGCCCCTTTCCAGTGGCTGGCCCCGCGGAGCCCCCGCCTCGGGACCAGCCTCGTTTCACTCCATTTCGGAGAAAACGGGAAGTCGGTAATTTTAAAAAATATTTCTACTTTATTTGGGATTTAATGTTCTTACAGAATCCTGCTGCCTCCCTGGGTTCCCCCTCCCCACCTACCCCCAGCCCCACATGCAAGAGGCGTAATGGCCCGTTCAGCATATTAGGGGAGCCAGGCGCCATCCGTGTGTGTGTGTGTGTGTGTGTGTGTGTGTGTGTGTACGCCCTGAACTTGGGCAAAAATACTCAGAGAGCTACAGCAGACACACATGGGTGTACACAGCAGTTCAAACATATACTCAGGCATGAACTCAAACATGAGAACGAGGTAGGCAGAGAGGGAGGACGGAGAGACATCCTCCCGGCGAGAGACAGGTCAGAAGCAGCTTCTACACATAAAGGAACATGAGGAGACTAGTTCTAAGGGAACGAGGGGGTGGATCATCTCTGGGCCGGGCCTTGCCCCTTTGTACATGGCACGGTCAGGAAGTGATTACTCAAGGTTATGCAGGGAGCCAAGACTAGATGTGGCCCGGCTGGTTGTTCTGTGGTTAGAGCCCGCATAGCAAAGGGTCACGGGTTCAATTCTGGGTCAAGGGCATGCATCTTGGTTGCAGGCTCGATCCTGGATCTCAGTCGGGGCACGTGAGGGAGGTGACCAGTCCATGTGTCTCTCTCACATTGATGTTTATCTCTCCGTCTCTCTCCCTCCCCCCTCCCTTCCACTTTATCTAAAAGCAATGGAAAAAATATCCTGGGGTGAGGATTAAAAAATAACAAATAAATAAGTCTAGACGTGGGGACAGAAATAGTCTTTAACCAGTTTCCTACGCTCTGCTGTTGCGGTTCCAGAACAGGTGACTGTGTAAACGTGTGCACGTATGTGTATAAGATGTGCTTTTGAACAGCACTAACTTAAGGGCCATACACATATTAGACTCAACAGAGGCTGGCAGGGTCTGCGTGTGGCTGTGCATATATTGAAGAACTTACGTGTGCACACACATGGGAGCATCCATCATGGTGTATAAGCCTATAGAAGTGTGGCTGTGTCTATGCATATACTATACGCCCCTATGCATAGGAACAGGAACTAGTACCCATTCTGTATCCCCATCACCCAAGAAAGGGCTTGGCACATGGTAGGTACACAATAAAGATTCATTCAAGAATGAATGAGTACACAAAACCACTCTGGGAACTCCGGTAGCCTAGGAGAGCCTGACCACCACTGGAGGAGATAGGAGAGCCCAGGCTCTGGGCAGGATCTGGAAGGAGGGGAGGCACCATGGGGTAGTGGGGTGGGGGGACTCTGCTGATCTTTTCCTGCTGCCATCTCTTTGGGACGGGAATGTGGGTCTTACAGTCTGTGCTTTGTTCAGAGCGATGAGTTTCAAGAGTTATTTCAGACTATTCTGTGGCGGAAACAAGAAAATGGACTAGCCATTTTGTTAACTGTGGGGCAAGGAAGGGAGAGAAAGGCAGTCATGGACAGAAACCGAAGATGGATGGATGGACAGAGACAGATAGACATACTGACTAAACACAAGCTGATAAATAGATTTATTTATAGACAGACCTAAAGACAAACAGAGACACAGATAAATAGATGTATAGACAGACACACAGACTGACATGAATAGTCAGGCAGGCAGACAATCTCCGAGAGTGACTGACAGACCAACAGACAGGCAGACCAATCAATAGCCAGCTAGATGGGCAGTTGATTGCACAGAAAAGATGGATGGATAGCTCAGCATGCAGAGTAGCCCTACCAAGAGCCAGGCCCACTTTCTAGCCTCCTTCCTTGCTAATGGAACCCACTCTTTTGTTTGACATTTGCAAACCAACTCCTTCGGGGAGGGTTGAACCCCTCTCTTGCCTTAGAGCAGTGGTTCTCAACCTTTCTAATACTGCGACCCTTTAATACAGTTTCTCATGTTGTGGTGACCCCCAACCATAAAATTATTTTCGTTGCTACTTCATAACTGTAATTTTGCTACTGTTAATGAATCAAAATGTAAATATCTGTGTTTTCTGATGGTCTTAGGCAACCCTGCTAGCGGTTCTCAGACTGTGGTGCTGATAAAATGCTGAGGTGCTGCAGCCTTTTTGAAACCTTGAGGTTTCTCCTGAATCAAAAGCTGACATGCCAAGAATGGCAAAAGAGAGATTCGAGGAGATTCTGGGTGCTGAATGATGCCCCTGGGCCACATTATCCAATTTGGGAATCTCCCTCCCAAACTTCTTATGTGAAATAATGTTTGTTTTTATCATCTTAGCCACTTTTGGTAGGGTTATCTCTTACTCACAGCTGAAAGCATCCCAATTACTATACAAATCAACTGACAAATTGGCAGACAAATAATGGAGAATTGGAGAGATACATGAATGGAGAGACCAACCAGTAGTCAGAAAGACATACAGACTGATAACCAGTAGACCAACAGCTAGACAATACTAGTAAAAAGACTCTTCAACTGACAAAGGGATAAGCAGATGGTTTGTAGGATGGATACTAGGTAAGTAGACAGATGGACAGAGGTGAATTGGGCCAGGGGTGGGGAACCTTTTTTCTGCCAAGGGCCATTTGGATATTTATAACATCATTCTGGGCCCATACAAAATTATCAACTTAAAAATTAGCCTGCTGTATTTGGTCAAACATTTAATTAACTCACCCCTGATGCCTTGGCAAGACTAAACCAAATGATTCCACGGGCCTTATATGGCCCATGGGCCGGACGTTCCCCACCCCTGGATTAGACAAATGGAAATTTGGATTGGAGCATGGAGGGATCAATGGAAGGACTGACAGATGGAGACATATGCAGACAAATGGGCCCCCGAGACCTTCTCCAGAAAACCATCCCTGACCCCAATCTGTTTTGAAATCTCCTTCTCTGTGTTCCCACAGCCACCTCTACACAACACCGTATCAGCCTTTACCCGCTGTAGGGTGAAAATGGTTTTGTTGTTACTCTTCTTCATGGTAAGTTCCAGGTCACATGTTCCTTGAGGATAGGAATCACATCTTATCTCCAGGTTAGCACAAAGCTGAGCACACGGTAAGTACTGGATAAATATTTATCAAACGAACAGCTATCGATGGATGATGGGAGAAAGGAAGGAAGATAAGAAGGGATAAAGGGAGGGAGGGAGGAAAAAAATTGAAATATAGACAAAATGTTGTACAGATATATAAATGGAAATGGACAGACAATTTGGCAAGCAGGTTGACAGGCCATAAGAGAAGCAGATAGATAGTATGTGCATGTGTTTACCAACAGCAGACAGATGAACAGAGAAACAGCATGGTCAGTAAATAGACAAATGGATGAGAGAGAAAATGAGAGAGGATATGAATGAATATGGATGAAAAATAGATCCCTAACAGGCAGGCAGGTGTATTATAGATGGAGGAATAAATGGATGGTCAGCTAAATGGTTAGGTAGCACAAAAACAGATAGAAAAACAAATAAATGGGCAGGTGACAACGACTGAGAGGTTCTCAAACCTGTTGTTATTGTTGAACTCAGATATACGTGATTCCAAATCTGGGCCTTTCCCAAGATATCGCTGTTTCTTTGATTTTAGGATCCGGAGCATAGGACTTAGAGTTTTTAGTTCAAGGATATGAGGTCTGAGAGTAATGGTCCTTTGGGGGTTCATATTATCTTGACAGGGAGCAGTTTGAGTATGAGTAGCTTGTTTTCAGAGTGGTCACAGTGTGTGACAACCTCGTTGCCAAACACCTCACTCTGAAATCAATGTTCTGGCCTCACAGTATGAACTGGGGGCTGCTGGAGGGTGGGAGTCAGGTACAAACTGGAGGACAGCAAGAATCGCCAAATTAATGACCCACCTGGGGTCAGGAAGTCCACATGGGGATGAATTATCTGGTTAAGAAACCATGACCAGGTGGATCAATGGAGACAGAAGGTTTTATCACGTACTGCCCCACATTTAAAGAGCTGTAGCCCTGGGGCTGGGGCTCATAGGACTGCTGCCTTCCCCCAGTAGTGCCCTTGCCCTGACTCACTGTCTCCTTAGGGTGCTAGGAGCTGAGCTGGGCAGATAGGAGCCCTGGGGGCTTCCCCAGGAAGCAGATTATGAGATGGCGATTAATGTGCAGGGCGGTATCAGGAAGCTCTTGGGGTCAAAACCTTGAAGGGAGAGGGAGGAATCAGGACTGGGCAGAAGCTGACCCCTTGAGGCATTCTGGAGCTGGACTGGCCCTTTTTCCCAAGTTGGTCCAGATGCCTCAGCTTTTATAACCGCATGTGGATGAAAAAGATGGCATCCACAATGACTCCCAGGGTTCTGGTTTGGGTGACTAATTCTGGGAACATACAGATGGATCCAGAAGAGGGCGGGGTAAGTTCATTATGGTGGAGTTGAAATTAAGATGCTTGAGGAATCCAGCTGGAGTATGACTGCCTGGGTTCTATGACTGCCAGTTATTCAGAGCTGAACTCTGCGTTATTCAGAGTTTAGCTCTGAGACAAGGTGGTAGGGGTTGGAGGGGGTGGTTGGAACTGTATGAGTGATTTGTGTGAAGATGGTCAGAGGAGCCATGGGCCTGATGAGATCCACAGGGTGAGGATGTGGAAAGAAAAGAGTTGACAATGGAACTGTGGTGAACACCATCCTTAAAGGAGCTGGAGAGGGAGATAGAAGAGATTCCAGAGAAGCAGGAGGCAACAGGAGATGCTGCTGTCATGGAAGATGTTGGGGATGAGACCCAAAAGGTACCAGCCAACACAGCTAAGTGCCACAGAAAGGGCAACAAAGGCAAAAATGGCGGTCTATTGGAGAGGAAAAGGTGTTCCTGGTGGTTGACCTTGAGGAGAGCATTTCATTAAAGTGGTGGGTGGAAGGCAAGTTGTGGTGGTTTGAAGAATAAAGAGGAAGCTGAGGGTTATACATATCTGAGTGGACAGACATGTAGATGGATTATCCGGGGTCAGTACTGGGCCAGTCCAAATGCAGTCTGGCCTATATCTATCATAGCTATCTCTGTCCTGCCCTCTTCCGCTCCCAGACCACAAGCTCCTTCCAGGTGGGATTTTCATCCACGTTTTGGTCCTTCCCTGTGCTAGACATGGTGCCCACTGTAAGTCATCAACAGCTGCTTATGGAGTGAATGAATGATCTGAGGCGAGACCACGGGGCAAGTTTCCTGGTTTGCAGACCACCAGTCAGCAGACCAGGGATGAAACGATATCCAGGGTAGAAGATGTGTAAAGGGAATAGGGATGGCTGAGACTATGGAGAGGTGTGAATCCAGGCACTGAGGGCAAAAGAAGGCCAACTGACCTTTGAGCAGAAGTTCTTAACCTTTTTAGATCCTGGACCCCTGGGAGCTGCCCATGTAAATCATAAACACATGCTCCAGAAAAAACACATCACACGCATATCCATTCTGCATGCGATCCAGGAGTTTCACAGACCCCGAGGCCCATCTCCAGACCTGCCCCGTGATCCGTGGGTTCCAAGCCAAACGGAGTATCTACCAGTCCTGTGACCTGGTAGATACTGACCTCGTCCACCACTTAGTCCCTCTGGGCTTCAGTTCTTTATTTGTAATCTGATGTTGTAAGTCAGGTGTTTTACATACCACACACATTTCACCCTGTCAGTGGGTAGAATTGTTCCCACTTTGAAAAAAAAAAAAAAGAAATGACAACACGGTTCGAGAAACTTGACCAAATGGACACATGAGTAAGTGAAGGAGCTAGATTCTACTCAGGTCTGTTTGACTCCAAAATCCTGGGCTCTCTCCTGTAAACTGTGCTGACGACCAGCTATAACATTATCGATGCCTGTCTGCCCACCCCTGGCATGGTTAATGCACTAATGTACATGAAAACAATTTGGAAACTGGACAGCACTTATGCAAATATAAGATACCACATTGGTATCATCATTATTGATCACCCGTATCTTAAAATCCCTTCCTTGGCATCTGTTACGTTCCTTCCTCCCAACCTCAGGCCACTTATTCATTGCTTCTGTCACCTGCTCCTTTTCCACCGGTCTCCTGACGGTAGGGTTTCTCTAGCCCCCCCCCTCTGGCTTTCTGTTTTTTTACTCTCTAAATTATTTCATCCTACAACTTCAGCTTTGACCTCCAAGCAGGTGACTCTCAAATCTACACTCCAGTCCAGAGTCTTATTTCAACCACCGACTGGGAGTTTATCACCCACACCAGTGGTCTCAGACTTTGCTGTGCATCAGAATCACCTAGAGAGTTTGTTAAAACACATTCCAGGACACCACTCCCACCGCTTTTGACTCAGGAGGACTGGGGTGGGGCCAAATATCTTTTACAGCATCATGCAAAGTATAACTGCACACATTTAAAGTGAACAATTTAGTGAGTTTTGACATAGGAATATAGTCAGCACCACAATCAAGATAATGAACATACCTTTACCCCCAAAATCTCTTTGTTTCCCTTTATAATCCCTCTCCCCTCCCCCTCAACCTCCACTCCCATCCCAAGGCAACCTTTAAGCTGTTTGTGTCACTGTAGATTATGGTGTTTGCATTTTTCTAGAGTACTATGTAAGAAGAATCATAAATTCTGTACTCTTTATTGTTTCTGGCTTTTTCACTTAGCATAATTATTTTGAGATTCATCCATGTTGTTGCATATATCTGTAGTTCATCCCTTTAGTTTCTCCAATCACCAGTGGATAGATATTTGGGGCTATTCCAAATAAGCTGCCCAGAACATCCATGTAAAAATCTTTGTGCTTTTATTTCTGTTAGAAGTGGAACGGCCCTGGCTGGTATGACTCGGTTGAGCATTGTCCTGTGCACCAAAAAGTCGCTGGTTCAATTCCCAGTCAGGACATATGCCCAGTTTGCAGGTTTGGTCCCTGGTTAGGGTGCATATGGGAAGCAACTGATGAATGTTTCTCTCTCATATTGGTATTTCTCTCTTTGTCCTTCTCCCTTCCTCCCCCCCCCACTCTCTCTCTCTCATCAATAAATTATTATAATATATTTATGTGTAATGGCTGGGTCATATGGTAAGTGAATGTTTAACTTTTTAAGGAATTGCCAGACTGTTTTCTAGTTAGCTGTGCCTCTTTACACAGCCATTGAGGATTTCAATTGCTCCACATCTTTGCCAATATCTGATATGATCAGTCTTTTTAATCTTAGCCATTCCAGTGGGTATGTTAGTGGCATTTCCTTAATAACTAATGATGTTGAGCACCTTTTCCAATGCTTATTTGCTACCCATATATCTTTTTGGGTTAAGGGTCTGTTCAGATCTTTTGCTTATTTTAAAAATCGGATTGTTGTCTTCTTACTGTTGAGCTGTAAGTGTTCTTTATATATTCTAGCGTACACATGCTTTGTTGGGTATATGTTTTGCAAATAATTTCTCCTAGTACATGGCTTACTTTTCCATTAAAAAAAACAATACCTTTTGAAGAGCAAACCTTTTTAATTTGATGAAATCCAGTTTATTGATTTTTTTCTAGTTTGAGTTTTGGGTCATATTTTAAAAATCTTTGCCGAAATCAAGATCACTAAGACATTCTCCCATGTTCTCTTATAGAAGTTTTATAGTTTTAGCTCTATATTAGGTCTATGATTCTTTTGAAGTTAATTTTTATATATGGTTTGAGGTAGGTTTTTTTAAAAATATGGTTATAATTTTTTCAAAAATCAATTTGCTATTTATGTGTGGGTTTATTTCTGGACTGGTACATATTCTGCTCCATTGATCTATTTGTCTATCTTTATACCAGAACCACACTGTGTTGCTGTTCCTTTACAAGTCTTGAAATCAGGTAGTATAAGCCTTCTGTATTTGTTCTTTTTCACAGTTGTTTTGGCTATTCTAGGATCTTTGTATTTCCATGTGCATTTTAGAATCCATTTGTCAATGTCTACAAATAAAAAGCCTGATGGGATTTTAAGGTTGTATTGAATCTATAGATCAATTTGGGTTATAGATCATCTTAACAATATTGAGTCTTCCAATGCATGGACATAATGTTTCTCCATTAACTTGGGCTTTCTTTAATTTATCTGAACAATGTTTTATAGTTTTCAGTGTACAGGTTTTGCATATTTTCAGTCAAATTAATCCTTAAGTATTTAATATTTTAAATGCTATTGTCAATGGTAAATTTTAAACTTTCTATTCCTATTGTTTATTGTGAGTTTATAGATATACAATCTGTATTTGTTATAATAGATTATTGGGCCCCAACTCCACTGTTTCTGATTCAGTAAGTCTGACAGGTGGTCCCAGAATTTGCATTTCTAATAAGTTCCCAGTTGATGCTGATGCTGTTTATCAAAGAACCACACTTTGAAAGCTGTTGATATAAGTGTTTTGCCTGAACCTCTTGTTCCAAACCAAGCTCATCACCTGGCCCCTAATAAGCTCCTCTGATTTTTCTTGTTCCAGAAATGGCCCCACAATTGAATTCCACGTGCAATGGTTAGCTGTCGGAATTTCCCATTGCAAAATCAATCTGTGGTTTATTTTAACACAGTCCCATCCCGTGAGCTGCCACTCTAATAAGATACTGCTGAAATATGGCTCCCCTCTGTTCCCTTCACTTTCCATCTCCTATCTTCATCACTACGCCCTGGACCAGTGAAATCACCTCCTAACTGATCTCTCTGCCTCCAGTCTCTTTTTCCTACAATCTGTTCTCCATGCTCTCAGACTAATTATTCTCGTCAGCCGCTTGGATTATGCCAGTTTCCTGCTAACCAATCTCCCAGTGGGCTCCCACTGCCAGGTGAATTAAGTCTAAACCCCTCACTTTGATATTGCAGAGACTTCCAGTTGCCTATTGGTATCCATCCTTCTTTCATCCTTAGAAATAGAACTCATATCTTATTCAGGAAAGCAATATGCCTCAGTTTTAAGAATTACATTTCCCAGTATCCCTTGCAGATAAATAGCTATATGACTAAGTTCTGGCCAGTAAAATGTAAATATAAGTTATTTCTGGAAAGCTCCATAAAGGTTACAGAAAGAGGGCAGGTAGATGAACAGATTGCCTGTCTTCCTTCCCTTTTCCTCCATGTCTGGAATGCTGGAGCGTCAGCAGCCATCTTGGGCCATGAGGCAACTTTAAAGCTGGAAGCACTTGCTAAGGATATAAGAAACCTGGTGACAGTAGAACTGCCATACTTTGGAGTTATTAGAGAAAGAGAAACCCTATGTGTTTAAGCTGCCATAATTTGGATAGTTGCAGTCAGACCTAATCCTGACTGATACACATGATATTCAAAGCTATCCAAATGTTAGCCCCAACACACTTTTCAGTAACCTCTGATTCTCCCCCCCCCACCTCCCCCTACAAATACACTATGTTCTGATCAAACCAGAAAAGGTTCCCACAATTGATTGGCATAAAAAATCAGTTTCTATACTAGGAAAGTAGAGTAGACATACTTTTACTATTGCTTTTATTAAGTACAACTAAAAACCCTGAACATCAAAAATAAAGCAAATGTAAGAAGACTCTAAAAGTGGAGAGAAGACAGCAGACCAGTTAGGGACCTGGGAATCCAAGGAGCAGCATTGTGTGAGTTCCCTGTTTTCCTCTTGTCTTATCTCATGTATATCAGACCTGGGGATGAAGAAGCCAGCAACCCAGAAATACCAATAAGCATCGATTCCAAAAAAGTCCCAATAAAGGCCTGCTCTCTCTAGTCAAAGGACTAAAAAGAGGGCAGCCTAGCAAAATAACTTTTAGACAATACCCACTCTACTCCAACCAAATACCACAGAAAATCTGCGGCCGCACTTCCACCCATGTCAGCGAGGGTGAGCGCTAAGCTAGACTTCTACCCTCACCAGGCTGTACTGGGTCATCATTCCAACCCCCTGCAGGATGGTGTCAGAGAAGGGCAAGTAGGAAGCCTGAATGTTGGTACTTGCCAGGGGTAACAAGCCTCCATCCCCACCCAGCAGTAATGAGGTGACCCTCCCTCTCCACATTGGGGCGGTATTGTATGAGGCCTACTAGAGATTAAGGACGTTCATACCCCATAGTGTCAATGGAGCTATGTGGGTAGCAGTAACAAAGCACACCTACCCCTCACAGCCAGGGAGGTATCGAGGCCTGTGGAGAGCTGTTATTGCCACCTCCATCCAGCAATAAGGAGAAGAGCCAAGTGGGGAGCTTGGACTTCTACCACACCTTGCAGTTGCAAAGCAGTGCTCTCCCTCTTCCTCTGCTAGAGCAGTGTCAGCAGAAACCAGCCAAAAAAGATTTAAATATAATCAAGTCTCTTACAGCAATCTCCCATATGTCCGCGTTCAATTTAAAAAATCACTCATCATACCAAGAACCAGGAAGATCTCAAACTAAATGAAAAAAGACAGAACTGAGATGACAAAGATGTTAGAATCATCTGACAAAGATTTTAAAGTAACCATCACAAAAATGCCTCACCAAACAATTATGACCACACTTGAAACAAATACAAAAAGAGAAAGTCTCAGCACAAATATAGAAAGTCTTAGCAAAGAAATAGAAAATATAAAGAAGGACCAAATGGAATTTTAGAATTCAAAAATATAATAACAGAACTAAGGACCTCAAATGGTGGGCTCAACACCAGAAAAGAGAAAACAGAGAAAAGAATCAGTGATCTAGAAGATAAAACAGTAAAATGACTCAAGCTGAACAACAAAGAAGGAAAAAAACACTGAAAATAGACTGCAGAACTATAACAAAATATCTAAAACTTTTGTCATTAGAGTTCCAGAAAGAGGGGATACAGAGAATAGGGCTAAAGAAATATTTAAAATGGCAGAAATTCCCACAAATTTGGCAAAAGATATAAATCTACAGACTCAAGAAGATGAGGGAATTCCAAACTAATAAACCCAAAGAAATCCGCACCAAAACACATCACAGTCAAACTTTTAAACACTGAAGACAGAAAATTCTTGAAAGTAGTGAGAGAGAAATGACAGGGGGGAATCAATTCAAATGCAGTGAATTTCTCATCAGAAACCATACAGGTGAGGAAAAAAAGTGGCATAACATTTTTCAAATGCTGAAAGAAAAGAACTGTTAACTTCGAATATCCAATGAAAATATCCTTCAGAAATGAAGGGGAAATCAAGACAGTCTCATGAAGGGAAACTAAGAGAATGTGTCACTAACAGACCTAGCCTGAAAGGATGGCTAAAAGAAATTCTCAAAATAGAAAGAAATTTGTAAAAGAAGGAACCTTGGAACATCAGGAAAGAAGAAAGAACACAGTAAACAAAAACACAGGTAAATACAGCAGAATTTCATTCTCCTCTTGGGTTTTCTAAATTGTGTTTGAGTATTGAAGCAACTAATTACAACACTGTCTAATGATATGTAAAGAGAATATTTAAAACAATGATATAGATGGAGGGAATAAGGGGATGTAAAAGGAGGTATGGTTTCTGCACCTCACTTGAACTGGTCAAATGATGACGTCAGTGGACTGTGTAAGTTATGCATTTATAATGTGATACCTAAAGAAGCCACTAAAAAAAAACAATCAGGGACATGCACTCAAAACACCATAAAAATAATGTCAGCATTCTAAAAAAACGTTCAAGTAACCCATAGAAAGGAAGGGAAAAGACAACAAAAATGGAAAACAGAACCATCAGAAAAAAATGAAAGGGCAAACTTGGGCTCTAATATATCAATAATCACATTAGATGTAAAGAGTATAAGTGTACAAATTAAAAGACAGGTAGGCAGAATGATTTAAAATTGTGACCTAACTATAGGCTGTCTACAAGAAACTCACTTCCAAAGTGATATCTATGCAGGTTGAAAGCAAAAGGATGGAAAAAGAAGATATCATGAAAACACTAATTAAAAGAAAATAGGAAGGCCATATATATTAGTTTTTATGCCACATCAATATCAGGTAAAATACACTTCAGGGCGAATAAAATTACAAGAGACAGAAAGGAATGTGATATAATAAAAGGGTTAATCCATAAGATATACAATCCCAAGTGTGTAAAAAAAAAAAAAGGCAACAGAGAGGCAAAATATGTGAACCCAGACCTGATAGCAAAGGAAAGAACTAGACGAATACACAATTAGAGTTAAAGATTTGGACACCCTCTCTAAATAACTGATAGAACAATGAGACCATCGAGTGGGTGAATGTTCTTCAATGGGGAAATAAACGGTGGCACATCCCCATCACAGTGCGTTACTCAGCAGTACAGACTGATGGTTGCCGGGGTTTAAGGAAGAGTGAGGGCTGCAGGGAAGTGGTGTGGCTGTAGAAGGGCAGCGTGAGAGGTCCTGTGGACATGGAAATGTCCTTCGGTTGCTTATGTCAGTGTCAGATGCTGGTTTTGATATTGTGCTAAGGTTTT
Organism: Lasiurus cinereus; assembly: GCA_011751065.1. Taxonomy (NCBI): domain Eukaryota; kingdom Metazoa; phylum Chordata; class Mammalia; order Chiroptera; family Vespertilionidae; genus Lasiurus; species Lasiurus cinereus. The sequence goes on along the minus strand of JAAGEH010000038.1, from coordinate 17,779,641 downwards.
GTGAGGTATACCGCTGGGTGAAACTGGATAAAGAATACTGTATTATTTCTTACAACTTTCTGTGAATTATCTCAAAATAAAATGATTACTTTAAAAAAAAAAAACAACAAAGAAAGTTAGCGCTGCTTTGCACAGCCCTTCATAGACCTCACTCTGGGAGATAGGGCCCAACTTAAAACATGTAAAGAATCACAGAATGTCTAAATAAAGGCCTCTAGGCTAGGTTCCCAGGGCAGTTTGTGTTCTTTGGGGCTCCTCCTTAATGCCAGAGAGGGCAACCATGTCCCTTCTAACAGGCTGGAGACATGTTGTAAAACATACTGACCTCACCCCTCTGTTCTCCCTCACCTCTGTCTCTCCACTCCTTTCAAATCTTCCTCCCATCTAAAAACCCGATTCGCCCTCCAGCTTTGCTCTATAGTTCCCTCGATTTCAAGGTCTCAGTATCGACCTGAAATTACATATTTGATTGGCATTTCACTATCATCTTTCTTGCATGAGCTATACCCAGAATGCATTGACTGCCCTTTGCCGTTTTCATTTCTTTAACAGAGATTGGGAACTGAAAAGTACTGGAGAAACAATCTGAATGTAGGGTTTTTTTTAAAATGATTCCCCCCCCCCTTCCTTTTCAGCCGTCTCACCGATATTTAATTCAATAATGAAACTTTTTAGCTACTTGCTGTTATGGAGTCTTTCCAAACAGCAACATTAGTTTTGCACTCATAGTTTATTGGTTTATGTAACATTTAGTTAAATTCTATAATAAGAATAATATGCACAGCTGGCATAAACAGGCTGAGTTAAAAACAAATGACTCCTGGTAAGCATGCAATTCAACCAAATGGGGGAGCACAAGTGATGGCGTCCTAGCCATGAAGGTTTGATGAGCCATGAGTGGAAGTCAGTATGTTTTACAAAAGCATTGATGGTGTCACTTAAGCCAGTGAGCCAGGTAAGTGCAGGTTGTTTAGAGATTTATTTTAATAATACCAATAATAATAATGATGATGAACACTTATTGAGCGCCTACTTTGTGCCAGGCCTCATCCTCTGTGCTTCTATTTATATCTCAATTAATTATTCCCCAAAGAAAGTATTATCATCACATTTTATAGATAAGGAAACTGAAGTTCAATGAAGTTCAGTAACTCAAATTCTCATAGCTGTTTGGTGGTAGGGCTGAGTTTCTCTCCAATTCTAAAACCCATGCGTTATCACTATGGTATATAGTATTATCTCATGTATTTGTCTTCTGGATGAATCAATGGATGCAGGTAATTGTGTAGAGGACAGGGAAAGATTGGAAGTCAGGAAAGTGTTCCTTAAAGTCTAGCTGACTCGTTCTTGGCAGTTCCCTGAGGTGAGAAGAGTTACAACCAGGAGAGGGTCGGATGTTCTCAGAGGGGTTGCGAGTGTGGGGAGTTCCACTGGGAATCATGGAGGAAGCCACACCTGGTGCTGAGACATGTCAGCCTTGTCTCCTGTATCTGTTCCAGATTTTTGGCAGCCACCATGGTTGGACTCCCTTTAGTTCGATTCTGCCTTTTTTTAGTCCAATTGAATCTGGCTGGATTTTTTAAATCTTTATAACAAAACTAGAGGCCTGGTGCATGAACTTCATGCACTTGGAGGGAGGGTGGGGTCCCTCAGCCTGGATTGTGAGAGGGTGCAGGCCAGCCTGAGGGACCTCACCAGTGCACGATTGGGGCGGGAAGGGACACATGAGATTGGCAGTCAGGGAGGGACCACAGAAGGGCTCCAGGGCTTGTTTGACCATCTCACTCAGTCCTGATTGGCTGGATCCCAGCAGCAAGCTAACCTATCTATCAGAGCATCTGCCTCCTAGTGGTCAGTGCACATCATAGTGAGTGGTTGAGCGACCTTAGCATATCATTAGCATATTATGCTTTGATTGGTTGAATGGATGACTGGATGACTGGACACTTAGCATATTAGACTAAGGAGAAAACAACAAAGCTACACTCTCAGTGCCTTGACTCATGACTCCAGCATCCTACTAGCTGAATCACAGACCATTTCTCTTGCTTTCTGGGTCACTCTGACCCTTAGAAGAAGAGGTCCCTGCTCTCATCCTCGGCCCCTTTCTCCTTGCCCTCTTAAATTCCTTACCTGAAGCACACCTATTGGCTGAGGTTTAAGCTCAGGTTTCTTTCTCACTCGGATTCCCTTAGAGAAGGCACTGTACTCCCTGGCATCTCATTGTCTCCTGCTGGGTCCTCCTATAGCCTGAAGTGGACTCCTTACCTCCTGCCAGTTGTTCCTTCTGCCTGGAATGCATCCCCTCCTTTTTTTGCTGAGCTTCTTTTTAATTATCCTCTGAATCACAGCTCAGATATCACCTCCTCCAAGAAGCTCCTCCAATCCCATATCTGTCTTGGGTGCCTTTCCTCTGTGTTGGGTGACTTTTTAGCTCTTAAAACACTATGCTGAAATTGATCTTTACTTATATGTCTCCCTCTCTGGGCTCTGAGCTCTAAGAACCTATGTCTTATTCACTGGCACGTCCCAGTGCCTAACAGTGTTTGTCGTGTAGTAGGTGCTCAAAGAGTGTTTATCGAATGTATTAACCATCCATGATTAAATCCCTTCTGGTTTGAAAATTTGACCTACTACCCATCAAATTTCAACTGCTGTAAAATTCTGTCTCCCTGGACATGTGTAGGGCAGAATGACTCTTATCCCCTGACCCTAGTGAATGAGTAAGTGAAGGTCAACCAGCTACCTACGCTTCAATGAATTCCCAGAAATCTTCTGGCTTCCTATTCCTATAAAATTTTCAATATTAAAAAATACTGTCGATGGACAATGCGTTAGTCACAATAGACTGGCTTATTTGGGTGTAGCTACCCCCGGTCTCGGTGGTTTAAGGCCAGGAAGATGTATTTCTCACACCAGGCATGCATATGGTTGAGCTGGGGGTTCTGCTTTGCATTGCCATCTCTCAGGGACCCAAGCATGATTCTAAGAAATCCTATAGTTTTAAAAAAGTTAAAATCTGTTGACATTTGTTTAACCTTCCATTTCCCAAATTATTTAACCATACAACCCTTTTTCTCATGTAACACCTATTTCTATCCTTATGGGCCTCATGCTCAAAAAATACCTGCCTAAAGTGGTTATAGCATAACAAACCTTTGTGGCACATGTTATAGCCAATAAAATATGAGTGAAGCAGCCTGAGCTCACATTTGTCGGTTTTTAAAATGAGTTCAACCAATATCTGTGGAGTTCTCACTTTGCGCCAAGTGCTCAGCCAGGTCCAGGACCTGCTGAAATATGTATGTTCTTTGCTGTCATCAAGCTTCCCTTCCAATGGGGAAGACAGGCTAAACCAAAAACAGCACTGTGCGTGCAAAGTAAACGTATTCTAAAGTGCTATGGAAGAAAGGCTATGGGAGTGCATAACAGGGTGACTTTACCCAGTCGTGTCAGACTGTCCTGAAGAAGTCAATCTGCTATTTGCAAGATGAGCCTTTCGTCAGGCAAAGGGGGGTGGAGAGTAATGGTTGTAGGCAGAGATAGGAAGTGTACCAGGCAGAGAAAGCAGCATGTGCTAAGGCCCCGAGGCAGGAACAGAGGGCTCAGTAAAGTTGGAATACATTGAAAAGAGGGCAGTGAACAAAGAACCATATTATGCGGGCCTCAGGGGTCAAGTTGTCATTTGAGTTTTATTAGAAGAGCAGTGGGAGCCCATGGGTGGAGAGCTTCCAATCCAGCATGGAAAAAGGAGACACAGTCAGCTCATTAATTATATGGCTTTCTATAAGAAGATATTTAATTGGAATGGTACTCTATGCTCTACGAAATACTTCCTTCCATGTCATGATCCTATGTCTTCCTTGCAGCAACTCTCTGAGGGAACTAGGTCAAGTATTAGAACAGAGGGCGAATCTGAGGCTCAGAGAGGTAAGTGATTTGCCCAAGGACACACAAGGACCTAGCTGGAGACCAGGCATCCACATCCTGGTCACCTCACTTCTTGGGCCAGTCCTGCAGAGAAAGCACTGGCTCTGCATGGATCGGTCCCAGAGTCTGTGTCCTTACCGGCAGGGAGGCCCTTCCTTGAAGGACGGTGTGGAATAGTGGTGAAGTGCTCAGACTTAGTTCAGGTCCCAGCTCAGCAACCGCTTACTAGCTAGATGATCTCTAGCAAGTTATTTAACCTCTCTAACGGTCACAATCTTTATTTATAAAATAGGGATAGTCATATTAACCTCCTAGGATTGCCATAAAGATTAAATGAGGCAATTCAGATGGAAGTATCTGACACAGTAGTAGGAGCTTAACAAATATCAGTTTGATTTTATTAGAGAGATAGCTAGCTCTCTCTTTTATTTTGGAATTTTGGAATATACTGAAGGTGAACGTTAAATGAGGCTCAAATCCCTTCATACCAGGGTTAATTATATAAGAAATGGGTGGAGTCCTTGTGTGATAGGCAGGTGTTCAAGATGGCACAGAGGAGGAACAAGTACTGGGTCCCTTCTCAGGAACAATGCTGATGCTCAAAGTAAAGCCTTTACAGTTGACACGTCTACCTTCCAGACTGTACGGAGGAGTTCTGCCGATGATAATTCCCCTGGGAGCTGCATCAGGGGAGTAATTGTCCAGGTGTTCTCCCAGGTGGATGGTATACGGTGGCCTTGAGAAGCACATTCAAGGAGCTGTTGGGGTAAAGACCCTGGAGAAGCAGCATTTATTTCATAGTTTCAGAGGCCTGAAAAGCATCAGTGGAGAGGCTTCTCCAGAGAGTAAGTGGAGGGCTTTAGGGTCAAAGACAGGGGCTTGGTGCACAGGGAATATCTGTGATTCATGGGGCTCACTTGTGGGGCTTCCAATCCGGGGCAGGGTGGACCTTTGGGGGACCTGCCCTCCCCCCTGGGGCATGATGTCCTAGTCTGAGAATTTTATATGAAAAGGACGGGCCTTGAGTTTTTCTAGCTTTGCGCTTGAAGATGGGTCTTCTAGAAAGAGCGGGTAGGTTAAGTGTGGTCTCAGGGAAAGGTCTAACCAGTGACTCTCAACTGTTTTTACCCTAATTTACAGCCTGAAATAAATTTTCATAGTTACCTAGCACACAATACACATCGCATGCGCGTGCGCACACACACACACACACACACACACACACACACACACATACAGTTCTTATAAGTACAATACCTACACTTATATATGTGATGCATCTTGGTACATTATTTTCTATTTTATTCTATTTCATTAAATTGATTTCATGGCCTGCTAATGGATTGCCACCTGCACTTTGAGAAACATTGGTCTAATAGATGATGACTTGTTTTTGAAGGTGATTGAGGTAGATGTTGTTCATGAATAATGAAATTCAGATGAGCAAGGCAAAAGGCTGCACAGACTGTATACTTTAAATGCTCAGAGCAAATCTAGAATCTAGTTTTCGGTCACCCCTAAATATAGAGGCTGGTGGCAGTAAAAACAATAACAATAAGAAAAATAACAACAGCATTTACTGAGGACCTACTGAGTGCTGAGAACTGGGCTAGGTACTTGAGTGGGATAAAAATACAAACAGTAAATACTCCCTGCCCTTAAAAGAATTCATAACCTAGTTGAAGAGGTGACCAGGATCATAAACACAGACTATAAGGGTATTTTAGGTCAATGTGGCAGACTGAAGAGGTGTAGGAAGATGTCCCCCACTAGAAATATAAACTTTATAATTATATATGATACATTTAAAATACATAAATTTAACAACTGAAAAGTATATAACCATATTCTAAAGCAATCCCTAAGTGCCAGGAATGAGAAGAAAACTCGGATCCTAAATGCCCAATGGGTGCTCGCTTTGGCAGCACATAGACTAAAATTGGAACGATACAGAGAAGATTAGCATGGCCCCTGCACTAGAAAGTCACGCAAATTTGTGAAGCATTCCATATTTTTATAAATGGTGATGGAAGGAGACTGGACTTTGGGCGGTGAACACACAATACAATATACAGATGATGTATTATAGAATTGTACACTTGAAACCTGTATAATTTTATCAACCAATGTAACCCCAAAAATTCTATTACAATTTTTTTTAAAAACCAAAGTGACCAGTGGGGGCTCACAGAGTGAGCCATTCAGATGCCTGCGCTTGGGAGTTGGAAATTTGAACTGAGAGAGCCAGAGACTGGGATGCAAGCAGAGACACATTGATGGTAGTATGAAGGTGGAGGCCAATGGGCTTCAGCTTCTAGGCACACAGAGCTGCCTCGGCCTTTGTCCTTTCCAAGCCTGGATGTGAGATGCTTCTGGGTGTTCTCAGTAAACATCTCGGTGCTTCAGCTGGCTCAGGCTATGTTCTGCCATTTGCAGCATTATAAGCATGGCTTGGTTAAAGGGGGATCTCCTTTTCAGTAGGAAGTCTTCTCCCAGCAATTCATACAAGTGCCAACTTAGAAGCTCCGGTTCATTGTGACTAGGGACTCCAATATGGTGCAGGTCAGTCCATTCCAGAACGGGTACTGTGTCTGCCTGGCATCCAGTGAGTAGGATGGTCTTGTCTCATCCCAGGAGCAGTAGCTGGAAGGCTCTAATCTGGGTTTTCCCTGCCCAGCAGGCAGCTCATCCTTCCATTTACACCAGAGGCATCAGGTGCACCAAAGTGTTCCATTAGCAGTGCCAGACAATCAGTAAACTACTCCAGGATCTAAAATGTGCTGAAAGAACTAAGCAGGGAATCAGGGCAAGAAGCAATCATGTCTTATATTGTGCATCCCGGAGCTGCATCGGAGGTCAGGTTTCTCTGAAGACATTAGCTATACTTGATTCTGCGGAGTGGAATTCCTTGTAGACTGTGGGTGTACATGATCCTGCTTCTATCTGTATTCACCATGTACATGGCTTACCTCTTCCTGTGAGTTGTATTCTCTCAGAGACCATAGAATGGTTTTGCAAGTATTTTTCTAGAAACCCAGGGCTGAATCCTGTTATATGAAATGGAGTCCCTATAGACCAGTGGTTCTCAACCTGTGGGTCGCGACCCCTTTGGGGTGCATTGACTCCATCATAGGGGTCGCCTAAGACCATCAGAAAACACAGATATTTACATTACGATTCACAACAGTAGCAAAATTACTGTTAGGAAGTAGCAAAGAAAATAATTTTATGGTTGGGGGTCAGCACAACATGAGGAACTGTATTAAAGGGTCCCGGCATTAGGAAGGTTGAGAACCACTGACATAGACCATAAGGACACCTGGTTGTGTAGCAAGGTGTGCCTGGGGCCACCGGTATACCAAGGCTGCTGGTTAGTGGCACTGCTTCTGTGTGTGTGGTGTTACTGGAGACCACAGTCATGCCTCGTCCTGACAAACACAGCTGCCCCATTCTTATCAAGGATATATGGGAACAGCCTCCTATATTAAAAATAAATTCACTACAGGAGGGTGCTAACTAAAGGTAGAAGGGATTATAGAATTAGAAAAGTCCCCATTTTGTAACCATTGTAGTCATAATTGATTCAGGCAGTGAATGATAAAACCACTGGATACAAGCTGCTTAGACTCTAAGCCTTAGAGAATAAGATATTCTCAAATCCTGCTCCCACTCCAGACAATGTGTTCATCATAAAGGGCAAAGGGTATCTTTACAATCAAGAAATTTGGATGATGCCACCTTAAAATTATCATCACCAATAATTGGAGAAACCGATATCTTGTGCCTCCTAATATGATGTACTAAGAAGGCTATGTCACCTATGTGATATCCCTGCCCAAAATGTTTCATGAGGAAACAATCAGACAAATCTTAACTGAGGGACATTCTGCTGCCTGGACTTTCCAAAACTACCAAAATCATGAAGAAGAGAAAACAAAAAGTTGGAGAACTATCTATACTAATAAAAGGGTAGTACGCAAATTGATCAGAATGCCCTTACACCAACTGAACAGCAAACTGCATAGGGTGACCAGACCAGCAGTGGGGGATAGTTGGGGGTGAACAGGCATGTGAGGGGAGGAGTTGGGGGCGACCAGGCTGGTGGGGGGTGGGTGGGGAAACAGGGATGGGCAACCAGGCTTCCAGGGGGGCAGTTAGAGACAACCTGGCAGGCAAGGGGGGGAGCAATTGGGAGCGACCAGGCCAGTGGGGGGACCAGTTAGGGGTGACCAGATGGCAGTGTGGGACAGTTAGGGGCGACCAGGCCAATAAGGGGGTCAGTTAGGGGCGATCAGACTGACAGGAGGAGCAGTTGGGGGCAACTAGGCCAGCGGGGGGGGGGGCAGTTATGGGCAGCCAGGCTGGCAGAGAGGGGGGTAGTTAGGGCAATCAGACCAGCAGCAGAGGCAGTTAGGTGTGATCAGGATGGTGATTTGGGCGGGGGGACAGTTCGGGGCAATCAGTCAGGCAGAGGCCATTAGAGGCGATCAGGCAGGCAGGCAGGTGAGCAGTTAGGAGCCAGCAGTCCTGGATTGTGAGAGGGATTGTGCATAAACCGGTGGTTGGACATCCCCTGAGGGGTCCTGGATTGGAAAAGGTGCAGACTGACCTGAGGGGACCCCCTTCCATGCATGAATTCCCTGCACCAGACCCCTAGTCCTAGAATAAAGGAGATTAAAAAGGTAAAATGCAAATGGAAGGTCTTGGATGGGGGATTAAAAGGACACTATTGGGACAATTGAGGGGTTTTTAACATGTACTCTGAGACTAGGTCAATATTTAGTTTCCTGAAATCCAGATGAATGTCCTTGTTCTTAAGAGATAGATACGGAAGTATTTAAGGGTTAAGCGTCATTTGTGCCAGCAACTAACACACAAGGGTTTCAGAAAGAGAAGGAGAGAGAAATACAAATTACAAATTGCTAATCTGTGTCAAGGTACATGAGTATTTGTTACAACAATGAACTTTTCTGTAAGTTTAACATTTTTTCAAAAAAACATTTGGAAAAAAGAAACCATTTTAAATACTCCTAATGAAGTACGTAATGGATCTAGTCCATGGTAGTAATGGCTGTTAAAACCATTAAGTGAAAAGCTGATGAAGGGAAAAAAAACTGAAAGGGAACTTTATAATGGATATATCTGGCTGGCAGCTACTGAACCCACTGATTAATCTTAATATTATAAAAAGAAAAAGTGACAAGAAATTCTGTGGTCCTGATGTGATGCAGTAGGAAGTTCGCAGCATCTATAAAATATGATTGCCCCCCAATATCAAGCCAAAAGCCACACACTCTAGAATCTACCCACTTAAAGGGACAGAAAAACATGTTTACTGATAGCACAGGAGTGCTATCAGCAAGATCCAGAATGAAGGAAATTCCATAGGCAAGTCACTCATAGTTTCTCAAATAAATAAATTTCCAAAAAAAAAAAAAGAAAAGAAAAGAAAAAAAAGTGTAATAAAAGGAACTTAAGAGCCACAATGGCCCCTTCCAGTGCATGGACCTGGGTTAGAAACCGATTCAGGGAAATTTGAATACTGAATGGATATTTGATGAGATAAGAAATTATCGTTAATTTTTATTTAGGTGAGATAATGGGATTGTGGTTATGTCGAAAGGGTCTTTAACTTTTAGAAATGCATATTGAAATATTTATGGGTGAACTGACTCGATGTCTATGATTTGTTTCCAGATAATCCTAGGGGAGGGAGCAGGGGGTATAGATGGAATAAGACCAGCTATGTGTTGATAGTTATTGAAAATGGGTGATATGTACATGGATTTAAAATATGTATATGTTTGAACCAGAATAAAGTTGCAACAAATAAGTAAACACAAGCTACTCCAACATCTCCCCAACAAGTTCTCCTGTAAGAGGCTCCTCAGTGCTGGAAAGAATGGCTGTCCCCTCCCAGGCCACACAGGTGAGGTCAGGGAGAGAACTCCTAGGAGAAGTTGACACCAAGGCCAGCGTGGTGCTAACTCTGCCTTAGGTGGAGCCTTTACGCTGGGAGGCTCTGTCTTTTGTTTGGCTTGTAAACCTCTCTGTTGAGTAGGAAAAACAAAATATTATTTCTAGGCGGCCCGCTGCCCCAATCTAGGTTAAGGAATGGAGTTCGCAAAGGCCAGTGGGTTGGCCCCAAGGTGGAGGGAGGAGGTGAAATTAGATGTGTGTCTTTTTCGTGAGGCTGTGTGAGGGTTGAGGTCTGAGATCAGAGGTCAAAGGTGGGGCTGGAGGGATGAGCACATCTCTAGGGGGTGTTCTGTGGAGACTTAGTGAGCTTCCAGCGCAGCCTCTCCTGGCCTTGGCGCCCTCATCCTGGGGCTTCCATTGTCCTGGGTGGAGATGGAGGTCCTGAGCCACCCCTCCCCACTCTGGTCCGCATGCAACCCATCTCCAGGCGCTTCTTTCCCTCTGGTCCACACATACTCCCTCCCTCCCGGAGCTCTCTCCTTACCTCCATTCTCCATTCCCTGTCCCCCCCACCCCCACCCCCGTCAGACACCCCAGTTCAGGGTCCAAGAGAAGGACAGCTTTTATGTGGCTTGTAAAATTCTATTATATCTGTATTCAAAACCTAGCAGCTGAGAAACACCGGTAATAGGCGTGTTATTAAGCGTGTAAATACACATCCACTCCAGGGCCTCCAAGGGGCGGGGGCCGGGTTCTCAGCCCTGTTGTCTCCCCTGCATGTCAGTCCTGCCCACCTGGCCTCCTCCCCACACTTGGACCCTGCGTGGAGGCCCGGGCCTCCTCCAGCCTCCAACCACCACTGTTGTGGTCTCCGTCCTCGTCCTGGAAAACCCAGACTCTGGGAGAGAGGGGGCTGGGGAGGGTTGGGGGGTGTGGGGGGGCCGAAGAAAAAAAACATTAGGAAAAAAACTCCCACCCAGAGAGCATTCTTTCTGCAGCACTCAGGAAAAAGGATGTCTCACAGGGGACGGGAAGGCGAAATTTTTTCACATCCAAATGGATTGCAATTTCCCTCCATTTAGCACCTGAAGGTAATTAGCTCGAAGAGACTGCCGAGTGCGAAACACGTTCACGGAACATTAACTCTCACACATTCTCCAGTTGCAGGGAATTAATAGGAAAGATTAAAGTTTAAAGAGAGCAAAATGCCATTACCTCGCCAGCCACCTCTCTCCGCGGCAGTATCCAGCCCCCGAAAACCTTCGGCCAGTGCTTGGGCCGGGGCTCGGGGCTCAGCCTCTAGCCTGGCTGGCTCGGGCACCGGGGTGTGTCCCCGTGGAAAGGACTAGCGTGTGCTGATGTGCACACACGTGTGCAAAATAGGGCGGCTCTGATCCTTCCCAAGGCCAGGACGGCCCCCTCCCATCACCATGAAGTTTGGGGTGCATAGGGACAGGTGTTTTCTCTTTCAGATTTACGCCTGGCCCTGTTGGATGTCCAGATCCTGGGTGGGGGGGTGCGCTGGGAAGGGTCATCGGCATGGGTGCGCCCTGTGATTTGGGGTAGAGGGTGAAGTCCGCTAAAGGGCCAGCACTGGAGCGATGAAGGGTGTCACGCCCACCTTGGCGTGTACAGAAGCGCTCGGATGAGGTGACAGAGGGAGTTGCCTCCACTCTTAGAAGGCAGACACAACCCACCCACATACATGTGCACATGCATGCAGTCTCCCATTGTCACACACAGATGGCCTTTGTCGCTGCTTTTCTCAAAGTTTATGTGGGCTTTAAATTCTAAAGGTTTCTGTGTTGCTTCAGTATTTTAGGGAAAGATGAGAGACAGAGAGACGGAGACAGAGAGAGAGAGTGAGGTGGGGGGAGAGAGAGTGAGGGAGAGAGAGAGAGGGGCAGAGGCAGGCAGGAGAGAGAGAGAGCGCGAGATGAAATTGAGACATGGAAGAATTTATTGCCCAGAAAATTCCATTCTGCTATCTGATTCAAAAAGTCCAGTCCCCCCAGCTTCGGAAAATCTATTTTCCACATTTTAATACCCTGCAGAACAGTCCTCATAACTCATCCGAGTGTGTTAAGCACAGTTTTATTAGATCTGAAACAAATTTTGGTGGGGAGATACTATAGGTCATTAACCATGGAGTAATTTTATCCTTGTTTCCCTAATGATGCCATAATGGCGAGCGAATTTCTTAACTAAAGACCAAAGAACATTTTGAAGGTCAGTTTCATCTGTGAGCTCCTTCAAGCGCTTCTCAGAGAAGATTGGAAAACTCGCCGATTTTTTGAAGAGTCATTAATAATGTGAAAGCTGAAAGCACCCTCCATTTGCGTTCCTGCTTTTTACCTTTTAATTTTATATCGTCCCCGCTCAGAGCCCCGCTCCCACTCCTTCACCCTCCTCTGGACCTCCCTCCCACCAGCCCACCCGCACTCAGAGCACAGCTGCCCTGGTGCCAGGGACCAGGCTGGCTGCGAGGGGCAGGCGGGGCTGCAGCGGGGGAGGCGGAAGAGCTGGAGAGGCCAGAGACGGGGCCCCCACGGAGAGGGGGGCCCTGGCTATGCTCCCAGAGAGGGTCGGCTGTGTGAGGGCGCTGTCATAGGCACGGTGTCCGTGTGCATGTGCGGGCATGGAAGTATGCAGTGTAGAGGGCTGAGGTGCGTGCTGGCTGTACACACACATGCCCGGGACCAGTGGGGACTTTGTCTCTAGAGGGGGTGCCCCTATTGAAGGGAGGCTGGGAAAGGGGTCTGAAAACAGCACAGGACCAGTCCAGTGGCCCGGTCAGTGGTTCTATTGGCAGGGGGGTGGAGGCTCCTAACAAGGGTGGACACACACGGGGAGCTTGAGACGATCTGTAGCCTGTGTTCATGCACACACATGTCCTGGGAATGGTGAAGCCATCGAGGCAGGAGCCCAAAGCCCCTTCCCACAGTAAATATCTAGACACGAGAGACAGTGGCCCTTCTCTGGTCAGCCCACACTCCTTCATCCACTCACCCCCTTGTTCCCAGGTCTGGAACCCCTCAGCCACTCGTTTTATTCACCTCTGGATTCCCAATCTCCAGCTCCTTGGACGCCCCCCCCGCCCCGCCACCTAGTTCCATCCTCCTCCCCAACCCCCATCACGCGACCCCTCCCCCATCACTGTGGGTGCCCCGCCAGGAGCCAAGGTGGGACACACGCAGTGTGAGCGGGTTTGGGAGGAGGGGGCGGTGTGGTGACACTCCACGCTCCCAGATGTGGTGGCAGCGATAATTCCAATTTTATGCCTTTGTTATGGCTTTAATCACTTTCTTTATGCGTTTTGTTCCAGCGATCAGGGAGAGACACCTGATAGGCAAAGAGGATACCAGGGGAACCATTTTTATTTGGAATGTGGTGAGAAGTCTAATTAGAATCTGAATTCTGCTGAGCCTTGAAATGGCCAGCACTTTATCCTGATCGCCTTAGATATTGTTTCGAGTCAATCATCTGTCATGTGCGGCAGGAGAGCCGCTCCCTCCACGCCACCCTCCCTCCCGCCTGCTGCAGACCCGGCCTGGGCACCCTTCGGGCAGGGGGGTGCCTCCTCCTGGGGGTGCTGTCTGGTAGGGCCCCCCTTCCTTGAAAGGCCCCTCTTTGCTGGGATGCTGAGCTGACCTCAGAGGAGGAAGGGGGCTGCAGGAAGGGGGTGCGGAGGGGACTATATTAGAATTGGGGGGAATATTGGGTTGATGCCAAGCTAGTCTCGGGCATCTCCTCCGTGCTCCCAGCACTTTAAACACCCCCCGCCTCTCTGTCAATAGCCACAGGGGCTCCCACTTCTTCATATCCCCCAAACACACTGTCTCTCCTACTGCTAACGGTACCTCAACTCCTCACCCCCATGGCCAGCCCTCCCTGGCCACCATTGCCACCCACTCAGCTCTGTTTCTCCGATTTGCTTCACTCCAGGCTGGCCGCTGGAATGTCGCTCCTATTTGTTCTTCCTGGTTAGGGCTCCTGCCATCTGTCAGGTCCCCAGACTGGTTCCGCCTCCTCCAGAAAGCCTTCCCGGATTACCTGAACCCACAGTGAGGGAGCCCCCTGAGTGTTGGACAGTTACAACATGGGTCCCCTGCTGTGGTGGCCATGGACCATTTATCTTTCTCCTGCCTTTAAATAGTTTCCAGTTGTCACCTCTCTTTTTCTTTAACTGTGTGTGTGTGTGTGTGTGTGTGTGTGTGTGTGTGTGTGTGTCCCCGTCCTGAATCCTCGAAAATCCCCTTTGAACATGGCTAAGTGAAAAGTAGAAATAAATATTCCTCTTAATGACAATTTCATCTTCCCGACCATGAGCTCCCCAAAGTCTGCCCATTTCTTCCCCGTCTCTTGCCTTTTCCACCAATTCTGACCACAATCCTGGAACCAGATACCCAATGGGAGCTGCACTATCGCCTCCATCGTCACAGGTGCCACTGGCCTCACCTTCCCCTCCTTTCTGCCTCCTGCTTCCCCTCACCCCAACACACACCATGGTCGGGCGACAGTTAGTGTCCAAAGTGAGGACTGTTCCTAGGAGGGAGGAGCCGACCGTGCTCCATGACAACCTCCGTGGCCAACAGCCTAGATGGTCGGTGACTCGTTGGAGGCCGGAGAGCCACATATGGTCAGTGTGAGTACGTTTTAGATGTCTGGCCAGTAAGTGTGCCCCCATAAAGTAGTGCCCTCCCTGCTGGTCAGTGTCCCCATGAGGTTCCTGAATAGTCACTACCCTCTAGGGATTATCTGCATAGTAGGGGTGCTTTGTGGAGGGTCCAAGGAGCAGTATAGTCAGACACACCTATAGAGAGACATAGGGGGATCCCCAGAATACCCTTCCTACCCACTCACCTTCCCATCCCCATCTGGACCCATCTTTGAATGTACCCCTCATTTGCTCGTTTGCTCCCGATGGTCTCTTTCTCTCTTGCGCCTCAGTTCTCCCCAGGCCCTGCGCTCTGGGTGGACAGTGGGGATGGCACCAGCCATGGTCTGCAAGTTGCGGGCTGTGGTTGGGGACTGGGGGTGGTTCTCTAGAGCGCCCTGCCAGGACTCTAGTCCTCTGTCCCTCCCCGCAGCCCTCGTCCAGAAAGCATGGCTGTGTTGGCACCACACTGATGGAGGAGAGTGAAGAGATGCGGGGGGATGGGAGGAAGGGGATTCAGAAGTGAGGAGCGGATATTTGTAGGGGAAGGCAAGACAGTGGACTTAGAGCAAGCTTCCTAGTGGGAAATTGCAATCTGCCATTCACATCGAGGTGTAAGTTAATATATCAGACGGCGTGTGTGTGTGTGTGTGTGTGTGTGTGTGATGGAGGGTCAGTAGGTGAGAGTCTCAGGCCCCGTCCAGAGGAAGCAGGACCTGGCACACTTGGTCTGCCCGTGCCGAAGGGTGGGAGTGCGAGCGAGGGTGGCTCATTCTCCAGCTGCTGTTCTTCCATCTCCAGAGGAGGGGGGCTGGAGGCGGCTCGGGCTCCCAGCCCAGGGAGCACATGTGCTGGGGGGGCGGGGTGGAGGGAGTGGGAGCGGACAGAGATGCCAAAGCTGGTAAAGGCCTGGCCTCTTCCCATCTCAGACACCCTCAAGGCACTGTCCTCTCCACATCCAGAGCTTGGCTGCAGCGGGGTAGATGAAAAGGAGGAGAAACTGTTGGATAAAAAGAAATTCGGAAAAAAAAAAAAAGTAAGTGAAATATTCAAACTGGAAAGTGATATTATAGAAACTGCAGCCCACGGCTCAGTGCATTCAAATTTATTCAAACCCGGCGCCTGACAGTGATGGATGCGGCAGCTTTTCCCACAATATGGAGAAGGCGCGGGGGCATTTAGGACTGCGGGTCCCCTCCGGGAGGGTGGGGGCCCGCACCACCTCCCGTTCCTTGCTCCTCCTAAACGGGAAGCATAGTTCTGGGTCCTGCTCCCTCTAGTCTCCCAAGACCCAGCCACAACCTGTAGCCCACGGCCCTGGGGTCCTGGGGTTCTGGGGGCCTGGGTATCACCAGCTCAGATGCTTAGGGGATGGCCCAAGACAGAGGCAGCAGGCTGTGAGCCAGGGTGATCACCGAGGCCATGGAAGAGGATGACTAACCTGTCCGCGGAGGACTGGACAAGGTGTCCGCTACATAGGAGAGAAGGACATCGGGTGTGGTTCAAAGCCAAATAAATCGTGTGAACCCAATGGGCCCCCGAGCACGCTGGGATCTCGGGGTGCCTAGTCAGGGAGCGGTCGGTCTCATTGTTCCCCACTCTCCTGCCTGGCCAGGGTGGCAGCCACCCCACCCAGGAGAGGGACAGACGAGAGCCTCCGAGGAAACCTTGAGTCTGGGGCATGGCCCGAGCAGTGAGTAGGTGACAGAGGGTTCCTGAACGTGTGGCCAGGAGTGACCCCTGCTCCCAGCCTCCAGCCACCAGCACTTTTCCGGACAAGGTTGCCATGACCTCCTGCCAACCTCCCGGCAATGGACCCCACGGCTGACTCCAGGCTCCGTCCCTTGGAACACTGGGCACTCTGGAAAACTCCCTGGTCTCTGGTCTCTCTTGCCCATTACACTCCCTGCTTTGCCCACATCTTTACCACTCTTTTGTCTCTTTCACTTCCTACCACTCCCCTGAGGTGTGGCTACCGTGCAAAACGCAAACTTCAGCCGGGCCTCTTCCCTCCTACCACTTCTCAGAGACTCATGCGCTGGGCACCTTCAGCTAACACCTTCCTGCAGTGATGGGAACACTGGCCCCGGTCCACAATCCACACATCACAGGGCTACTATCTTGAAAAGCAAACTCATATGTGTCTCTTAGCGCCAGAAACAACGTGTAGGTCCCGATTTTGTCAACAGCCCTGTCACCCACCCACATACCCTCACAAAAACGTGGGACCCTCCAGCTCTTCCCTCAGCTCACCTCTCTCTTCAATCAGCTTACAAAGCCAGAGATACTTCCTATGTCTTTTGCACCCACTTTTTCCCTCGTCATCACCACTCACCCCAGAATGCCCTTATCACAGCTTTCCTGGGTCTCTTCAACTCAATCAACAAACCGTTATTGAGTGGCCACCGTACACCGCTCTCCAGGTAAAGCATCTTCCTCCTTGTGGGACTCTCTGCCTGTAGGTTCTACATCTCCAATTGTTCGATGCTCTGCTGCCAGATTAATGTTCCTGAGGCACAGCTCTCATCATGTCACTCTGCCGCTCAAACACCCTCCATGGCTCCCCACTGCCTACTAAATAAAGTACCAACTCCTTACTCTGATGTTCACGGCCCTCTGTGATCTGGCCCCTACCTACCCCGCTCTCAAGTCTGCCCGTCACTCTCCTTCACTCATCTTTGCCAGCCAAACTGGACTCTGAGTGCTTCCCCTGCCCTCTCCCCGCCTGGCAATTGCCTACCTCTGGGCACGGTTCATGCTCCTCCTCTTTCTGGACTGGCATCACCCTCCAACATCCCACCTCATTTCCACCGTCACTATTCTAATCTTCTGCAAGACCTGATTCAAGCAAAGCCAGATTCTGACCGTTCCCTGTACAAATGTGCGGCACAGTGCCTGCTGGCTGTCATTGTTGTCCCCACCACCACCAGACGTGGTTTCTCTTCCCGGGGAACCTTCTAGTCCTCTCGACAGCTTCCCTGGCTTCTCTCATAGCCTCCTGATGCTGATATTACTAAGACACTTGCTCTGGACTTCCTGAGAGCCAGAACTAAGCTATGTTCATTTGTGTCCCCCTCAGCCCCTAGCCCAGGAGACTCAATAAACACTTGTTGAATAAATGAATGAATCAGTGTGTGAACAAATGGACCAGTACAGCAAAACTGGCTAGGACATGGCTTTGTGACACAGACTTGGCTCTTCGGAGCCTCCTGTTCTGAATAGTGACCACCTAGCAGTTCCCTGTCATTACTCCTGGCCCTCCTGACATGTGTCCGGGTGAGCTGGGACACACGTGTGCAGGCTGTGTGACAGGTGTGTCATCCCTCCAGAGCAGGAGGAGAGTGTGGCAGAGTCCAGCCTTCCCAACTCATCCATCAAAGAGCGCTTGCTGACAAGTCCTGAGTGCTGGCTCTGGGCTCTGCTGGGGTTGGGGTTCCAACTGGGGGAGGAGAGTTGCCTTCTGGGGGTTCACAGTCTAGTTGCCCCTTCACTCCTCCTGTGACTCTCAGACCACAGTGACTGTAGACAGTGATGGGCATGCGAATGGGTGGGGCCAGCCCCTTCCTCCAAGCTGCCCTGGAAGGTTACTCAGTGCAGAAGTAGAACAACTTTTGGTGTCCATCTCACGGCCCCGTCTGGACGAGAGCGCCCCTTGGTGGTCTTCTGCAGAATTCTCCACTGGAGCCCAGAACCACCTCGCTCCACGCTGCTGCTGAATGGCTGGGGAGATGGCTGCCAGGAACAGCTGATAAAATAAAGAGTAAATGAGCAACTAAATGAACACGTGGTAAACAAAGCGCCGGCAGATGGGCACAAATCGCACTCGTCGGCATTTATTGAGCATCTACTAAGTGCCAGGCACTATGCTCCATCCTTCACCTGAGCGGACACGTTTAATCTTCCCCTCCGAGTGGGAACGATTATGACGCCATGGAGGAAGAGGAAAGCACAGCGCAGGGGAGGGAAAGGGCGTGAGCGAGAGCCCCCAGGCCGTCAGTGACAGAACCTTGGTTCCTGCCCTAAACTCATCCCCGACCTTGGGGACCTCCTGGCCAGGGCCATCCCCTCCTCCCCACACCACCCGCACTTTGGGGGTTGGCGGTAGTGGAGAGAGAGTCAGTGGGGTCCTGGGGAGGAGGTTCACCAAGGGGGTGGGGAGGATGGTAAGGTCCCTGCCCCTTCCTGTGCACTGAGGAGGATTCTGGGCTCTGGATTTGACTCTTTTTCTTCCCGTCCCCCTTGGGGGACAAGGCAGAGTTCAGAAAAGGCCCAGCCAGGGAGCCTGCTTCCCCAAAGTGGGGTCTTCCCAGCTCTCCCTTCACCCCTCTTCCATCTGAGAAGGGAGGAGCAGCCTCTCCAGGAGGGTCCCCAGGCTGGGGGCGCCCCTGCCTCCCGCCCCTGCCCCCTCAGGCGAGGCCTCGGGGCCTGGCCAGATACAAACAAGCGCGCTAAACTCCGGGAGATTTACAGCGGCGGCTGGGTGCTCGGCCGGCCGCCCCGCCGGTGAGATATCTCCAAACAGCGCACTAACCACTTTCCATTTTATACCTCACCAGCTTTATAGCATCTTAAGGATTTCTGTGCACGGCTGGCTTCCCGCCCAGGGAAAAAACCCAGCCTTGTAAATAAATACTAAATATATATGAACAGAGACGACAGCGAGAGGTGGGGAGGGGGGGCCGCCGGGCCGGGTGGGGGTAGCAGCCCAGTGCCGGCCACCGAGTCGGAGGAGGGGCAGGGACACGCGCGGGTGTCCGAGACAAAGGCCACAGGGAAACAGCAGTGACAGGAAGAGCCAGGGAAACTGAGATCACACGGAGAGGGAGGCGCAAACAGCAAGATGGAGGCCGGGTGGAAGGGCTGGCTGCACACAGAACCTGGCGTGTGTGTGTGTGTGTGTGTGTGTGTGTGTGTGTGTGTGAAAGTAGGGAGAGCTGGCTTAAACCTTGAGGAGCTAGTGTGTGCAGATGCACATGTGACTATTTGCATGTGTGTGTGTGTGAATGGGGAGAGCTGGCTTAAACCTTGAGGAACTAGTGTATGCAGATGCATACGTGACTATTTGTGTGTGTGTGTGTGTGTGTGTGTGTGTGTGTGTGTGAATGTAGGGAGAGCTGGCTTAAACCTTGAGGAGCTAGTGTGTGCAGATGCACACCTGACTATTTGCGTGTGTGTGTGTGTGTGAATGTAGGGAGAGCTGGCTTAAACCTTGAGGAGCTAGTGTGTGCAGATGCACACGTGACTATTTGTGTGTGTGTGTATGTGTGTGTGTGTGAAAGTAGGGAGAGCTGGCTTAAACCTTGAGGAGCTAGTGTGTGCAGATGCACTCGTGACTATTTGCGTGTGTGTGTGGGGTGTGACTGGTATGTCACCAAGGGAAGAGTTTATGTGTGTGGGTGTGCACACAGATGCGGGTGCAGGTGTGTGTGTGTGTGGGGGGGGGTTGGTGTGGGTAGGACCATGCCAGGTGAGTATGGGGTGGGCATGCGGCAGAAGGTCTGAGGCAGAGGTCAGGGTGTATTGGGCTGAGGAGGCAGGTGAGTTGTGAGAGCGTGTGCAGCGTTGGGATTGAGTTGGGGAGGACTGAGCACGCCATGTGCGACCGTGTGCCATGCATGTGAGTGTCTTGGGGGTGGGTGGGGCCTGGGGGGAGGTGAGGAGTGGGCTCAGGTAAGCCGATGGGCCTTCAGCGGAGTATGGGTGGGATCTGAAAGCAGGTGTCCGTTTGTGTGTTGGGGCCCATCAGGGGTGGGTTTTGAGGGGCTACCCGGTGGTCAAGCCTCCTCCTCCCCACCCCGCCCCCCGAGTCTTTCTAGAGGCTCCGAGGCCTTCTCTGCAACGTCCACTTGGGAGCCAGTCCCCGCTGCTGACGGAGGCCCTGGTGCTCCCCAGCCCCAGCGCCGTGGTCTCTGGACAGGAGCCGGAGTCAAACTGAGGGAGCAGAGGGGCCAGACTCTCCCTTCTCAGGGGACCCAGCGATCCCTTTTTGTTCCCCCCTTGTCTTCGATATTAAGTATTCAAACCTCATTTACATCCTTATTTTTCAATTTGCTGCCACAGTAGTTTAATTTATTCGATATAATTTCTTTTTCTGAGGGGACATTAATCATTGCCCTGTGCTTTTGGGCGCCTGTGGGATCTCCGTGTGTGTGTGTATGTGTGTGTGTGTGTGTGCGTGCGTGTGCGTATGGTATGCATCTGTGGGAGGGGGCGCTGTGTGGATCTTTGCGTGTGCATCCGCGTCCGAGTGTGTCTGTGCCCAAGCAGGCTGGTGCCTGGGTGTGAGGTGCCAGCTTGTCTGGCAGGTGAGAGTGTGTGTGAGAGTGTGGGTCTTTGTGAGAGGGTTTTATGAGTGTGAAAGAGTTGGAGTGGTGAGTAGGAGTGGGAGGGTGTATGAGTGTGCTAGACAGATCTGGTCTTCTTCTTCGGAACCCTGGCCCTTCCCAGAATGTCAACAGGAGGTGAAGTGGGGGTTGGAGGGGGAGTAATTGAGAGAGGGGAGGCCTGGGACACAGCAGCTTTGGGTTTCCTCCAACTAAACAGCTGAGTCCAAGGACTCCCCCTGATACCCTCAAGGTGGGTACTTCCATTACCACTGCCAGGTTTTTTTCCCAGAGAGAATGCCCTGGACAGTTGTAGTTGAAAATATTCCAGAATCCATGGTCTCTCAAGAAAGAGAGAGACTGAGAGGAGTGGAGAAAGACACAGAGGTTCAGAAAGACAGAGGAGAGCGAGGCAGGCCCTGGCAGGGGAAGAAAGAGGGGGGAAGAGACCCAGAGAATGATGGAGAAGAGGAGCAGGAGAGAGACGTGAGGAAGCCACGAGCGAGCCACAGCGTCTCAGTCCATAAAGTCTCTGGAATGGGAGGAAGGGGCGAGAGAGTCTCTGGCATCAGCTCAGCCCCCGTCATGGCTCAGTGCAGAGGATGGAGGCAGGGAGGGAGGGGGGGGAGGGTACACGGGGTTAGGGCTGGTTTTCCTCCAGGAGCTGAGATGAGTGAAGAGACTTGGGGGAGGCTTCTTGAAAAGAAGGGGCAAGAGGAAGGGGTTAGGAGGAGAGAGGAAGAGAGAAAGGCCCTCTGGGGATATGTTGCAGGGAAATGATTCCCGGAAAATTTCTGGGGAAGTTCTAGGGAAAAGAGGAAGGAAGCCCTCCCCACGCTCAGTGCAGCTGAGCGAATCCATGCCTTCCTGAGCCATCTTTGGGTCCCCAGTCCCAGAAGCCCTCCGTTTTTCTGTTTTTCTGCTCAGGCCCTGTGCTGGGATCGCACTTGTGATCCCACTTTGTCTTCACGATGACTCCTCAAAGCACGAACTGGTCTCCCACTTCAGACGGAGGAAAGGAGCGGCCATGCTTGCCAACAGTCATGGGAAGAGCAGAGCCAGGCCTTCGGTCCCATCTTCCTGGGGCCACGTGCTGAGAGGTCCCCACTCCCCTCTGCTGCTCTCTGAGCCATTCCCTGCCCCCCACCTCCTACCCCATTCTTCCATCACACAGGTCCAATGCACACACAAAAACAAGATCCCCGACCCAAGGCCAAAGTGAGGAGGCTGCTGGGGACAGCAGTCAAGAGGCAGAGTGGGTGGGGTAGCCTCTTATGGCTGTTCCCACAGCTACCTTCAGCTGTGGGGACTTGAGGCCCAGTCCTAAGCACCTGGGGCTCCCTTGCACCCTGTCTTCCCACTCACCCAGGACTCAGAGGCCAGGGAAGACCCAAGCTGGAAGGTGAAGGCCAACGGTGCTCAGGCTCAGGACAGCCCGGCTCTGCCCTGGGGCCTGGTTTCCACTCCAGGGACCGGGGTCCTTTCTAAGCCCAGTTTCAAACAGCTAAGACTTACAATCTAGCCTGACCCAAATAGTGGCCTGAGGCCCAGGATTCTTTCTCTGAAACTCTGAAAATGAAATTCTGAAAAATGGTCTGAGCATCTGAGCATCTGAGCTTCCAAGCACCAAACTATGTGAGGTCTAGAGATTTAAATATTCTACTACCAAGTACTTGTGACACTGAATGTCCCCTGATATCCGAACATTTGACTGCATTAGTCACGAAACACCTCGGGGCTAGTGAGTGCCTACAGTTGGAAAGCTGAGATGGAAGGGTGAGTCTGTACCTTTTCAATCAGTTCCTCAGGCACCTCTATCTTCCTCCCTCCCTCCAATCCCTTTGATTTCTCCCACCCTGAGAAGCAACTCTGCACTCTTTATCTGCCAGGAGTTGGGCTTGGTCAGGACACCACACCCAGACCCCCAGCACAGACATTTCACATAGAAGCCATCATCCACTCAGGTCAGTGACACCTGGGTGATCACAGCAGTGGGTCTCCAGGCAGGCAGGGAGGGGGCAAGGGGACAAGCCTGGGGCCCAGAAGAAGGTAGCGTGTTCATTTGAATAATGGGCAAAATCAAATTAATTCTACATTAAATAGTTGTGAATAAAGGGTTGAAGTCAGCAGTTTCAAACTTGTTTTCCTTAATTACTTTCCGTGTTTAATGTCATTAAGAAGATTAAAAATTCATTAACAAGAGTACTAAAGTGGCAAATCAGGAAAGCGATCACTCCAGGTTAGAAACTCCGCTGAGGCCGCACAGTGAGGCTTCCGCAGGGGGGCCTGGGTGTGGGGGCCCAAGAGATTCCGGGACAGACACACACTCACACGCTGAGACCCAGCAGCAACATCAACATGCATCCATCCCAAAGGTGGGCACGCACACAGCCACACACGGGGACATCTTCCACTCCTCCCAACCCCGGACCTCGATGATTGTGGGGAAACAGTGCATTGGGGTCTGTAGCTGGTCAGGCCCCTGACTGTAGAAACCCCTCTTCTAAGAAGGAAAAGTAAAGCTCAAACTTCTGTGACAGGCGATATATGGCCTTAGGAACCCAAGTCAGCTCGGAGGTCTCCGAATTCACTTTCTTGTCTCCTGGTCATCTCTCTGTCTCTCCCTGTCTCCTTCCCCCTCCCCTCCCACACGAAAGGGCTCTCTCAGGGCAAACCCGATCAGTTTCCTGGGAGGAGCCGCTGTCTTTGAGGCTTAATTATCCTGGAAAAGGATCCCTTTTGTCTCCTTAGCTTGAAGGGAGGTTGGGGGGGGGGGGGGGACGAGGGAGGGAGGTGACTGAAGGGTGGGGAGGGGTCATGTTTCCTCCAGGGAGAGGGAGCAGGGACACAAAGGGTAACCTAGTCAGAGAGGGTGAGGCTAAAATAGCTGAGGAAATGGGACCCAAGTGTCTTGGGGTTCAGACCAGATTTTGACGCCCAGCTCCCACCTCTAACACTCTCACCCTGCCTTCAGCCCCCTTCTCATTGCTGACCTTCCTCCCAAATCCCAGACTTGTCTCCCCTTCACCCTGAAAGGACTCCTGATTCAGAACATTCTTCCCAGGGGGCTACCACAGTCTCTCCGCCCGCCTTTCTATCTTATTCTCTAGGCCCTGAATTCAGGAGCAGGTCGCTCTGGGGGTCTAGGCCACCTTGGGTACATCTGTGCCTTTGTGGCTATAGAGTGTGTCTGGGTGACTGTGTTGGTGAGTGTGTGTGTGTGTATCTGAGTGTCTACTGTGTGAGAAGAACCATACGCTCAGCTTGGGAAACCAAGTTAATCATAAACAAATGTAACTAGATGAGCCTGTGAGATTCCATGAGAATGAGCCCTCCCTCCCGCTGGGTAGATGGGAAACCCAAACTAAGAAGATGAAGTTACAACCCTAGGAATAAACGCAAGAGAAATGAAAACACTCCCCCCCCCAAAAAAAAAGAAAAGAAAAAACACACGTATAGTAATAATATTCATAATGGCCAAAAAGTGGGAACAACCCAATTGTCCATCACCTGACGAATGCATATGTAAAGGGTGGCTTCTCCATAGCATGGAATATTATTTGGCCATAGAAAGGAATGAAGTCCTGGTTTATGCTACAACATGAATGGATATTGAAAACATTATGTTCAAGAAGCCACTCACAAAAACCATGCGCTGGATGATTCCTTTTATAAAAATGTGTAGAATAAGCAAATATACAGAGAAAATACTAGATTCGGGATTGCTTCGGGCACGGGGTAGGGGATGTTGGGAAAAGAGGAGTGACTGCTAATGCGCATAGCATTTTGGGGGATGATTCAAATGTTCTAAAACGTCTTATGGTGATGGCTGCAAAACCCTGTGAATATAGGAAAAACACTGACTTATACCCTTTAGATGAATTGAATGGTATGTGAATTATAGCTTAATAAAGCTGTTGTTATTTTTTTTAATGACGTGCCTTGCTCTAAGTCTCCCAGCAAGTTAGAGGTGGGCCTGGGCTTAGAGCTTGGTCCTTTGACTCTAAGCCCGGTGCTCCTTCCACAAGCCCTACAAGGCCTCACAGGTCTTGCTATGGAGACTTGAGGCACGTGAGGAGGGGTCCGCATAGCATCCCGGCTTTTTGGTAGGGTTGTCCAGTCTCTGTCTGTGATACTGTGTCTGGTTGTGTGCGTGTGGTCTCCTGGATTTGTGGCCTCACAGTCAGTGTGTCTCTGCACCCCTGTGTCCTGCCCACAGATCTCCCTATGGTGAGAGCCATCTGTGCCCTCACTGGCACTGCTCGCTGGCTGGGTTTCTGGGTTTATCTGCATTCGTAGGTGTACACGGGCATGCCCATGTCTCTGAATGTCAGGGCACATGTCTGGGTCCACGAGGCCATGGCACTTCCGGGGAGTCTGTGTTCATGTGCTCATGCGTGGCAGTGTTTCTGCCTGTGTAATGTGTCTCCCTGGGTGCCTATGGATTTCTTAACGTGTCAGCTTATAAGTCTGCGTTCATGTGCCTTCACCTCTGGATCTCTGCCTGCAATATGTGTCAATGAATCTCCGCACATGTCAGTCCATGTTTGCATTCCAGTATCCACACAGGTCCATCTGTGGGAGCCTGCATCCACGAAGACAGGCCTGTCTATCTGAGTCTGTGTGTCTGAAAGCCTCCTCCAGGCACCAGCCCGGAAGGCGCCTGCCTCCCCACCCCCGCCTCTGACAGCCTTGGAGAGAGCAGCACAGTAAATTCATGGCTGCCTGGCTGGGAAACAGGCGGCTGCAATGGAAAGGAAGTGTGGATTTGCATATTGAATTAAAATTAAGAGCTAATTATGCAAATAAATTATGACATTTGGCAGGAGAATTTGCTTCAAGATCATTTATTACGTTCTTTTTATAACAGTGTGAGCATTTAACGGTCAAAGACAATATTTTAAAGGAAAATTAACGCAAGATTATTAACCTAAAAACAATTCCACATTAATGAGATGGTGAGCTGGTCCCCCCACACACCTGGGCAGGTCTCTGTTTAGATGGGGAAGGCCTTCTTTCTCCTCCTTTCCTTCCTTCCTTCCCTAGTCTATAGGGGGCAGGTTAGGATGGATCCTAGGAAGGGAAAGGGAACTTTAGGGATTGTGTCTCCTTTATTGGGGGTCTGCTAGGATGAAGCTCCCACCTGAGATCAGAGCCCTGGGCTGAGTTCCCGAGGCCATATAGAGGAGCTGAGCCTCACTCCCACACACCCCTAGGATGATGATGAAAAACAGTCCTGACTTTGGGCACCTCCTTCTAAGAGAAAAACAGACCCCTGCCCTATAAATGAGCCTGTAAATAACAGTTGGGATGGGACCTGAAAAGTAGGGTTTCAGCAGCCTGGTTGTGTCCCACCTCTGACAGCTTCTATCCCCTCCTCTTCACAGGTGGTAGAACCCAGATTCCCTGATGACCCCACTTCCCACGCCCTGGTGCTCCAGCGTTTGGGGCTCTACAATCTTCCGGATCTCATTGTCTCTCAATTTTCTCCACAACCTTAATGTCAGCCTAGTTTTTCTTTTTTGGGAGGGAGAGTGGCAAGGAAAAGGGGGCTCTAATCTGTGTTTCCCTGGGACCCCCAACTCATCCTAGATCAATTGGAAGTGAGCCCCAAAGGAAGAGGTGGGCGATGTCCTCCATTGGCTAACTTTCCCCTCTCCCTGTGAGTGTGTTTCGGGAAGGGGAGGGGTACACCTGCTCTACCCAATCCCCGGGGTAACTCTGTGGTGTGCAGACTCTTTTAAGGCAGAATTTTGTCTGCAGAGTGGACTCATGGAAGGGATCCCAAGGCCTCCCATGGACTACCCTGCTTGGTGAAAGCCTTGGGTTTCCAGAAGGTTCTGCTCTGATGCAAACGTGTTCCCTGGAGGCTTAATGCTCTGGCCTGTCATTGCTTGATGTCAGCATTTGGTTTTCCCCAGAACGGCCATGGGGAGGGACACTGTTCCTCATGCTAGGTTACACCTCCAGGCCCAGCATTTTATGAGTTGAGCAAAACTTCTGTGCAGGCAGGGCCAGGTACCACTGGGCAGAGTAAGGTGGCAGCAAAGACTATGACTTTGGACTTAGGAGGCCCTTCAACTCAGGAGTCCTGAGGTCACATCCTCTCTGTGCAATGTATTGGCAAGTCCCTTCCCCAATGTGCTGGGTACCTGTCCTTGATTTAGGTCTACTCCCACCCTTTTCCACCCTATTCTGTACGGGGGAGGGGGGGTTGGGGGGGGCAGGAAGTTGGCCTGCACAGTCTGCATCAACTAGCTTCCTTGGGCTTGATCAAAAGGGGTCACCAGAAAGAGATGAGGGGGTCAGGGTATTTCTGACCTTGACTCCCTCCACCCAAGCTACTGTGGACCTGCTGCAACTCCCCACCGAAGGCCACAACTCTCCACACAGCTGTGTCTCATGGTTCTGGTCATTTTCCTCCATCCGTCTTTATCCCTTCAACCTGGTTGGTCAGGGCTTCCTGCCATTACTAACCTCCGGATACTGAACCATCACTTATGCTTTTCCTAATCCTTGCCTACAGCGTTGTAAATAGTTATTTTATTAAACTCTCCGCCGATGACCCAATAGCCTATGTCACATGTCAGAACTGGCTGGCACATTCCCAGTGCACTTCAGTTTCCTCACCTGGAAAACAGGAATGATAATAAACAGCTGACAGGTTATTAGCACACATCCAGTGAGATCATGTACATCAAAGCATGTTGTAATTTATCGATTACAAGTAGAAATGCTTGTTTCCCAGGTAGAAAGTAGACCTGGAATTGGGCCGATGCTGAAACCATCTCTGTTATGAAGATTCTGTGTGACCTTGGATAAGTCCCTTCCCCTCTCTGGGCCTGGTTTATCATTGATACGTGCAAGGGCTGAACTCTTAACTTTAAGGTCAGAGGTGATTCTATGTTCATTTAACTATTGAGAAAAAAGAAGTCAGATGATGTGCCCAAGGTCACATAGCAGGTTTATGGCCACCTGCCTGGGAGTCTCTCTAGGACATAGGAGCCTGGGTGGAGCCTCACTGTTGGACCTTGGAGACTTGGTGGAACAGGCAGGCCTGGCCAGAGGTGTCCGGGGCTGGGGGTCTGCCCCCAAGGTTCACGCTGCCTCCCAGGGCAGGGTGGAGCATCCCCGAGGGAGAGAGGTGGGATTATTAATAACCACACTAATAAGAGAGAGAAAACAAAGTTGGCAGGGTCTGGGCATTTTTTAAATAAAGAAATTTCCCTCATCTCGTGGTTAATTTAAAAGGTTTATTTCTTGAAATGAATCCTCTTCATCAAACCCCCGATCCTTGAAGATCGGAGGCGACTGCGAGTGCCGGTAATGAATTGATTTGTAACGTGAGCGACACGGCGCCCTCCCACCCGTGCCCACTGCAGGCCCTTCATCTGTGGTGTTTATGGGGAAATGAGCCTCTCCATCTCCTGGCCTGACACCCAGCATGGGGCACTGGGCCAGTGGGGGAGACCCAGGCCCAGGCCAAGAGGGTAGCCCCACCCAGAAGGTCTATCTAACAGACCACCCCTCCTGGCTCCCAGAACCCCTCTCCCTTCTTTTAAGGGCAAGGTCAGAAGAGCCCATCAAACCAATACAGCCCACCACACTCTAATCCACCCGTAGCCACACAGTGGTCAGACATACCCACCCAGTGACACTGACCCATCATCACACCACAGTGGCACTCCGCTGCCCAATCTTACGTCACATAAACAGTCTCCCTTCAGGCATAGAAGCAGGAACATAGTCGCATGTATCCCCTATACTTATGCATGTAAGGCACCCAGTCCTAGAAATGCATCCGGGCTCAGACATCCAGACACACGGGAGCACATGCCCTGGACATGAGGCCCACATTTCTACAGGCATGACAACTAATTTGTGAGTAGTTGGCAATGCGGGCATGGTAACATGGCATGGTGGAACTAGCATAGGTTTTAGGTCACAGAGCTGGATTCGAATCTAAGTCTCATTGCTTCCGATCTGTTTGACCTTTCTCAGTCTCAGTTTCATCATCGGTGGATTGGAGCAACAGCATCGACATAATAAATGTAAAGCTGCTTTTGAACTGCTAACTTCATGAAGGCAGGGACCTTTGTGACTGAGAGAATGTATGTTGAGTATTTGTAGAGCTTTGGCATAGACGAGGGGCTTAAGTATATAGATAATTAATTGCTATCTGCTACTGTGCCCTCAACACTTACTGCAGCACTTGGTATACATTTAAGTAAATTTATGTTAAACTATGCCCAGCTCATAGTCGATATTAATGGAATGGTAAGCATGAAAAAGAGGGAGGTGGAGAAATACTAATCACTTAGTGAATGTTTGCAGTGTGCCCAGAACTGTGCTAAATAGATACAAAGGTTATTTCATTGAATCCTCTCAACAAGTTTGTGAAATTGTTCAAATATATACCCATTTGCAAATGGAGAAATTGGGCACAGGAAGGTTGAGTAGCTTGCCCAAGTTCACGTAGCTGGTAAGTGGAGGAGAAGGGATTTGAACTCAGGTAGTCAGACTCCAAAGGCTGCTTGGGTTGTGGTGTGGGTAATGCTGACAAAAACACAGGAGCAGCCTTGCTCTTCAGATGGACCCATATGTTCGTGAGCAGAACCAATTACTCTTTAATCCTTGCCCACACCTTGAAAGTCACCTTGAAGTTCCCACGAATGCCCTCAGAGTCATAGGCCAGAGGCTTGAAGATGTCTCTGGTGGCAGGTCTGTGCCAGGTGAATGGGCAGTGCAGGATGTGGATGGCTCTCAAGCCCATCACATGTCCCAGCCTGGGCACAGCCTCCAAACCTGACAGAGGCCTTTCATTGCTTCCTGCTTCCCCAGCTCTTCGAACTCTATTGATCTGTGGCGCCGAGCTGGGCTTCTCTGTTTGGAAGTCACTTAGATGTGGATGAACCCAAACCCAAAATGGCCTTGTGTATGTCCACATGGCGATCTTCTCCCTCCTCCCTTCCACCTTTCTGATTTGGCCACCGTCGTTTTTGCTGCTACCCCATGAAGGCCAGCAGGCTACAACCCTTCTCCTCATCCTTAGGGTCCCCTTCTTGCCTGAGATAGTGGGTCAGCTGAGACAGTGGCTTGCTCACTGGCTGGATCTAGGCTGAAGGAACCACACTCAGCCCAAATCCTCCTCATAGCCTCCAGGCCAGTCTTCATCTGGGTCCACCTCTCCTGGGCTTCAGATAGGCTTATCTCCCTTTCCTCATGTCCATCCCCCCTCCCCATCGCAGTCCCAGGGACAGTGTGGACCTTCCCGAATGGCCCTCTAGGCCTTGGTTCAGCCAAAGAGTTCCAAGGCAGCCCCTCAAGAAGTGAGACACCCCATGTTCAACCTGGAAGGTGTGGGGGTCACTGTGGGCCTCTTCCCGCTCCCCATTGCTGCTCTGCACATCCATGTCTTCCTCACTCACAGGTACCGTGCCAAGTGGGCACAGGGCGGGGGCGAGGGCCCGGGCTCCCCTCCTGCAACTCCCTAGAAGAAAATCATTTTTTATAACTGTTGGAATCCTGATTGAGCTGTCAAAAGTACATGAAACCAGCTACATGAACGGTAAACTATCCATCAGTCACAGGCCTATTTGTTTTGAGACAGTATAAACATCTCGCATTTTTCTTCAAGATAGAAAATAATACTTACCCCATCACATCCAGGTAATTTGGCCCCCACACCAAGAAGAAACTTATTAGTCACACTGATCTGTTCCCTGCTTGTCTCCCAAATCTTTTCATTGTTTTTCCCACTAATTCTACTTTCCTTGAAGCAGCAACTCAGTTCTGCTTTTCAGCTTTCTCTCTATCTGTGGAAAACCAGATCTAGCACACCAGCCCTCCTCCTCAAGTTAACAAGAGCTAAGGAGAAGCATGAGAGAAGTCATTCTTGAAGATACAAACGAGTTTGGGTCTCAGTGTGCAGATCCTGGTCCTCTGGCCCAGAGCACTGACCCAGGAGGATGGGTGGCCAGCTCCCAACCTGCCTTCTGAGGAGTGTGATGAGGCCCCTCCTGCCCACCTGGTTTGGGGTGATGGGGATGAAGAAGAGAATATATCCATCTTTTCCGGGGAGGCCTCTCTTCCTGCTCACCTGGGCAGAACTTTGTCCCTTATGGGCACTCTGCACTCAAGGAAACATGTGACAGGAAGTCAGGTATTTTTTGAGCCACGGCTTTCTCTCTGACCTCTCCTTTGGTCCCCACAGTTTGGTTTCCACAAAACTTGACCCAGCTGCCAATGATAGAGATTAATGGTAAGTAGATAGATAATAGTAAATAAATAGATGATAGATAGGTAGATAGATAGATAGATGATAGATAGACTCAAACATACCCCAAAATACATATTCCCACATTGAGTCTAAGGACACATGCAATACAGCATAGGAGTTAAGGCTCTGAAGGCAGACATTAAACCTACCTGCTTCACTCAACTCTAGGTGTGCCACGCTGGGTAAGTTAGTTGACCTCACTCAGCATTCCTCAACAGGAAAATGAGAGTAATAATAGGATCTATCTTGTGGGACTGTGAGAATTCGATGACATTCGCAGTTATTACAATGCCTGGCATAAGGTAAGTGTTGAGTAACTGATTACTACTACTATTACCATCAAATGATACACACTTTGCACACATGTGTAAGTATTTATGCAAATCAGAATCTCTTCTAAACTTTGATAATGCACAACATATGCCAGCATGCACATACTGCCAGAAGTGGAGGCCATAGGGTGGTGGTTAGGAGGGCACTCAGGAGCCGGACAGCTAAAAATTCAAGTTCTGCCATTACTCGCTGTGTGATCTGGTGCCGAGTAAGTTACTTAACCTCAGCTTTTCCATCTGTAAGATGGGAAGAAAAATCATGGTCCCTCCTTTATGGAATTATTGTGAAGGTTAATTAGTTATATTTATAAAGCACTTAAAACACTGTGTGTTTGCTAAACACAAATAATTCTCTAAACTTCGTAAGCTAACACTTGTCTAGCTCTTAGAGTGTGCAAAACAAATTCTCCTGGAAACCGTACCCTATGAAGTGATTTGTCCTTGAATATCTAAAGGAGGCTTTGTGGGCATTTATTCTCCATAGCAAACCCGAATGGCCCCTCCTGCAGGGCCAGAGCATTGCCAAAGTGGGGGATGCCCTCCCACCGACTCCTTAGATTTGCCCCCAGAGTGGTAGAATGACTATGGGGGACCCCAGAATAAAAAAGTGAGGGGGCATTTTGCATGGGAAACAGGGAGCACCTGGCCTTCTCCTGCCCACTTCTCCTCTGGGGCCTGAGCCAGAGCCAGCAGTCACCAGTGCAGCCGAGGCTCTGCCCAGCTCGGCGCTCCCTGCACGTACACCCCGTACACACGTGTGTGTGCATGTGGGGCTGAGGCGCCAAGCTGGGAAGGGTCCAGGGTGAGCTGGCCAGGGCCTCCAAGGCTGGGGAACGGCAAGCCGATTCCCAAACTGCTTCCTGGCCTCCTGTGTCCTGCCCGGGGCTGCCACTAGGAGGCTAATGAAAAGGGAAGAGGCAGGCCAGGGCTGGGGCCAGCAGGAGCCAGCACGGGGAGGACAATGTGAGGCAAGAGGGGGGCAGCCTGCGGCAGGGACAGACAGTGTCCCCATATGGGAAGCAGACGGAGCCGCCCCGCCCCCGCGGTCCCGGGGCCTCCTGGGCAGCGGGCAGCAGCCTCAGCTAACGTCAGGGCTGGGTAGTTTGTGCCCAGGAAGAGGAGTGCCTGGAGCTGCTGGGGCAGGAAAAGGGGCGAGAGGGAGCTCTCAGTCACGCAAGGGGGCCGCGCAGAGGACTCCCCAGGGCCGGGGCGCCCAGGAGCACACCACGGGCCTCGCAAGCACACGGTGACCACTTTCTGCTCTATCTAAATATCTTAAAAACACACCACCCGTCCTGCCCCTAGCAGAAGAATAAACAATTCCGAAGTCTGAGGAGTAAAATGTGAAAAGTCCCCTCTAGGCAACAACCCCAGGACTTCCTTTCCCAGAAGTAGTTATTTCTGAACACTTGCCTTTAGGCAAAGGCCACTCTCCATGGGAGTCCTTGGAGGATCTGTTGCCCGTCACATTCCCATCAAGGCCAGGCTTCTCCGGAGCCGAGGAGCCGAGCCCTGCAGAGGGCGCCGGAGGAGACGCACACAGCCCTCCCCTGTCTGCCATTCCAGGTCGTCTTCTGAAATGGTTCCACATCTGCCCACTTCACCATCTCTCACGAATTAAAAAAATCTTCTGTCTTTTTTGAATGCCCAGCTCCATGTTTAGTTTTGTACGTTTCCCCTTGTCTTTAGAATGCAGTTCAGCTTGCTTGCTGGGGCTCATAATTATCTGTTGCTAGTAATGGAAAGGGATGAGTGAGGATTTTAGAATTTCACAGTGCTGTGAGGAGCCACAGCCAGGCTATCCCCTCTGAAGACATGAAAATCCAGCAGTGAGAAGGGAAAAAAAAAGAAGAAGAAAGGAAGGAAGGAAGGAAGGAAGGAAGGAAGGAAGGAAGAAATGAGGGGAAGGAGGGAGGGAGGGAAGGAGGCAGAAAGAAAGGAAGGAAGGAAGAAAACAAGGAAAGAGGGAAGGAAGAAAAAAAAGAAAATCCCCTCTGAGTCCCAGTCTGGAGTCTCTGGGCCTCAGGATTGCACTAGTCTTTTGTCTGGGAAAGGGAACTGGCAATGATCAGGCCCCTCCTCTGTCAGACCCTTTAGAGCTTCAGGAACTGTCAGAACAGGACCAGATGGGCACCAAGATGCACTGTCTCTGGGGTTTCACCTGCAGCTCCCACCACCAGGGAAGGATCGCAGAGAAGGACTCTGATTGGTCCCCGTGGATCAGGTGATCCAGTCTAGGACTAGGCAACCTTGGCCAGGGATGGGAGAGGGTCAGGAAACAGTCTCTGAGATTACCTGTTGGTTTCCAAAAGATAGTGGGGCTTGGCCAACCTCAACAGATGACTCCTACCATACATTTTTCTAATCTTCACAAGCCTGTGAGATAAGAAAATGGGATGCCCATTTTACAGGTGAGTAAACTGAGTCTCAGAACCCAGATGGGTTAACCCAGAACCTGAGTCCAAAGCCACGTCTGTTGGTCTCCGAAGCCTATGCCCTTGACCTATATAAAGCTGATTCCTTCAAGGGGAAG
Organism: Lasiurus cinereus; assembly: GCA_011751065.1. NCBI lineage: Eukaryota > Metazoa > Chordata > Mammalia > Chiroptera > Vespertilionidae > Lasiurus > Lasiurus cinereus. The sequence continues at coordinate 17,745,668 of JAAGEH010000038.1, read as the reverse complement.
TAAAAGATAGTCCATGTGAAATACCTTTCTAGTATGGCCAACACTATGCTAAGCCCTGGAGAGCTGGGCCAGAGAGGGGGTTACATGCAGTGAGACAGGAATCACAGAGGAGTCACCTCTCATTAGATGACCAGGAATGGAGCCGGCATATGACCTGCTCCTTGAAGGGGGGAACATCAGCGAGTTATTTGCGCCAAAGGAACCAGTGTGAGCAAAGTCAGAGAGGCCGAAGCGTGAGACATAGTTGAGGAACACCAAAGAGACCAGGTTGGTCAAAGCTTAGAAAAGAGTGTGGGAAGGAAGCTAGAATGATAGACTGGTGGCCCGTCATGACTGGAGACAAAACTGCCTGGAGGGAAAGGGTCCATACAGGCTTTGGAACCTCAGCCCAGGGTGTACAGTCCTGGCAACTTATTTGACCTCTCTGTATCTGTTTCCTCATTTGTAGAGTAGGATAAAATTAAAGTAGCTACTTTAGATTGTGGGTGAAAATTGAGTGAAATAACATATGAAAATAATGCTTAACTATAGATAAAGCAATAACTATTATCACGCGACGAGTTGGATTTTCACACACATTGGGAGCCATGGAAGAGTTCCAAGTAAGGCTGTGACATGGAATTAATTTCCTGGGGTGGTTTTAAGCCACAAACTGGGCGGCTTAAAAAAACAGAAATCTATCCCTCCCAGTTCTGGAGGCTCAGAGTCTAACCTCAAGGTATCTGCAGGGCCCTGCTCACTGCGAAGCCTCTTCCGGTGTCCAGTAATCCCAGAGGTCCCTTGGTTTGTGGCAGCTTTCCTCAGATCCCCGCCTCCTTCTTCACCTGGCCATCTCTCCCTGTGCCCGTCTTCACTGGGGTTGTTCCCTCTTCCTGGAAGGACCCCAATCCTATTGGATTGAGGGCCCACCTTAATTTGCATTTTATTTACATCTGCAAAGACCCTATTTCCAAATCAGGTGACAGTCACAGGTACCTGAGGTTAGTACATATTTGGGCAACTTTTTATTTAGGGGGGAGGGCACAATATAAGCCATAACAGACATAGTCAGTGCTGTGCTTTGCAGAGATGGATTTAGACTGCGTGAGCAGGATAAACTACACCTTAGAGAGACAGGAGGGAAGGAGACTGCTCAGGAAGCAAGAATCAGGGTGTCTTGCTTGGGAAGCGGCAAAGGGATAAAGATTGTATAGGACCTGCCCATTGCTAGGTTGGGGAGGGATGAAGAAGTGGGGAGAAGGGCGTGTCCAGATGATTCAGAGGCTTTATCAGTGAAAAGTGAGGGAGTGAGAGGGAGGGGGCTGAGGCGGCCCATTAGACTCCAAGCTCTTGGAAGGCAGAAACCGTGTCCTTTACTTGGTGTCCTTAGTGTCTGGCAGTGTCTACACGCTGTAAGTGCTTGAGAAACGTTTGCCAAAGAAATGGATGCGTTCGTTTTTGCACACTGCGAATCTGGCATACCATTAAAATAGGCGGATGGAAATCCAAGCCTGTCATTTGGTAGATAGTTTGGGATTAGAAATCCCGATTGGGTGTTCATTTCCAGAGAGATTACAGGTCACGTTGAAATTGATAGAGTTTATAAAAATGCAGAGGGAGGGGGCGGAGAAAAGGTTTGAGGGCAGAATCGTGAGGCACAGTTACATTTCGGGGATGGGAGAGGGCAGAGGAGCTGGTAGGAGGCCAGAAAAGGCGCTTCAGAGCTGGGGGAAGGGCAGAAGGAAGGTGCAATGTCACAGAAATCAAGAAAGGAGACGATTCAAGGAGGAGGGGTGGAGCTGCTGCCAAATGCGCAGAGGTCGAAGAGAAGAGATGCCACGAGGAGCCTGTGGATTTCCTAATTAGGAGACCGGCAGCAGAGTCCCCACCTGGCCAGGGCAGGAGGAGGTGAGGGGAGCCTATGGGGGCAAGGAGCCACAGAAGAACAGGAGTATGTGCACAGCCCTGTCCCACTCTTCATGCCCACCTTCAACCTCCAGCAGTCCCCCTGCCCCTGTCACACCCTTCTGCTACATCTCACAGACCTGGTGGTGGTCCATGAGATATAGCAGCCACGCGAAAACCGTCGTGGGGGGTTGCAAGGGAGATGATGACTGGACATGGAGGTGGAAGAGCTGGCTGCGGAAAGGGAGAGTAATTCTTAGTGCCTTCCACTCTTCTATGGGGGCGGAGGGCAGCGATGCCCCTGGCAGATGAGAAAACAATGCCTCGCGCTTGGCGCTCAAACCCCAGAGGCCAGGTTTCTGCTGCAGCTGCCTTCGGGGGAGACGTAGGGGGGACGGGAGGAAGGAGAACCGGGAGGAAGGAGAACCGGGCGTTGTCCTCAGTCCTTTAGTCCATATGGAGTCCTCACTGCTGTCAATCTTGTTTATCACTGAAACCCTATGGTCCAAGTCAGTGTCTGGCAAGTAGGAGATGCTCAGAAAATATTTATGATTGGAAATGACAACATCAGTGCTGCCAACGAAGATCAGTTAAGCCCCTACTATGTGCCAGGCACTTCATGTTTTACGTTTATGAAGTAGGGAACTATGATTATCCCCACTCAACAGATGAGGAAATAGCATTTCTAAAGGATTTAGTGAGTTTCCAACTGCCACTCAGGAAATTGTAGAATTGGAATTCGAGCCCAGATCCATGTAGAACTCTCACTCTTGACCATTCTGAGTATTATACTGTAGGAATACACGAGTCTGTGGGGAGGGATAATCTGTGTCTTTGTTCTGTACTATTCTGCACACAGGTGCATGTGTTTGTAGGTCCGCGCGCGCGTGTGTGTGTGTGTGTGCGTGTGTGTGTTACTGTGAAGGATGTACCTGTATTCAGTTGTGTGTTCCTGTGGGTTTGTGAATAAAGGTGCTATTCCAGATCCAGCACACAGGTTTGAGTTCCCAGTGTGTTTCTGCTTGAGGCAGTGATGGTTGAATTCAGCTGTTCAGAGCTCAGGCTTGAGCCCACCTCTTCCTCAGAGGGCTCATGGAGGGAGGAGTGGTGGCGGGGGGGTCCCTGCTCCTGACAGTTCTGCCCATAATTCTCCTTCCTTGTTTAAAGGGGCCAGTGGGTTTAATGATTAGTTACCACCTTGTCGATATTCTCACCCAGGAAGAGGATGAATAGTGAGGCGCTGCCCCCACCACACACACACACACACACACACACACACACACACACACACATTTTGTGGCAAATTAAGGATGAGGGAAAGGACCCTTCAGCAAGGGGATCTGGGGGAAGCTCTGTGGGGGTCTGGGAAGGCCTTTCCTTGTGATTCTCCCACGGCTTCCACACAGGTGCTTCTGCCGGCAGGAGCGCCCTCCCCTGGCCCACCTCCCTCCTTCCCTCCCCCCACACACATCCTCCCAACCCTCCTTCTCCAAGTCCTCCAGGTTCTGGGAACAAGGGGAAGGCCACCTAGTGAGGGAGATGCTTCTTGAGGTGGGAGAGCCTGTCCAAGTTCTCATTGTCATGGACTTGAAAGTGCCGATGTCTCTATGTTTCTGTGTCTTTACGAGTTTCCATTTTCATGTGTTTGTCCACCAACCATCCATGTACCCAAATGTATAATGCAGTCCACAAACATATTTGGGTGTCTCTGTCCTTCATGTTCATGAGTGGCAGCCTCTGCCCATGACGATTTGTATACCCACACATGTATCTATGTGGGGTACATCTATGTTCGTGTCTATGGGTGTGCATATACAGATATGTGTATGTATGTGGAGGTGTCTGAGTCCTGCTATGTGTCCTTGCCCTTCACAGTTATCAAGGGCATCTCTCTTCCCATCCTGCTCTGGGTCCCGAACCCACTTCCTGATTGATGTCCTGGGAAAGAGCTGGTGGTCTCCCTGAGAAGGGGCTGAGTGAAACTCCCATCTCTCTCCCTTCTCACAAAACTTCAAAGGCAGATCGTGGTGACTCAGGTACCAAGTTGTGGGTCTCTGACTCCATCTGCAGCCTTTGCTCACTAGACCTCGCCCCTGCTGGGCTCCTGGGTCCTCATGGTCTTGAACCTGGGTCTCCTCCCCAACCCTTAGTGCGTCCTCACTGCCCTTGCTTGGAGCCTTGAAGTTCATTTGTGTTCTGCTACCCAACCTCAGCCAAGTCTCCCCAATCCCACTCAGGTCAGAGGACACACCACATCTATTTAGTGACTCACCTTATGACATAAATGTCTTTGGAGGCAAATTCCAAGGCACCCCATACTTCATAGCTTCTGATCCCTAACCATCAACCCACAACTCTTGACACCCTTTGACTCACAGCATCTGCCCCTCAACCTAACTACACTGGATCCAGCCATGGAAGGAGGGGGAAGAAAAGGGGTATGTGCACCCAGTTCCCCTTATGTCAGGACCCAGAGCCTGGGAGGGGAGACAGGTGGCCTGGGCGGCTGAGGAGAGGGACAGGAAAAAGTAGGCAGAGAGAGGCTGAGCCTGGCAAAAAAGAAATTCTAGGACTCAGGTCCAACCTCCAGCAATCCCCCTGCCCCTGCCACACACACATTCACACACACACTCACCCTGTTGGAAGGTGACATTTGCTATTAACCTTATATTGGGCCATTTTGTAAATCAATGTCACTTACATTTAATAACAAGTGTAATCAAAGGAATTATGCAAATTTAATTTGATGCTTCTTGAATTATGCAAATCTGCGGTGCACATAATGTTCTCTGACATGTGCCCGTTGGAGAGAGAGAGAGAGAGCAGGGGAGAAAGTGGGGAGGGGCTGGGAGAGGACGGCTAGGGCTGGGACTGAGGGAGAGAGGAGGATGGGATGGGATGAGAGGAAGACAGGGTGGTGGAAGGCAGCAGAGCAGTGTAGCCCAGGGGCTCTCGATCATGGGGAGAGGAGGTGGACAGGTCTGGTACCTTCACCTTCTCCCTTTTCCCCTCTCTGGCTCTACACTTTTGCTCTCTCTCCCCATGCACTTGTACTCAGTGTCTTCTTCTGTGAAATGGGAGTGGCGGAAAGGGCAGTCCACTCATGAGTGCAAAACTCCTGAGAGAGCTGGGTCCTCTGAGATGTCAGCTTCTCGGTGCTAGCCCTCAAGGCAAGGTGACCTGTTGTGATACTAGGCGTTAAGGTTGTCTATTTTGTTCTTTATGGTCTTGAGATCCTGGCAGTAGGAGTTGCACCACCCATCATATAACAATAAAAATCTGCTGACCCACTCCCAGGTACATATTGTGACAACTGTAACATGCTGATAATACACACATATTAAATGTGCATTTATATCTGAGATGACACAGTTATACACATACTGTCAAATACACATACTGTATAAATATAGCCCGTGACAATCAAATGTGGACCTAGTGACTCCCAGGGATCTGCATAAAGTGTGTTCTTTAATACACGAACATTTAAAATGGCACCTGGATATGCCTGGGCCCAAGAGACATTGATTCCTAGTCATGCTATATGATGCTTATGGCCAAATACATGCTAACACTGACATATGAATATACAAAGTACATTCCCTGATGCTGATGCACACTCACTGACCCTTGAAACAAACTCAGTGATCCAGGAAGCTCTTGGCTGGAACGGTACCCCTCCTTACTGGGCAGACTCTATCCGATGTCTATTTGGCCCTAACTTCAACAAAGTAGGGCAAAAATCATGACACCCTGAACGGAAGTGTCTTGGCATTGTAAAGAGATGGGCCCAAGTGAGGGGTACAGACCACCCAGGCCATGCACCTGTTCCTCAAACGCTGGATGCCGGTTAGAGCCATGAAAGGGTGTCTTGAGAGGTTAGATCAAGGTCCCAGCTATGGACCAGCTCCTCACAAACCCTCACCTCTTCCACAGTCCCCACCCGCCACTAAGACCAACCCAGACTGGCCCGGAGCCTGGTCTGTGTACGTAGGGCAGAGCAATGGTGGGTTCCTCTGCCCTGAGTGATGGGGGTAGAAAAAAGGTCTATCCCTTCCCTGAGATGTCAACTTAAATCCTCAAACGTTCCTGTGAAGAATTTGAGGCAAGCACACATATTATTTTCATTTTCCCTTTAAGTTCTGCCGGGTTTATAGAGGATGCCTTCTCTCTCTCTTCTCCTTTTCAACTCCATCCTTATGCTTGTAGTCCAGAAACCTGCTTCTTTTATTCTATTAGTTGGATAGAAGGACCAGGTGTGTAATGGGGAGGGAGGGCCAGGGGTCAGCATGTTTCTGGCAATGGCAGTGTGGTACCTGTGCCTAAGTGTTACTGTGTCCCTGTTCTGAATGTCATCATGTCTCAGAGTCTTTCTCCTTGTCCTCCAGGTGTCATTGGGTCATTGGTGTGTCCATGGGTTAGAGAGTCTGTTTGTGTTGGCTCTTTCTGTTCATCATTTCTGTATCAGTGCACTGGAGTTATTTTGTTTTGACATTATTTTCATGTGTATCTCATTTTATGAATGTGTCTACCCTCTCCCCGAGTCAGCATGTTGGAGTTGTCACAGAATGTATCCCTGTGCCCCATTTCATAGAGTATATGAATGAATGGACACTTCATATGTCACAGTGTGAATATGTTGGAATGTTTATAATGTGTTCTGTGTATGTTACCATGTATGAGTTGTCAGAATATGTGTATTGTCACCCTGGGGCTGTTATGATGTCTGAGTTGATACAATGTGTGCCTAAATCTAACTCACCACATTTGAATGGCCCAGTGTATGTTTCCATGCTTGAGTTGTCATTGTATGTTCTTGTGAGCAAGCATGTTTCAGGAGGCAGAATGTGAGTCATGTGTGTAAACTGTCACCATCACTATGTCACTGTGTTTGCATTATCAGAAGGTAAGGCTGTATGCGTTGTCAAGTTTGAGTTATTAAGCGGTATCATTGCATCCCCTGTATCATGGTATGTCAACAGTTTTGAGTTGACACAATGTGTGTAATTATGTCACATTTATTTATTTAAATATATTTTCATTGATTTCAGAGAGGAAGGGAGAGGGAGAGACAGAAACATCAACTAGAGAGCATCACTGATTGGCTGCCTCCTGCATGCCCCACACTGGTGATCAAGCCCTCAAGCTGGGGAATCGAACCATGACCTCCTGGTTCATAGGTTGATGCTCAACCACTGAGCCACGCTGGCCGGGATGTGTCACCTTTATTTTAATTATCCCTAAATTGTGAGGGTATCACCAGATTTGAATGTTCACAATATGTCCCTGTGTGTGACTCCAAGTTTGAGTTACCGTGGGTTATCTTGGTATGACAACATATTTGCATTTTAACAACATGGTGTGTATCTCTGTTTGAGCTGGCACAATGCATATGCCATCGTGTTTGAGCAGCCTGTTACAAAATGCTGGTGTGGTCACATGTGTGTCTGTGTGAGTCACTGTGTTTCAATTGTCACAGGGCATGATAGTGTGTCACTGTGTATAAGTTATACATCTGTAATTAGGTTACAGTGTTAACATACATGCCTGTGAATATCATGGTTAAGTCATCATGATGTATATTGCCATGGTTAAGGTGTTACAAAGCCTGTTTGTCACCCTTGTTGAGTGTATTAACATGTTTGAGCTGTCAAAGTATGTGTGTGTTGCCATGTGTTTCACAGTGTTTCCCCCTGTGAGTTTGCACGTGTGTCTATGTGTATCTGAACATGTTTGAGGTATTACAGCATCTGTGGGTCACCATGTTTGGAGTGTCTCTTTAAATGTGTGTGACAACCACTTCTCAGCATGGGTTCAAACATGAAAGACTCTGGAATGAGAGGGAAAGAGGGGGAAAGAAGGGGGAGGGAGGGGCCGGGCCATGATCTAGACAGGGTAGGAAGGGGGCTGGTGGAGGTTAAGGACAGAGTGAGCTCTAATTGGCCCGTGGTGAATTATTCACATGTATAATCCTCGCAGAATTTCAGCTCAGGCAGTGCTAGTAAATGCTGTGCATGTTTAAAAGTCATTTCCATAAGTAAGTGCAATTTCTCTACTGTTTGCCCCTGTTTAATGAAGTGAAATCTTGTTTGCATTCCTCCCAATTTCCCAACGAAAGGCGCCCAACCGTTCGCACCAAAATTACACCGCCCAAATTAAAAGTCGGGCTCCAAGGGAGGTGAGGGGACGGCAGTACTGGGCCCTTCTGGGAGGGCCTAGAGAGGAGTGGGGAGCAGGCAGGAGGCAGGCCTGGGTTTTCAGCTCATTGCTTCCTGTAGTTCTTGCAATTTCAAGTGCTCCCCCCACCATGTTCCCCACCCCCAACTGCCCCCATCATGTCCTTGCTCTCCTTTGCCTCTCGCTTCTTTAAATGAATCCCTGGGGTACAGGAAGTTAGCATGATGTGTTTGTTGATGTATATGTAAATGCAACCCTGTATGCATGTATACACATGATAATGTGTGTACTTGTGAAAGTGTGACATACAATCATGCACTGAAACACAATGATTTGCACAGACAATCTAACAACATGAACACAAATGGGTATGTGTGTGTGTGTTTATGTATGCAGCCCTGCCTATGGAAGGATGTGGTTTTGTGTATGTATATAGCTTTATGTGTTGGGTGTATTGTGTGTGCCTTTAAGACGGATGGTTATATGGAGGATATGGATAAAGAAAGAGAGGGGAGGTGGGAGATAGTGGGTATTTGTATAGTTTCTCCATTGCCCAGAGTGGAATACTTAGCTCTTTTGCTAGAACCTACTCCATTCTGAGAGGTGTATGGTGAATCCCTCACCCACCCAACAGATGATAACACCAAGACAGCAGGATCCGCTGAACCCGGTTTGGCTCAGTGGATAGAGGGTTGGCCTGTAGACTGAAGGGTCCCAGGTTCGATTCTGGTTAGGGGCATGTACATTGGTTGTGGGCACATCCCCAGTAGGGGGCGTGCAAGAGACAGCTGATTGGTGTCTCTCTCTCATAGATGTTTCTAACTCTCTATCCCTCTCCCTTCCTCTCTGTAAAAAATCAATAAAATATATTTAAAAAATAAAAAAAAGACAGCAGGATCAAAGGAGCCACCTCCTTCCACTCCATACCTAGCATAAAGGGCCTGTGGACATTGCCCTTTACAGCCTCAGCTCCATCTCCGTGCATGGTGTTTGAACAAAGGTTACTCCTGAATGGACTGGCAGGAGACCCACTTCTTCAAAGCTCCAGCCCCTTCCTAGTGCCACAGGAGAGTCAGTGGGCAGGAATTCAATACCAGAATGGCAGATTACCTTTCTTTGGATTAGCTGGAAGAGCGTTGGCAATGGGGTGAAATGAGGTTAAGGAAAAGGCAGGAAATGATGGCCCCACCCACCAAGGCCTCCCAGTGACCCCTGGAATCCCCACTAAGACCTCCTGAGGTTTTAGAATTCTGAGAGCCCAGGCTCTGGAAGGGAGAGAGTGAGTGGTATCCTGTCCCTGTGTGAGGTGCGAGGTGTGAGGTGTGAGATTGCGTATGTTTGTAGGTCTTTGTAGCTATAACCACCTCCACCACCTTCTGCTGCCTTCCTACTTCCGGTTTACCAGTCAGCCTGGGAAGAACAGAACAAATAGGTCACATAATCTGATACCATCACCCTCAGATTCACAGACATGATGACCACCCCCCTCTCCTCAGCACATTCCAGCAGGACCCTGATGGAATAGCTGAAGAGATTACAGTTGTTTGCTGAAGGTCTGGTAGAGAAAAGCAGTCAGAGATGAGGTCCTGCAGAAAAAGGCCCTCCTTGGAAGGGGCTTCTTCTCTAACACCTATTTGATGTCCTTGCAGAGATGGGACCTCCAGGCACGGGAGCACCGTGTCATCCTGGTCATGACCTCCCCACCTTCTCTTTCTCCCTTAGGTGTTCTGCTATCATGTCAGCCCAAAGAATGGCTTCAACTTCCGTTTTCACAGCTCAGAAACTATCCCTGGCTTCCCCCTGCCCACAGGAAACCATCCCATAGTGCATCTGTTATCAGGCAAGCAAGCCCTTCCCCAGAGGACACTCCCTTCCCACTTCAGCCCATTGCCAACACTCTTCCAGCTAATGCAGCCTTAGCACCCAATGGTGGCATCTGCATGAGGCACCTCAATGCACCTCCCAAGCTCAATCCAAGCAAGTAGGGAAACAGGATAACTCCCCAACATCCCCCAAGCTCCCCTTCTCCCCAGTTTTGTCCATGCTCTTTCTTCTGACTCAAATGCCACCACCAGCCTCAGCCCTATCCAAATTTCTGCCTAGTGGGGTCTTGAGGAATATCTAGGCGAGGTTTGGTGCTACTTTCTCTATGAAGACTTTCCTGCTGGCGTTAGCCATGACTACCATAAGCAGTATCAGTGACTCCTGGTTTCTCTCTCTCTTTCCTCTCTCTGGTGTGAATTTCTTGTCCCTTCTCCTTACTTGCTGGGGACCAGTCCTACTGGGTTCCCGTTGCTTTGAGGACCAGGCTTTGAACACCCCTGAGTGAGGGTAGGGAGCAGCTCACAAGGCTTGGTGGATGAGCGGATGGGTGGTTGTAGGGCATGAGAGGTGAGATGGGGTGGTTTAGGATGTTTCCGGGGATAGAACTCACATTCGAAGCTCCTCTCCCTATTCCCACCCAGCAGAATTCAACCCCAGCCCCCGTTCTCCATGGCCCCCCATCTTTATTCTGTTTCTCTCTGTGGCAGAACCAACTGTCCACGCCAGGCCCTTAGCAGGAGAGGCTAGGGCCTTTCTGCCAGCGGAGAGATCCCCAGTCCCACTGGGGAGACCCTGGATGGAACCCACTCTCCTCCACGCTGCCCAAGAGGCCCCTCCAGCCCCCAGGGACCCCCAGCCTGCTGCTTTCATTAGGAGGGCCTTCCCTCTTAACAGGAGAAGCCTCTGCAGTTAATGTGCTGACGCCCCACTTCTGTTCCCCTGGGCCTGCCTTCATTTCAGCTCCCCATCCTTCCCCCCAAAGACCCCCCAGCCCACCACCAGACCCCCCACGACATCTCCCTTGCTCCCGAGACCCCCTCACTGATGTCTCCCATTCAGCACCCCGGGTCCTTCTGTATCCCCCCCATCCGCTCACTCTTTCGTTGAAGAGCCACCACCAAATCTCCATTAATCCTCGCGCCCCCTCTTTCCTCTCATTCTCTCAGGGAACCCCCTTCCCTCTGACCTTTGCCCCTTCCTGCAGCCACCCCGGGCCAGGCCAGAGCACCTGGCAGGCAAACCCCACAGGAAGAGAGAGGCTCCAGCTCCAGGCCCAGACCCACCCGAGGGCCCCCGCCGTCCCCGCTAGGAACCCGGGGCCGGGGTGGGGGGTCGGGCGGGCGGTTTCCAGACAGGAAGGAGCTGCGGACGCCAATCTGGACGGTCTCGGCGGGCCCTTCCCCCTCCCCTCCGCCAGTCTGGGAACTCGGCCCGAGCCCGGCCCGCGCGCCCCCGCCC
>JAAGEH010000038.1:17699276-17719325 GCA_011751065.1 Lasiurus cinereus | reverse complement strand
TTTTTTTTTTTTTGCTGTTAATAGATTTAATGTTCATTTGTTGGTAGCCCAGGGGCAGAAACGCGTGACATTTCAAATAATTGTTGTTTCAGGGGTATCCTCTGGAGGGAAATGCGGCAAAAGTGTGGAGAAGATTTAAGCAAATGACTGTGTCAGCTTCTATTTACTCCTGACAGGATCGCCGGGGGCGCGGCTGCGAGATAACCATTAGCGCGGCCGCCGCTAAAGCGGGGAGGCTGCATTTCGAAGGGCTCCGCGGCCATTACGGGAAAGTTAGTGTGAAACATGTTAAATTATCCCCAAAGTGGAGGGAGCGGGGGAGGCGGCGGGGGCGGGGGCGGGCGCGCCTCCGCCGGGGCCTGGGAGCCGGGACCCGCCGCGGCGGGCGGGTGACCGCGCCCCCGTGGCTGCGCCGCGCTGGCCCGGCCGCCGTCCAGCAGGGGGCGCCCGCCGCGGCCCGAGCCTCAGTCTTCCGGCCCGGAGGGTGGGTGCATGGCCGGGCCCTCGCCTCCTGGGGGCTGAGGGCGACCCATAGGCCTGCCTTGCACCTGCCCGGGTGGCAGGGCCCTCCAGCGCCAGCCTCCAAGATCAGCTCCGTGGCGTGAAGGAAAACTGAGGGTCAGGCTTCGGACAGCTCGGCCTCCCTTCTTTTAGGGCCTCTGCCCATGGCTCAACAGCCCCTTGTGTGTGCGCAGACAATACTCCTGCCTGCGCAGGGGGGCCCAGGTACTGCTGAGGTTTGTGCAGAGCCCCGAGTTCACCGCTCAGAGCTGCCTCTAAGTAACCCCTGCAAGTCCTCTTGGCCTCAGTTTCCCCATCTACCCACATACCTCACTCCCTGAAGAAGAGTTGAAATCAGTGAGGCCATATGCACTGTCATTTGAGAAACCGTTAAATGCAATGCCAGTGAGAAGTATTGTTAGTGTTGTGCGTTATTTTATTAACATCCTGCTCTGCCTACCGGAAATACCTGTGCACAGGCCGCAAATGGATGCACCAGTGCGTCATTAATAAGGCCCCAGCCACAGTGCTCCCACTTCCTCCTAATTTTGCTTCTGTTAAGTCACACTTGGGGTCAATAAACATCTTTGGGCTAGTGCGATAGAGGAAGCAGTGCTCCAGGCTCACCCCTACAAAAGCATAGAGATTCCCCCCCCCTCTGGTTTCAGTTACCATCCTCAACCGCAATCCCAAAAATGTCAATGGAAAATTCCAGAAATAAACAATTCCCAAGTTTTATGCACCCTTCTGAGTAGCAAGAGGAAATCTCAAGCTGTCTCTCCATCCCACCCAGGTGGTGAATCATCCCTTTGTCCAGCAAATTCATACATTACCTGTTAGTCACTTAGTAGCTTCTGATTTTCAGAATGACTGTGGAGGTATCACAGTGCATGTGTTCAAGGAACTCTTATTTTACTTAATAACGGCCTCAAAGTACAAGCGTGGTTAATGCTGGCAATTTGGATATGCCAGAGAGAAGGAATAAAGTGTGTCCTTTAAGGGAAATAGTATATGTGTAGGAAAAAACCATAGTATATATAGAGTTTGATACTACCCATAGTTTCAGGCATCCATGGCGGGGGGAGCGGGGTGAAGGGAGTGGCTCTTGGAGTGTATGCCCTGCAGGTGAGGGAGGATTACTGTATCTAAGTGATAGCATTCCTGGACCAGAGCACTAGCAATACTGTGGAGGGGGGAACCACGTGGAGCAGGAAGGAGGAGAAGAAGGCAGAGGGGAACCATCCCCCCTTTGTGGTCATGCTATCTCCAGACAGAGTTTCTTCCTTTCTTTAAAAAAAAAATCCTCCAAATAAATTGAGATTGTTGCATCATCTACATTATATTTTAGGCCTTAAAACCCAACCTGTGGTGCAAGTGAGTGACTTGAGTGATCATTAATACTGCCACCTATGTACTCATTTCTAACACTCTTTCTGATTCCCAGGAGCTCTGAAGTTCCCCCCCCAAATTTACCCCACATTTTTGAGCCTTTCCTACATGTCAGGCCTGCTGGAGGCACCAGAGAACAGAGACTACCTTTGCCTTCCTGGAATTCACCTTCAAGCCGGGCGGGCTAATGTCTACAAAAGATGACAGTGGCATGTGTGTGCTGAAGTAGAAGCACATACAAAGTTCTGCACATAAGAAAGTCTTCTTAAAGGAGGTAGCATTTGATCTAGGGCCTGGAAGGATGAGGCAGGGTTTTCCAGGTGGGAGAAATGGGCTACTACATAACAATGATAATAATCCCTGTGACCACTCCAAACAACAAAATAATAATAGCATTTAATCAGTGGCCAGGTGAATGGAATAAGTATGAATATGGAAGACAAAAAAGCATGAGTTCGAATATCAAATACCTTATAGGGTGGTGACAGGATTCCAAGAGAATGTATATAGAACACCTGGCACAAATAACTGCTAACATTTATTGAACACTTACTATGCCCTAGACACTATACCAAGCACTTTAGGCATTATCTCCTTTAATTTTTACAATCTCTTGAAGTGTAATTATCTCCTTATTGCAGAAAAGGAACATGAAACCCAGGGAGGGTAGGTTGCTTGCCTACAGCCACCCAGCTAGTGGGTTTTGAGACCCTATTATACTCTGCTTTGACTCTAAGTCTGGTTTTCCTATGAGTTATATTGTGCTTCTTCCTTTGATAACAAAGGCCATTCTCTATTTAATCTTTACTCCATACCAAATCCTGTGCTATAAATGCAGAGTTTCTATGTATCTTTAAGGACACGGAGACTAGGGCTTGGTTGGTGCTCGTTGGATGGTTTTATCATTATGGAAAGGAAGAGTCTAATTTCAAAATCAAAGGTAGGTCTATTTTGTCAGCAGGTAAGTTCTTCAGATCATGTAAATCTTTAGTGAATCTGACCATCCCCATTGATTAGTTCATATCAAATCAACCTTCCTTCCTCACTGATCTGTAACTCCCAGCATCCCTCACCACAGGGCATCACGGGAAGAGGAATCCTGCTGTGATACATATACAGTTCCTCACTTCCACCCACAAAATGAAGTCGTACTCAGGCACAGGCCTTCCACACACTAATAAGGCCATGATGGTTTAAGCGATTACCAAGAATATGAGGGAGTGGAGTAAAAATGCCTGGGTTCCAGTTCCATCCTTTGTCAACTGTACAGCCACAGGCAAATTGCTTTCTCTGCCCCAGTTACTGCATCTGCGATACTGGGAGAGCAATTCCTCCCTCTCAGGGTTTTTAGCTTAAAATGCCGAAAGATGCCATTATAGAAAACCTGGGATACAGTAGGCACTCAAAATTTGTGATGCACACAGAGGTACAATACCAGCACTCCTAACAACCCAAGCAGAGATGCCACACCAACCTGCAGACAAGTCCATATAACATGCCAAGCAGTAGACACACTTAGATCTGCTGGTTGTGGGCTGCCGGAGTGCTTGAGAGAAGGTGCACTTAAGTCACTTAACAGCTCATTTTAAGAAAAATAAAACAGTTAAGGACCAGAAAAAAAAACCATAATGTCATTATACACTTAACAAAATTGGCAATAATTTCCTAATATCAAGTACCCAATCCATATTCAAATATTCCTTTTTTTAAAAAAAACATTTGGCTTCAAATAAGGAACCAAACAAGGTCCACCCAATAATGTATTTGACCATTATCTCTTTCTTTATCTTTCTAAATGTGTTGTATGACCCTCCCTTCTCTTGAAGACCCTCGGTCATTTGTCCAGAAGAATGTTCCACATGAAGAAAAAAATTCACGTTTTTTTATAGTTTATTTTTAATGCACAAGTAATACATAAACATATTCTTGGTTGTTAAAAAGAAGAAGAGACATATGTAATACTTTCAACAATAAAGAATTTAAAAAGAAAAAGAAGAAGGAACGAGAGGAAATCACACACTACAGATCAAGCAAAAGTCCCTCTCGGCCATCCATCCCCAACTTAAGCTCTTTAACCTCAGGAAATCTATTTAAATCTCATATGTAAGATGGGAAACCCTCTCTTCCTAAGGTTGCTGTGCGTGTTACGTTATATAGAGCTTGGGAGCGCTTGGCTCGGTGCTGGGCTCGCTGTAAGCGTTCAATAAAAGTCGCCGTAAGGATTTTCAGTCATTGTCATTGTCCAGGCAAACGCAGAAGAGCCGCCAGCCCCGGTGCGCGTTCAGCACCCTGGACAGAAGCGCCGGCGCCCCGCCGCCCGGCTTGGGCGCGCCCGCGGGGGGCCTGTAAATAAAGCCGCCTGTCTTCCAGCGGGCCCCGCGCAGCCGCTGAAGGGGAAAGAAATCCGGGATTTTCCGAGCCGTCTGCTTCGCAACGCTTCTGGAAGAGACAATTGCCCGGATGCGCTCGGGCTGGCCTCCGCGACGCCCCGGTCATGTCGGACCTGGGCCGCGTCCTTGAGCAGGAGCTGGGCCGAGTGGGGGCTTGAGTCGGTGCCTCAGTGGGATGCAGAATAGCCAGAGGAGAGGACCACGAAAATCGCCACAGAACACCCTAGGGACCTGTGCACCCCCCCACCCCACCCCCCCACCTCCCGGCAGGAGCCCACCCCAGCCACTGCAGTTTTGGGGCGTGGCGGGGGAGAGGGGGGCGCGGCCTCCGGAAGCCAGCCCAAGGCACAATTAGCAGGGAGCCGAGCGGAGACGCCCTCGAAGGCTGATTTAATTAGGTGACACAGTGCCAGGCTGGGATGCGGTGGGGGAGGGGAGAGCAGGGTCAAAACATTTTGTAAAAATCTGTTTCACAAACGCTGCTGCTCCCCTCGGGGTAGAGAGAGATTACGGAGTCTTCGGTGTCGATCAAGGCTGGCAAGAGGCGGCCAGGAGCGCGGGCCATTTCCTCCTCCTCAGCCTCCGCTCTTGTCCCAGGGGACATTAGCAGCTTTGGGTTGGGAGGGGGAAGGGCAGGGGGGCTGGGTAGAATGACCCCTGTAAGGGGAACAGAGTGCTGTCTGTCCAACGCACTCCCTCCATCCCCATATTCACACGAATACTATTAGTAGCAGTTCCTATTTTCCAAAAAAGCTACCTTTACAGAGCAGGTACTCTGCCATTAGGGTCAGATCTCGGTTATTTATACGCTGCCTCAGTTTACTCAACTCTCTAAAAACTAAGGACCCTTCTAGGGTTGAGCTGAGGAACACCGGAAGTAGATATGTGACAGTAAGCACTTCATGGCTCACTATTACTACTATTATGTTATTACTACTAAGGTGCCGGGCTAGCTGTGGACATCTTTGACCATAATCCTTACAACTGTATGCCTTTGATTTCATTACTCCCATTTTACCGATGTGCAAACTGAGACACAGAAGTACCTAGCGGTGTCACCGACCCAATCTAGACAGATCTAGGAATTGCACTCAGACTGGCGTTAAAGTCTGTGCCATTGTGCTGCTGAGCTGCCCGTTTTCCACCTGTGACTTTATCTCCGTAGATCTCAGTGGACCCACCAACATCACTGCATGCCCAGCCCCATTGTGTCTGGTACAACCAAGCCTACCTCAGGTACCCACTGAGTAAAAGGAAGCATGCAGCATGTTGACATGTGTGCACACACACATGTCATCAGAGACATACAGGGTTACCCTCCCACAGAAAGATGCTTCCACACTCACAACATCATTTAGAAGTGAGGCAGCCTGCACAGAGGTGCTTGCCTGCCATGGATCACCAGGGAAAGGGGATTATCAAATGGAGAAACAGTTATACCCGACATCACAGGAGAGATGCAGTAATGCACAAATGTACAAAGCATGTAACACTTTCCCATACAAATACACCAAGGTACCAAAACATGAACTTGTACACAGACACACATTCAGGAATATAGTTTTTCCTTTTTCTTCTTTTTCAGGAAGGTAGTGTGGGCTTGTTTGTTTTTGTTTGTTTTACAAGACGCTATTTACACAAATACATTCAGAAATACATGGCCACAATATACCCACTACCACACACAGTCACATACCATCTCATGGAGAGGTGTAGTTCCACACCCACACACAATCTCCCCACCCTTGAGAGATGTAGCCAGGCATGACAGAGAGAAAACCAGTCAAAACCCAGTTCATGTGCATATGTTCCCCAGATTAGTGGAGAGAGGGAACCACAATCTCACAGGCTCACAAACAAACACACACTGAGTTTTCTCTCAAATCCACTGGGAAGCTGGCTTCAACCCAAGTTTCCTGCCTCCTGAAGTCTTCAGGGCATGGAGGTCAATTGACTCCCTTCTCTTCTCTCCTCCCAGCTGAGCCTCGGGCAAGGGACACAGTCCTCTAGCACACAGGGGAGGGGACACTGGACAGCTAGTCTTGAGGACATCTTGTCTAGCACCATATCCAGTCCAAGCTGGGGACCAGCCACTGAGACTTGGGGGATGTTCTCCCATCTCCCAAATTCACTCCCACCAGGATCCCAGACTCATGCCCCAGCACTGGGGAACAAGGGCTGTCGCCTCAAACCTCTCCCCCCACCTGTTGTCACCTACCTGTGCAGGTGCTCTGTCTCAGCAGCTCAGAGCTCCAGCTTGGGCAAGATCCCGAAGGCAAGTGGGTGGAGCTTGGTTCCATCCTTTGCACCCCCCACCCCAGTTCTAGCTCCCTCTGCAGCTGCCCCCTCCTGCTCCAGCCCCCCAGGGCAGCCCCTCCCTTCCTCCTGCCTGCTCTCCCAGTGCTGTGTCTCTTCTCTGAAAGCCAGACTAGGGACTGGGGGGAGGGGGGGAGATCCCAGGAGAGGAAGTGCATCTGACGGCCCGGCACCAAACCTGGGGGGCTGCAGCGGGGAGGGAGGAGCAGGGAGGCTTCTCATTGTGTGAGGGAAATTTTATTTTTAACAGATGCTAAGGCAGATGGCGCAGAATTAACAGAAAATGGGAGAGGAAAGAGAGGAAGAACATTACTGACTCCGGAGAGAGTGGACATTAAAAAAATAAAGAATAAGGGAATGAAAACAAGTTTAAGTGCTCTCTCCGGGGGGGTGGGGGGGATGGGAGGGGAGCTGAGAGGCAGAGAGGGACAGAACAGTGTGGTGATAACCAGAGGCGTGAAATTACAAAAGTAAAATTTGTGGGACTCGGGAGGGGTTGAGAAGGCCCAGTTTCATTGCAAAACTCACTCAGAAATTACTGATGTGATGTTTGAGCTTTTATCATTAATAATAATCGAGAGGGGAGGGGGAGACAAAAGGACTCGTGGGCTTGGAGGGTTTGAGGCATCAGGAGAAAAGATGCTTGAGCCGTGGGGGAACGGATGAGACAAGTCATCTCTGTGACACAAAAAGGAAGGGACGAGAGCAAAACTCGGGGAGATACAGTAGAGACAAGTGGAGAGACGGAGGCTGAATAAAAAAAAGGAAAGAAAAAAAAGGTGGGGGGAGAAAGAAAAGAGGCTGTAGAAAGGGTAAAACAGGAGGGGGCTGGGGAGTGGGAGGAAACTAGACAGGAGATTCAGAGAGAGAGCAGTTGAGACAAAGGAACAGAAAAGATCAGAGACAGTGACGCAGACAGAGGGCTAGAAAAACAGCGCCAGAAACATGTCCAAAGATGAGAGAGTGAACAGTATTCAAAGTGACCACAAGCAGGGACCAAAAGAAGCAGGAGGGAGAGACAGAGAAGAAAGAGCAGAGGCCTAGACAGACAGAGAGACGCATAAAGAGAAAGAAAGGAAGAGTGAATGACAGGCCCACGGAGGGAGGGAAAGAGACAGAAGTGGAGAGAGCAAAACGAAGACTTTGCAAAGCGCACAGAAAGAGTTCTGGGACAGAAATTTCAAAAGACAAGAAAGAGATTCACACAATCAGGAGGAGAAAGAGAGGTGAGACCGGAAAAGGGAGAAAGAAAAACTGAGCCAGAGGCACGGAGAAACAGAGAGGCTGTGGGGGAGGCGACAGAGAGGGCAGGAAGGGAGGAAAGGAGAGGAGACAAAGAGGAATGGCCGTTTATCTCTCCTCCCAAATTAATTGAGGCTACATCAGCCTGAGCCACTAAAACGGAGCGATTATGAATGGGTTAGTCACAGGTGGAGTTAAAGGCCTTCAGAGGGATATTAGCCAAAATTGAGTGGCTTTTAATTTCTTTCTAACGAGAGACTGTGGCTGGGGAACCAGGCACCGCCTCCGCTCAGCTCTGCCGCTAAACACGGCGTGGGGGCAGTCCGAGCCGCTCGCCACCTGACCTGTGTGGCACAGGCAGCCACGTGGAAATGGCCATGCTTGGAACATGCCTAAACATGCCTGAAACATGCCTGTGACATGGAACACAATGTGGGGCCGCCTAATGGAGGGCCAGTAGAGATGGGGAGGAGGGGTCACAGTCACGGAAAGTGGCCAGGTCCGGGGGTATGGGTAGAGGCTGAGCAGTCTGCGATGCGAGGGAAGGTGAGAGGGACGATGTACTGCCATTGAAAAGTCCTACTACTGCCACAGAGCTCTCCAGTGGTCTGACCCCACTTTCAGGAAAGCGCCATGGACGACCAGGGCTGCTTTTCTCCCTTGTGGAGAAACCAAGGTCCTGAGATGAAAAGAACGGAGAATTGACACTAAGCGTAATGATGCCCTGAACCTAATGCAGATGGTGAGATGGAGAGAGCACAGAAACACAAGTCCAGGGACTTTGGTGTGAGTCTCAACCACCCTGCCCTCCCCGCTCCTAATTCATGGCAGAACCTTGGGCATCACCCCTGTCACGGGCCTCAGTTTCCCCATCTAGAAAAGGAGGGAATGAAAGTCTCAGATCCCTTCCAGCTCCAGTATGCTGATTCTATGCAGGCAGACTTCCTCTCTGAAGTCTTATCCAGGGGTCTCGGCTGCTATGCTTAGGGCACAGGAGATAGGATGTGGGACCCAGACAAACATCTGTGGCTGCTAGAACAAGGTATGGGTACCCAGGAGGGTACAAGTCAGAGCAAGTACAATGAGTTTCAGATGGTGGGTAAGCAGGTGATGAATGCTGAGCCAGGAGGCGAAGGCCTACATGAGGCCAGAGAAGGAACAGCAGCCTGGCCTGGAGGGGCCAGCAAGGGGGTGGCTTGAGGTAAGTCATGAATGGTAATGAGGGTAGAGGATGTTCAGAGTGGGGACACCAAGAACAGAGGTGCACAGGGTCCATCCTGGCTGCAGCCAACCCTCCATGAGCATATGGTGGGCAAGGAGAAGGGAAGAGAGAGAGCAAGCAGTGGGGCCTGGGCTCACGGGGCGATGAGGCTTGAGGGCACGCAGTAGGTTTCTGAGCAAGCGCAGGAGAGTGTTTGGGGGTTTGTGTACGAGGGGAAGGTCACTATGGAACAGGAGTCGGAGGGGAACGTGGAAGCAAGCCAGCAGGCGGAGAGCTGTTGTAAAAGGCTGGGTGAGCCCCGGTGAGGAGGAGAGGAGGGGAGAGCCAGCAGGAAAGAGATGGCAGGACTTAGTAACTGACAGGATGTGGGGCTGAGGATAAGACCGAATGGACAATGAGTGCGGGGTGTCAAGGCCAGCACGCTGGTGAGAGAACATGGGTGCCAATAGCAAGGCGGCCAACCTTTGGGTAGGAGCTGAAACAGACACAAAGTGTTGGCTTCTGCCAAAACCGGTTTGGCTCAGTGGATAGAGTGTTGGCCTGCGGACTGAAAGGTCCCAGGTTCCATTCCGGTCAAGGGCAGGTACCTTGGTTGCGGGCACATCCCAGTGCAGGGTATGCAGGAGGCAGCTGATCAATGTTTCTCTCTCATCGATGTTTCTAACTCTCTATCTCTCTCCCTTCCTCTCTGTAAAAAATCAGTAAAATATATATATTAAAAAAAAGTGTTGGCTTCCATCCAACAGAGCACAGCGAGGCTGAGGTGAGGCAGTGCAGTTCAGTGGGAAGTACATTCATCTAAGCATCTATGATATCCAAGTCTTTGCTTGCCACAACCACCAACTAGCCACGAGAACGTGAACAAGATCCTCCCCACGTCTGTTTATCTCTGAATCATGCGAGTTTGTCTGGGTTCTTGTTAAGTTTCCTTCTACGTCCATGATTCTGAGACTCAAAGACAAAGCCAGGGCAGAGACCTGCATGGGACAGGGGACAGGGACTGGAAGAGAGACCGGGGTAATCCTCACTGCCCTCAGGTCCCCAGAGCCAACAGCTGCGCCCCCTCCTCATTGAAACCCTATTAACACTCAATTAGAGGGCCTGATGGGCTCCAGCCGGAGAGCCCCTTCTCTGCCTCGCACAGACAGTCCCCATTCAGGGTTCCTCTGATGGGCCCGCGGGGAGAAGGCTTCACTCAAATTTATAGCCCACTGCCGAGGCCGCCCAGCCGGCCTCTCCTGCCTCCTCTTTCTTCTTCCTCCCCGGGTGGAGCCCACAGGGCTGGGTGAGAATAGGGGTGGGGGCAGAGCCCAGGTTGGAGCCCCAGAGATGAAAGTGAGCAGGCCCTGGAGCGGAGGAAGTGGGAGGGGAGAAGCGAGGAAGAGCGCGTGAGAGTGTGTGAGAGAGAAAAATGACAGGCCCTGAATATTGGGCGCCCTCACTTTAAATCAAGATAAAAGACTGAAGTGGAAAATGAGAGTCCAGAGAAACCCCGGACGGCTCGGGGCGCTAATGGAAACACATGGCTGCCGGCTGCGGGCTTGTCAGCTTCCCCCGGCGCTGCCATTCCCGTCTGATAATCCGGCCTGCCATAAAATTAGACTAGCAAATACCTCCTGACAAAGATGCATGTTTCTCTCTATTGTGCCATCATAAAAAAAACTCCGCTGGTGACTCGGGGAGCCGCAAACTTCAATTTAAATTTACAGTGCTGCGGAAGGAAAGTGATATGCACTCAAAAATTTTAATAACCTATTAAGTTACGACTTCAATTTCATTTTATGAATATTTTCCTTGGGGAGCACGGCTATCACAGAGAAAGATAGAAATTTAAAAAAGATAAATAGTGCCATTAATCTCCAACATTTCTCTTCCATTATCCTTGAAAATTAGGAGTTATTTTTGTTCAGATCTTCATGTAATTAGCTCCCTCCACTTGATTCACTAGCCAGAAAATGACCATGTTCAGAAAATTAAAAATTTGTCATTAAGTGGAATTTAACATAATATCATTTATCTTTATCTATTCCCCAGCTGACAGCAGGAAGCCTTGGCTGCCTTACCGGCTGGTGTGTCAGAGTGGGGAGGGACTGCTCAGGGGAGACACTGGGAGAGACAGAGACAGAGACGGAGGGGAGGAGAGAAGCCGGCAGGGAGGTGGCCAGAGCCAGAGTGAGGAGGCCTTGGGAGCTGAAGTGTCAGCCATCCTGGGGAGGCAGAGGAGGCCGAGGGTGGATGGGGAGGAGGTGGAGGCAGAGCAGGCGGGTGTCAGCAGGGACCCTGGCGGGCGTGGACCTGAGAGCAGGGCAGATGGAGGAGCTGGAGGGACAAGAGGAGGGCCAGGAGAGGACATCAGGAGCTGGTACCAAACGAGGCAGGTGGCTGGTCGGTGGGCCGGGGTGAAGAAGTGACTTCAGATGACAGCAACCCAGCAGGATTGAAGGAACGTACAGAAAAAGGGGGCTGGAGGTGGGGCGAGAAAGATAGGTAATCACTGCATTGCCTCCTCACCCCAGGGGGAACGAGACCCCATCATTCGGACCACAGTCTGGCTTCAGGAAGAGACAGAGAGACAAAAAGAGACAGTGAGAGCCAGAGAGGACGTGAGAAAGTACTGGGAGCCAAGAGGCAGGGGAGGAGACGTGAGAAGTGGGGGAGACGGGCTGACAGTGGGACTCCCCTTGTGAACCCAGCCCCAGGAAGGCTCCATGGAAGAAGCTCCCAACCAGCCCGAGGACTTCTCTCAAGGCCTGCCCTGCCTCCCTCGCTTCTCCTTCCTCTAAACAGCCCCACCACAGTCCTCCCAAGTCAGAAATCATCCAATAACCCATTCAGACCTAGTCCTGGGTGGAGGGAGCTGTGGCAGAGCCGGGGAGACTGAGAACTGGATAAAGGGATTAAACAGCGGCACATTAGTGAGAGATTTAGAGTGTAATAAACCCATTTCATAATAATATGTGCGTTGGGGCCAGTGATCCATCATCGAAGGAGCCTGTCCATGGCAGGGGGGGGAAAGGGGGACCAATGACCTGCTGGGAGGGGGAACCTGGACGGATGGCTGAAGTTTTTTCTCAGGGTCTCGGGATATGGGTAAGCTGTGCGGACTGGCCCCTGGGTCCGGGAAGGGGGAACAGCGATTCTGAGGGTACGTGTGGCTCCAAGAGCCACGGGGATCAACCTGGGGCATCTGAGAAGAGGCCTGAGGACTGAGAGGCTAGCCTGTCCTCTTAGACTAGGACTTGAGCAGTAAGGGTAGAAGGGTTGGGATGGGGCGGGGGCAGGGAGTGTTTCGGGGGTTTGCAAACTACAGAGTTCACTGCTCACAGGCAGGACTCAGCAAGCTGAAGACTCCCAACTAAGCCCGCCCCCGCCACCCTGGTTTTGTCACGTACTGGCTCTCTGATCGTGGCAAGTGACTTCACCTCTCTGAGCCTCAGTTTCCCATTTATCAAGTGCAGATACTTAGGCGGGTATCAGAGGATTGTGACAAGGGTTACGTGAGATAATGGGTTTAAAACTGTTCTAAAGCGGAAAATCCTGCGGAAACATCTTTATTGCTGTGATTCCCCCCGTGTGTGGCGCCCCACCCACAGGCTGCCTTGGCACGTCTTCCAGCTTGTTTATTGCCTGGGAGAAACTTGCCTCCCGGAGGAGACTCTGAGCTTATCCAAGGCAGGAAGGAGATTAAATGGTTGACTATTTAATCTGCCCTGTTAATAGGGCGGAGGAAAACATGCTCCTGTTGTTTATCTCCACGGAGGAAACCAGCATCGGGGATTAGAACATAGACCTTCCCCTGGAAAAGGGACTGAGAAACAGGAATGGACCGGTGAGGTCTCCGTTGTCCATCTTAAAATGCTGGGGACCTGGAGATGCTGAAGCGACGGGGAAGGCCTTCAAGAGGAGAGAGCAGGGGGGTGGCAAGGGAGATTGGGTTTATTATGGGCGATGGTCTTGGCTGGCCCAGGAGAGTGTGGCAGGAGAGAGGATGAGGGTGAAACCAGAAGTCACTTCTCCGCCCCCCAGCCACATGAGCCAGCATCCTCTGGTCCCAGGTATATCACTCCCTACTCCCGTCCCAGGGAGGCCACGTGGGCGTCACCTTCAGCTTCACCTGAGATGCAGAAGGGGCTCCCAATCGGAGGGTATCTTCAGCCAGTCTCCAATCTGCTCTCAACTTTTCGTTAACTCTCCTGTTAATTTCCAGGGACACAGACTCGTCCCTGGCACCTCATTCCAAGGAATCGGGTCTCCTGAACCCTGGATCCAGAAAAAGGTATCATTAATTCCTCCCCAGAATAAAATTTCACTGACACCAACACCTTCCTCCCCTGTTGGATTGATCTAGGACAAGTTTCATCTGCCTGCACCAGGCCACCCGCCCCTAAAGACATTGACAATTCTCCCAGCTTCTGCTGGAGACCTTCCGGAATGCCACAAAAGAACAAGGATGTCTTCTCCCAAAACTCAAGCTAACACACCCTTTGCTTCTTCCTGTAGATATTTATTACATGCCTACTGAAGCCAAACACAGATATCCTGCATGACAAAGCAGTGGGTAAACCGTGAGTTCTCTGTGAGTGATACAGACACTCCGATGAACCAGGGAGGGATCGGTCTCCACAGGCCGGCAGGGTCAGGGAGAGTGCAGATGGAAGTGCTGCTGGCACGGGGCAGGTACTGGCCACAACTTCAGCTGGTGGAGCCAGGGGGAACAGCTCAGCCAGAGAAGAGGGGGGCATGGACAGACAGACATGCGGAGGAGGAGGACAGCGGTAATTCAGGAGCCCCCACTCTGTGCCAAGCATATGCTGGAAGCTTTCAGCCATATTATGTCATTACCGCCTACTATCATTGTTAGAAATACCCCGTTTCCCCCAAAATAAGACAGTGTCTTACATTAATTTTTGCTCCCAAAGATGCGCTAAGTCTTATTTTCAGGGGATGTCTTATTTTTCCATGAAGAAGAATATGGTACACATTTATTGTTGAACAACAACAACAAAAAAAGGAAATTTATTACCTTATACAGTATGGTAGTAGTTGTCATCACAAACCAGCTCACTGATTGGCCGCAGCGCAGCCGGAGCTGTTCAGGCAGTGCGAGGTCTCTTTAAATCAGGAGTCAGACACCTTACGGTAGCTTTGGGGCCCTTATATTCTGGGGAGGCCTTATATTTGGGGGAGGCCTTATTATCAGGGAGGTCTTATTTTTGGGGGGATGCCTTATATTACCGCGAGAGGCAAAACTGGAAGTAGGTCTTATTTTCGGGGGATGTCTTACTTTCGGGAAAACAGGGTAGGTGTTATTATCTCCAAGTATATAGATGAGATACTGATGTTCAGAGAGGTTAAATAACTTGCCCAAGGTCAGACAGCTAGTAAGCGGCAGAGCCTGGACTCGAACCCAGAACTTGTTGTCTCTGAAACCTTGCTCTTTCCTCTACACTGTGGTGCCAGGTGTGTGTGGAAAAAGAGGAGCAGCCTGGTTTGTCCGGAGCAGCAGGTCTGTGAAGGGGAAGTGGAAACTGCCCCACGTTGATCATTGCGCCTCTGGGACTGCAAAGTCACTCCTCCAAGTGCACAGAGAATCTCAGCCTTGCTGACAACGCCCCTGGAATTCAGGAGGAGCAGGGACACAGGGAGAGGCGTCCTCCAAGAACAGGATCCTTCAGTGCCCCCCACCCCCACCTCCCGGCCTTCCCATCTTGCCCTCTCCCCTACCTCCCTCCTCTCAGCATTGAGACGCTTCCTTCCATGCCCCACTTCTGGACCTAGTATCCTATTTTCCCTTCCCCTCATAAACACCCCCAATTCCTAATACACACTTGTTGCTTCCCACCACCAAGGCCCTCCCTGAGCCCTCTGCTCTCACTCACCAGATTACCAATAACTTCCTCATTGAAAATAGAGTTCCCCCGTAACTGGTTTGGCTCAGTGGATAGAGTGTCCGCCTGCGGACTGAAAGGTCCCAGGTTCCATTCTGGTTCAAGGGATGTACCTTGGGCACATCCCCAGTAGGGGGTGTGCAGGAGGCCACTGGTTGATGTTTCTAACTCTCTATCCATCTCCCTTCCTCTCTGTGAAAAATCATTAAGGTATTTAAAAATAAAAGTTCCAATGACTTCTTGTAATCCAGCACTGTAGCTCCATTATTTATTAGCTTGATAAATTAATTATTCAGTCTGAGTTTCAGTCTCATCATCTGTGAAATGGGAATAACAATAGCACCTGCTTTATAGCATCGAGCTATAACTGTTATCAGTGAGATAAAATAAGAAAAGAGCATCATATAAGGTATAGAGTGAATGTTTAATAAATATTGGTTGTTGTTATTTTTCTCTACCTTTATTCTTGATTGCAAATCTTTGAAAACCAAATAAAGAATGGATTAATAGATGATAAATGATACCCCATTACTTATAAAAAGACTCAAAGCTTCTTAGCTAGGTTCTTGAGACCCTCACCTAGATGCTCCACCCACTTCTTCCACATGTGAAAGAATGTGGTCTGATGGAGGAATTTCCAATATGGGATCTGAGAAACTCTAATTTTTAAAAAATATATATTTTATTGATTTTTTTACAGAGAGGAAGGGAGAGAGATAGAAAGTCAGAAACATCGATGAGAGAGAGACATCGATCAGCCGCCTCCTGCACGCCCCACAGTGGAGATGTGCCCGCAAGCAAGATACATGCCCCCCACCGCAATCGAACCTGGGACCTTTCAGTCTGCAAGCCGACGCTCTATCCACTGAGCCAAACCGGTCTCGGCCTAATTTTTTAAAGGCATTTGGAAGTTCCACAGAGATTTGGTTTTAGTTTTTGTGTAAAGCTATACTCTTCAAACCCTTAATAAAGGGTCACACATTCACAGAAATGTTACGAACTGAATTATAACACATTAGAGGTTACTATCTGATATACATGTGTGCTAATTGATATATTTTCCCAAATGATTAAAAAGCTAAAATTTGAACCTTCATAAAATACTGTCTTTCTCAATTTTATATACAGTATTGGGTTTGTTTGAAAATGGCAGGGGAGCTCTCTACTAAAAAAGAAATAAATAAAAATGTTTGAAAATTATCAGTAAAGTGGAAAAGGTCACAAAGACCTAGGTCTCAAGTGCCTAGTATGCTACTTCCTTCGCTAATTTTCTCAAGTACTTTGGACCTCCATTTCCTCATATATATGTGCATATATATCAATCACACAGGTGACTGATAATAGGTTTAAATAAAAAATATGTGAGCCGAGACCGGTTTGGCTCAGTGGATAGAGCGTCGGCCTGCGGACTGAAAGGTCCCGGGTTCGATTCCGGTCGGGGGCATGTACCTTGCTTGCGGGCACATCTCCAGTGTGGGGTGTGCAAGAGGCGGCTGATCGATGTCTCTCTCTCATCGATGTTTCTGACTTTCTATCCCTCTCCCTTCCTCTCTATGAAAAATCAATAAAATATATTTTTAAAAAAATATGTGAGAAAATGCCTAACACTGCCCCTGACAGAACTTTGGTAATATCAAAAGCTAATGCTTATTGAGTACTAACTATATGCTAGGCCCTGAGCTAAGAGTTTGCATATATTATTACATTTCATCCTTGCATCAACCCTGTAAAGTTTTACCCTTAATTTTATTTATAGATGAGGACCCTGATGATTAAGAATTTGCCAAAGGTCACAAAACCATAGCTGTGGAGTTGGGTTTTGAATCTAGGCAGCCAAGTGCTAGGGCCTGCACTAAAAAATAAAATAAAATAAAAAATTGAGCATTTACTAAGTGTCTGGTACTGTTTTAAGTCCTTTTACATGTTCTAAGTCATGGCATTCTCACAACTGCTGGAGTGAATTGTGCATTCCACAAGACTAGTACAATGTGGCTTTGCACAAGAGGTGGAGTCTGCTTCCCCTTCCTTTGAATCTGGGCTGGCCATGTGATTTGTTTGGCCAATAGAATGTGACAGAAGTGACACTTTGTGACATCTGGGTTTGGGCCTTAAAAGGCCTTGCAGCTTCCTTAATTACCTCTTTGAAAGTCAGCTACCATGTAAAGAAGTCCGAACTATCCTGCTGGAGAGGCCGTTGGGGGGCGGGGAGGGGGCCAAAGGGAGAGGCCCTGAAGGATGAGAAGCCACCTGGAGGAAAACTAAGGCTTTCTGGCCAACAGACAGCCAGCACCAACTGTCAGGCTTGTCACTGAGGCCGCCTTGGCTATTCTGACCCCAGCAGAGTTTCCAGATGAATGCAGCTGCAAAAGTGAATGCAGCCAGCACCGCGGAGCACCGAAGAACCTCCCACCATGAAAAATGTAAAGTAACAACAAAAAACAATGCTGTTTTTAGCCACTAAGATGTGGGGTGGTTTGTGATAGCAATAGATAACTGAAACAAATAAGGGGTGTACTACTATAGTGGACACTTGAATAACAAATTTTCCTTGTATAAGTGGATCATGCAGTTCATCAAAATATATATTATTGATTTTTTTTACAGAGAGGAAGAGAGAGGGATAGAGAGTTAGAAACATCAATGAGAGAGAAACATGGATCAGCTGCCTTCTGCACACATCCTACTGGGGATGTGCCCGCAATCAAGGTACATATCCTTGACCAGAATGGAACCTGGGACCTTTCAGTCCGCAGGCGGACGCTCTATCCACTGAGCCAAACCGGTCAGGGCTTATGTGGATTTTTTTATTGTGCAGGTGGTTGATGCTCCTAACCCCCATGTTGTTCACAGGTCAACTATATTTCCTTATTTTACAAACGAAAAAAAAAAAAGGCACAGAGGAGTTAAATAAGTCACCAAGGATTAAGCCATTGAGTGACAAAGCCAAGGCTTGAACTGAGGCATTCTGGCTTCAGAGACCACATGCATAACCACTAGGAATTGGTAAACTGAAAAGTCCCTCAAAGACATCCTGGACCTAATCCCTGGAAGCTGTGAATATGTTACTTGACAGGTGAAAGGGATTTTGCAAATGTGATTTTGTTAATGATCTTGAGTGTGCATACTATCATCACAAAGGCCCTCGAAGGAGGGGGGCTGCAGGGTCAAAGGGGAAAGGGGAAGGTGGTGTGATGCAGGGGCAGGAGCCAAGGAATGAGGACAGCACTACAGAGTGGGAAAAGCCGGGAAACAGATTCTTCCCTGGAGCCTCCAGAACACCTGTCAACATCCTGAGACTGGCCTTGGGCCTTTTCACCCCCAAACCTGTAAAATAAGTTGTGTTGTTTTAAGCCACCAGGCCTGTGATAATTTATAACAGATGCACTGGAACACGAATACAGGGGACCTTCTCCTATTTAGAGGGAGCTGGACCCTTCCCGCAGGAGCCAGCCAGGCCAGTCTCCTCGTCTCCTGTCACGTTTCATATTTCTGCATTTCTCTAGTTCTTGAAAATCCCCTTTCCCTCCATCTATTTAATTCATTTCTGCCCACTTCTTCCAGGAAGTCTTCTCTGATCACCCTAGCTTACCCTGCTCTCTGTCCTGTCTCTACAGCACTTGATGTTCTGTACCTTCTTACTCAGCACTAACTAATAACAGTGCTAATGTGCTGGCGGGCAGCCCAGTGACATTTTTATGAGTGTGAGTCATCGAATCTGAGGACATCAGGCCAGAGAGGCCCCTGGAGAGTCTGTCCCTTCACCTTATGGATGATGAAACTGAGTCCCGGGGAAAGGAAGAAAGCCACTTACCCAAGGTCACATATTCAGGGCTTAAAGACAGGCCTTCCGACTTCAAATTCATAAGCTCATTCATTTAGCAAGTGCTTATCAAGCCATCGTTATGGGACCAACACTGAGTTAGGTGCTGGAAAATCACTGATGATCATAAGCGGATAAGGTCTCTGCTCTCACTGTGGCCTCAGATTTGTAAGACAGATCAACATTTATGCAATAATGAAACCTGTATAATTTACTCACCAGGATAAAGTGTTCGGAAAGAAAGTTTCATAATGCAGGTTGTGGGAGTGCAAAATAATAGGGAACAGTTTTCAGCAGGAAAATCAGGAAAGGCTTCCCTGAATAGATGACCATTGAGCAGAGAGGTGAAAAATGGAGAGTGGAGGCCACTAGATCTTTATAGGGGTAGAGGGAAGGAGAAACGTATTTTTAGGCTGAAGGAATGAGGTGTGCAAAATCCCAGGAGCAGGAGGGAGCAGAACAAGGGGTGGGGGGAGAAGCTCAGGGTGCCTGGGGGAGTCAGATGGACAGGAAGAAAGGTAAAGATGAGGCACAAAAGTCCACAGAGGTCAGACCGCAGGGCCAGAAAGCAGTAGGGAGCTTTTGATTTTAATTCCACTGGTCAGGAGAGACCCCAGGAAGGTTTTAAGCGGGGCAATGACATGTTCATATTTGAATTTTATGGTGTTTTCCCCTCAGCCAGGGCCTTCTCTTATCTCTATAGACATGTTAGAGATCATTATTACAGGGAGTTTTATGCTGCTGTTTTCCACTCCGTGCCTAGCCTTGTACAAAGCAGGTGCTCCATAAATACGTGTTGATTAACCTCTCAGCAGCATGTGACGCTGTTGATCATTCCCTTCCTCTTGAAGCCCAGGCCTTTGGCTTCCGTGCTGCCGCATGCTCTGGCTTCTCTCCATCCTCTGCCCGCTCCACCTGCCCTCTACCACCACCACGTTTAAGCATTGTTTCGTCTTCATCCTCTTTTTTCTTTGCCTAGACTCTCCTCTTTGGTCATCTTCTGACCTTATCAAGCGTACCAACTGGTACGCTTGGTCAAAACTGACCTTATCCTGCCAAAACCGTTTTGGCTCAGTGGATAGAGCGTCAGCCTGTGGACTGAAAAGTCCCAGGTTCGATTCTGGTCAAGGGCATGTACCTTGGTTGTGGGCACATCCCCAGTAGGTGGCGTGCAGAAGGCAGCTGGTCGATGTTTCTCTCTCATCGGTATTTCTCTCTCATCGATGTTTCTAATTCTCTATCCCTCTCCCTTTCTCTCTGTAAAAAATCAATTATATATAT